>CM055272.1:60511348-61062616 GCA_029237695.1 Conchocele bisecta | reverse complement strand
GATTGCCACGATTAAAGCCCAAGTATTTTTAGCGAGCCATCCGACCCTTTTTGCTAATATAGATAGTAAGAAGGAGACGAGACCTCCGATCAACCCAGGCAGCGCGGCTAGCGCGGCAGCCGCCTTTCCGGCTAATTTAGTCAGGAGACTGGCGAGGGCTTTTAGTTGTTTTTTTACCCACTCCTTGGCTCCACCGGATGGCGCGGGTGCTGGCGCGGGTGGTGGAGTGGGTGCAGTCGCACCACCAGTGAAAGCTAGAACTATAGTAGATATAGTCATACCGAGAGCCGCGAGGATGCTTGCTATCGTGATGCCATGCTCTGAACAGAGTGCGAAGACGCTCACCGAGTGTCGTGTCCTCGTGCAGAACCCTCGAGATTGTTTCGCGGATCCGACTTATTTGTGTGCGGAGAGCCTCACGGCAAGCCGATGCAGCCTGCAAGCGAGCTTCTCTTTCGTCCCGCAACGACCGCAGGCGTTCGGTAATCCGCTCGGTAGATTCTCTATCGCCACCGGCTTCCTCCAGTTTTCTTTCTTCTAGCGTGATATGTTTATCCAGCTCCGTGAGTTTGGCGAGGCTATGGACCAGTTCGCCCTGGATCGTTTGCATAGCCTTATCGAGTCCCCGGAGTTCGCGAAGAGGTAACGGTGGGTCATCATTAGACCCTTGGTCGAGGTTGAATATTTCGTTTTCGCTGAACGTGGTCTCCATCGTGTTAATAGCGTCGGTGGCTACTTGAGGGACCTCGCTGAACTCGACCGTTTCTATCGCGGAGGCCGTTTTCGCCATCGTTTCGTCGGTAGACTGTAGGGCCTCTACAGCGCGGGTAGGCATAATTGGTTTACCTCTCTTCCAATCTGGGAATCCGAGTTCGTTTCTTATGAGTTGGCCACCGCCCGGGTTTCCTGCAATGGTGCTCAGTGCTAGGGGTTTACCGGTCCTCGTGTTGACTATTGGGATATTTGATGCTGCTTTTAGTCGCAATCTACCGTTCAGATCAAAGTTGAAATTGGAGTAGTCGCGACCGACAGATGGGACCAGAACTTTTTCTGCTAAACTGTTGTAGTACGGTATATACTGTATATGCTTATTAGTCATCATCCATACATTCATTATCTGTCCCATGCATGCAGCCACTGTGCTCATGGTCAATGTCAACTGAGTTAGAAGTTCACCTTGTTTGTATTTTTCATAACTCATCAACTTCTTCACCGATTTTGATAATATTCGACCACAATGTGCGTCTATGGGTGATTCTTTGTTTTGCATACCACCCACGTCCGACCGCCCAATGTCAAGGTCACTGAGGACTTGATTCTTTTTATTTTGCATCAAGGCTGTCAGCGAGTGGATTAGCTTCGCTTAACGATGCCAGTTCTTGTTTTTCAATGTAACTGTTGCTAAATGATATATATCTTGCCCTGAGATCACCAGATGCCTCTCCGGGCTCGACATGCAGGATGCGGCCTTCTGGTACTATATAATCTAACAGAATACCATCCAATAAGGCCAGTCTCTCCAACTTTCACTATTCGTATGGATGCTGTGGGACCTAATTGTAGATGACCTGCAGCCACTCTGTACTGGTTCAGCATGAATTAAACAATAGGTTCACTTACTCCTAGAAAGAAAAATGCAACCTCACCATGTCCCGCAATATTGTTTACATTTGTTTGGCCACGGAAACTATGTTTACATCACGTAACCAACTGTGTCTGTGACCTCAAAACACCCGCACTATGTTTTTTTATACCGGACTACTTTTGCATAACCCCTTGGAGATTTCGCACCATTAATATTATGTAACCTATACAAAAGTAGTCCGGTATAAACAAATATTGCGGGTGTGTTGAGGTCACAGACACAGTTTGCTTGTAAATCGTGAACCATTACTACACACTGTCACTGGAGGAACATGTTGGGTTTTCAGCATATTTGTAGCATTTAAAAGACTGAGCCTGTTGGTCACGTGAGGTAAACAGTTTCCGTGGCGAAATAATGTAAACTAGAATACATGAATATGCCCCCATGGCATACTGGACTCTAACTGTGTAAAAAAGAAAAAGTTAAATTTACACAAAATTCAAAGTTATTTCAGAAAGTCTTACAAACATTTTGACGTAAAAATGGCTTTCAGCACCATTTTGAAGGTCACAAGGGTCAAGGTTATGTCATTGATGGTGTAATTGCATCGCTTATGTTCAGGTGAACAAACTGTCCAAATATTAAAGCAATCCTTCAAGTTACTCTGAAGATATTACATGATGGAGAAACTCTACAAATTTATCGACGTAATAAAATGGATTAAGATTTTCAGCGAATGTTTGAAGGTAACAAAGTTCAAGATCGTGTTAATGGTGGCACGAGTAGTTTGTGACAATTGTTCAGGTGATCCAAGTGTCCAAGTATTGAAGCAATCATTCGCGTACTATTGAAGATAGTACATGTTACTCTTACAAACTTTTCGACTTTTGACGTAAACGTACACGGACGGACGGACGGACGGACAGAACCTCAAGAGCAAAGCAATATGTCCCCTTGCTAATTCGCATAGGGGACAAAACAATATTGGGGTACATGACAAGGTTGGATTTTTCTTTATTAGCAGTAAGTGAACCTATAGTTTAATCCATGCAGAACCAGTACAGACCAGTTACAGAACTACTTGTGCATATCCCCTTGGCAATTCCGCACCATTTAGTATTCTCTAACCTAAGGCTCACCTGAAGTAGCCGGTGTACAGACAAATTCGCCCCGCTGAATATGACCCATAACAACGATGACTGACATAACGACGAAACGAAACAACATAAAGACGTTTGTACACAATATAAAGGCGTTAGCAAATAATGCCACAAAGTCGGCATATAATATAAAAGTGTGTATATATAATATAAAGACGTTCGTAAACAATACAAATACGTTCGTACACAATATAAAGACGTTCGCAAATAATAACACAATGTGAGTAAAATAATACAAAGGTGTGTACATAATATAAAGAATTCGCCCCCCCCCACATAAAAAAATACGTTGTACACAATATAAAGACGTTCGAAAACAAATAATAACAACAATGTGAGTAAATAATTACAAAGGTTGTGTGTAATTAAATATAAAGAACGTTCGTAAACCAATACAAATACGTTCGTACACAATATAAAGACGTTAGCAAATAATAACACAATGAGAGCAAATAACATAACGATGTGTGTATATAATATAAAGACGTTCGTAAAGAATACAAAGACGTTCGTACACAATATAAAGAATTAGATGTTAACAAATAATAACACAAAGTTTGAAAATAATATAAAGGTGTGTGTATATAATATAAAGACGTTTGTACACAATACAAAGACGTTCGTACACAATATAAAGACGTTAGCAAATAATAACACAAAGTCGGCAAATAATATAAAGATGTTTGCATAAAAATATAACGCTGACAATACAGAACATCACCGCTGGAAGTATGACGAGGCAGTAAAGGCGTTCCATAGTATGTGACACCACTCACTTGTTTCCATGTGATGTACACTGACCAGATACCTGCATAATCCATAGGATATGTATTGTGCAACAACTCTATGAAAGAAACTTTGACCTAACACTTTGCCATTTGAAGGAGAAAACGAACAAATATCATATATTTTTCTTGAACGACCCTCATAGCACATTAAATAGGTTGCGACACCACACACTCGAGTCTATGTTGTACACTGACGATATATGTGCACAACCCATATGATATGTATTGTGGAGCAACTCTGTGAAGGAAACCTTGACCAAAAACTTTGTCATTTGACAGAGAATTCACAAACAAAATCATATATTTTTGTTGAACGACCCTCACAGTACATTCAATAGCGATTGAGACAACACTCAATCACGTCTATCTATATTATACACAGATAATATACCTGCACAATCCATATGATATGTATTGTGGAGCAACTCTATGGAAGAAACCTTGACCAAAACTTGTCATTTGACGTGGAAAAAAAATCATCATTTCAAACGACAAAAAAACATAATGTTTTGTTGAAAAATCCTCGCACAACATTCAATAGGGATTGTGAAACCACTCACTCACGTCTATGTTGTACACTGAGCATATACCTGTATAAACCATACGATAATTATTTGTGGGGCAACGCTATGAAAGCCATCTTGGCAGAAAAACTTTGTCATTTGATGGAGAAAACAACAAAAAAATCACAATTTTGTTTAACAATCCTCACAGAACATTCCATAGTGATTGTGACACCACTCACTCACGTCCATGTTGTACACTTACCATATACCTGCATAATACATAGGATATTTATTGTGCAGCAACTCTGTGAAAGAAACCATGACCAAACAATTTGTCATCTTGTTGAACGACCCTCGCAGAACGTTCAATAGGGATAGTGATCAATACCACTCACTCACATCTATGTTGTATACTGACCATATATGGAAATTTACAACATGCCACAGTGTACTGGTGCATATTTATGCCCTCGCCACACAATGATGAGGGGGGCATATAGTGTTACCGGCGTCCATACGTACGTAACGTACGTAAAGTACGTACGTCCCGAAATCTTAACGCTCGGGTAAATGGCTTATAATTTCTGTTTCCTTGCTCGGATCTGCTTGAAATTTCACACACGCTTTGCTCCAATGGTCCTCTACCGCCCTGTGACAAATCCACATTCGTCCCGCCCCCGCTAAGCCCAGGATCAAGGTCACAGACTTGGTGCGTTCGAAACCTTAACGCTGGGTAAATGGCTTATAATATCTGTTTCTTTCCTTGCTCGGATCTGCTTCACATTGCACACACGCATTCGTCTCTACCGCCCAGTTGACAAATCCACATCTCCCGGCCCCCTAAGCCTCAGCAAGTCACACTTTGTCTTCGCCACGTGGGTAAAGGCTTACTGCCTGTGGACAAATTCACATTCAATCGTCATTCGCCCCGCTAAGCCCAGGGTCAAGGTCACAGACTTGGTGCGTTCGAAACCTTAACGCTGGGTAAAATGGCTTATAATTTCTGTTTCCTTCCTGGATCTGCTTCACATTGCACCACAGCATTGCTTCAATGGTCTTCTACCGCCCTGTGACAAATCACATTCGTCCGCCCCGCTAAGCCCAGGTCAAGGTCACAGACTTGGTGCGTTCGAAACCTAACGCTGGGTAAAATGCCTTATAATATGTTTCTTTCTTGCTCGGATCTGCTTCACATTGCACACACGCATTGCTCCAATGGTCCTCTACAGCCCTGTGACAAATCCACATTCGTCCCGCCCCCGCTAAGCCCAGGGTCAAGGTCACAGACTTGGTGCTTTCGAAACCTTAACGCTCGGGTAAATGGCTTATAATTTCTGTTTCCTTGCTCGGATCTGCTTCACATTTCACACACGCATTGCTCCAATGGTCCTCTACCGCTCTGTGACAAATCCACATTCGTCCCGCCCCCACTAAGCATCCGGTCAAGGTCACAGACTTGGTGCGTTTGAAACCTTAACGCTCGGGTAAATGTCTTGTAATTTGTGTTTCCTTGCTTGGATCTGCTTCACATTGCACACACGCATTGCTCCAATGGTCCTCTACCGCCCTGTGACAAATCCACATTCATCCCGCCACCGCTAAGCCCAGGGTCAAGGTCACAGACTTGGTGCGTTCGAAACCTTAACGCTGGGTAAATGGCTTATAATTTCTGTTTCCTTCCTCGGATATGCTTCACATTGCACACACGCATTGCTCCAATGGTCCTCTACCGCCATGTGACAAATCCACATTCGTCCCGCCCCCGCTAAGCCCAGGGTCAAGGTCACAGACTTGGTGCGTTCGAAACCTTAACGCTGGGTAAATGGCTTTATTAATTTCTGCCTTTCCTTCCTCGGATCTGCTTCACATTGCACACACGCATTGCTCCAATGGTCCATCTACCCCGCCATGTGACAAAATCCACATTCGTCCCCTCCCCGCGAAAGCCCAGGGTCAAGGTCACAGATTTGGTGCGTTCGAAACCTTAACGCTGGGTAAATGCCTTATAATTTATGTTTCCTTGCTCAGATATGCTTCACATTGCACACACGCATTGCTCCAATGGTCCTCTACCGCCCTGTGACAAATCCACATTCGTCCCGCCCCCGCTAATCCCAGGGTCAAGGTCACAGACTTGGTGCGTTCGAAACCTTAACGCTGGGTAAATGCCTTATAATTTCTGTTTCCTTGCTCAGATCTGCTTCACATTGCACACACGCATTGCTCCAATGGTCCTCTACCGCCCTGTGACAAATCCACATTCGTCCCGCCCCCACTAAGCCTCCGGTCAAGGTCACAGACTTGGTGCGTTTGAAACCTTAACGCTCGGGTAAATGTCTTGTAATTTGTGTTTCCTTGCTTGGATCTGCATCACATTTCACACACGCATTGCTCCAATGGACCTCTGTCATCTTGTGACAAATCCACATTTGTCCCGCCCGCACTAAGCCCAGGGTCAAGGTCACAGACTTGGTGCGTTCGAAACCTTAACGCTCCGGTAAATGGCTTATAATTTCTGTTTCCTGGTTCGGATCTGCTTCACATTTCACACACGCATTGTTCCAATGGTCCTCTACCGCCCTGTGACAAATCCACATTCGTCCCGCCCCCGCTAAGTTCAGGGTCAAGGTCACAGACTTGGTGCGTTCGAAACCTTAACGCTGGGTAAATGGCTTATAATCAAATATGCCTCGTTTTCTTTGGCTGCCAGCGGGGGCATTCGTGTGCCGACAGGCCACATTTCTAGTTTAATTATGTTTTACATGTTTACGTGTATATACAGAAGCTCTATAAAAATTAACGTAGTATTGAATTTAATAATGTTGTGTTTATCGGTTTGGTCAGGCCTTGTAGTGCAGCGGCTAGCATACTGGTATTCATACTAGTGACCTGGGTTCGAGTCCCAGTGGGGCCCATTCTGGTTAAACAAGCATTGTTATTTTCAATATTACTGGTAAACATATTGTAGGGTGCTTTTTTTTTTGCATCTGCCTGTTTATTGTGTTAGTCCGTTTTTCACTGAATGCAACAACTATAGCTTGTACCATAATAACGTACTGCGGTGTGTGTACATAAGAAACTGATGTCTGTATACTGTCAAACATTCATCAGAATAAAACTATGATATGTACATGTAGTGAACAAAACAAACGCACATTAGCCGACACGTGGCTTCGTAATTTGCCACCATCGCCATAATAGATTCATATACGTGTCGTCAGAAAGATACAATGTAATTATTTCAGAATTGACGTCATTTACAGTTAATTGTGACGTCATTTATTGATTTAGGCAATACGTCACCGAAGACCAAAAAACTAAACGGCATTCCTGGTGTTGGAAATTGTAAATTATATGCACATCGTATCGGTGATTGAAGCAAATGCATTTTATTTCTGTAGAAATTATTGACCAGAATTTGGATAGGCCTATGGCTGCACATATCAGTGACGTCAGTGCCCGATGGGGTCTAGAGGGTAGTCGGACACCCCCGGGCATTTTTAAACAAAACAAAAATCGACTGTCCATTCCCCGACTCTCGGAATTAAATTTACATCTCAGAAAGCGGGAAGAACATGTTCCTGTGTAGCCAATATGACTGACGGACGGGCTAATGTACATGTACCCCGTACTAGCAGGTAGCAGGAGCTCCCCAGGGTGTCCGATTTAGAGATGTTTCACTGTAAAACAGACGGATGACTACACCAAGACACGTGTGGGTGTTTTGTAATCATGAACAGACATTAACCTCGGAGATAAATGGCAATGAAACATATCAAAATTAAGTACAACGAACTTTCCTCTGCGTCCGGTTTAGAGAGGTTCCACTGTATCAGGTATATGGGAAAATGCTGCGCTGACCCCCACTCCTTCGACTGGCCACCACCGCCACTGCCGGGAAAATGTGGAGATGTAACATACATGATGTATAATTGTTACATGTCCCGATAAAAATACCGGCAGTATATTCTCTCGTCGGGAATAATTAATTTGAAAATGAAATGTGCAATTTAGTTGTGTTGTGTTTCAGAAAAAGTACATTCAGCGCCTTTGTAAACAAAGAAACAGCCATGCTAAAAACAAGGGCGGATTCATGTAGGGGAAACCCCGGCCCCCCCCCCCACACCTCCCCCCCACCACTATGATTTGGCGAGTAAAGATATTTTTGCTCTAAAATGTGCCATAACGCAGCAAAATGGTGTGTAAATATCAAACATATTCGGATGCATACCGCCGGACCCACCTAGCAGTCTCCGCTTGGTCGACGATCAAACGGTGCTAGTTCGTAAGTATGGTAAACTTTTTCAATTAAGAAGTCCCGCCCCCCCCCCCACCCTAACCTGAAATCCTGGATCCGCCCCTGAAAAGCACCGTGGTGTACGTACATGTATTTTGCATAACTAACTGCACACTATTAACACACTGACAATCAGTGATTTACACTAAATTATACGTCTCCTACTAGAACGGCCCTTTGATAACAAACAAAGCACGCAGACGTGCATTATTTAGTACAATGTAGTACAATGTAAGAAAATTAACAACAATCTGGCAAAGTCGGACTTCTTAAATGTGTAAATGTTGGAGACCTGTGCATCTGTGCAGTCTGATCAGTGTCTGCAATGATTGCAAATATGCTAGTAAAATTACTATACATTCATATAACCATATCTACAAGTGGTCATTTCAAAGAATTTTAAATACCATTGTTTAATCAAACGCAATCGTACGGCTGATTTATTTAAGCAAAAGGTATATTTAACTGTCATTGTTATGCACAAAAGGTGTTTTAAACCAATACTGTAAGTATAGTATAGCTAATATTTAAAACAATATTTGTTAGTTTTCACTTATGTTTGCCTAAACAAAATACATATAATATATATAAAAAAAAATTGAAAACCTACCAATCAAATTTTTGTTCAGCATGTAACCTGAAGCACAGCTAATTATTTTAGGCCTTATTAGTTAATACTGTCTGCTATTGTAATTTAGTGATCATTTTATTGTCGCGCCCGCTTAAATTTCGGAAAGCGCGATATAGCTTGCAAGTCGTTTCTGTAAACTTGTAAACAGTTTTGGTGTTGCATTATTAAAACTGAATAGTGTATTATAATATCTAGGTTTACTCCAGTTTAAGTGAATGGGATTGATCCATGATAATTCTCCGGCCAATCCATTCGTCAGAAAATGATTTTCACACTAGTCTGTTTATTAAGAGTTTGTGTTTTTTTTAATATGAAAATACAGTGCAGATCCTGATGAGACAGCACGTAAGCCGGCTCATCTGGAACGACATACAGTTTGCAAATATTGCTGTAGAGTCTGTGGTGTTAAACATGTTAAAAGGGTTAATACCGGTATGTGGCTATTGACCGCTGTTCCCTTTGATGTCCAGCAGATATATTGGCAGTAATACACCCTTTGTCATCTCGGCTGTTTTGAATATTTCAAATATTTTCCATTAAAGCTTGTTACTCCAACATATTAGAATCACCTCATCGATTTCGCCAAATACAGTTCATGCTTTGCATGACATTTCATTTGAGTTTCGGATTTCTCGCTTTCGCATTGTGCACTCCTTCAGGGTGCACACACAACTGGTATGTACAATTTTCCAAGTGTGTGGGCTTGTTGTGACCTTGACTCTGGGCTTAGCGGGGTCGGCACGAACGTGAATGTGAAGCAGATCCGAGCAAGGAAATAGAAGTTATAACCAATTTCTCTGATGTTAAGTTTTGTAAAGAGACTAAGTATGTGATCTTGCCCTTGGGATTAGCGGGGATATGTCACAGCATGATAGTAGAGCCTTAGAGGAATGCATGCATGAAATATTAAGAATTTTAGATGAAGTTATAACATATTTCTCTGATGTTAAGTTTTGTAAAGAGACCATGTATTTGACCTTGACCTTGGGATCAGCGGGGGTTGGACGTTCGTGGATTTGGCACAGCATGGTTGTAGAGCCTTACAGGAATGCATGTGTGAAATATTAAGCATTTTAAATGAAGGAAATAGATGTTATAACAATATTTCTCTGATGTTAAGTTTTGTAAGGAGACTAAGTATTTGACCTTGATCATGGGATCAGCGGGGGTAGGACGTCATGAATTTGGCACAGCATGGTAGTAGAGCCTTACAGGAATGCATGTGTGAAATATCAAACATTTTAGATGAAGGCAATAGAAGTTATAACAATATGTCTCTGATGTTAAGTTTTGTAAAGAGACTAAGTATTTGACCTTGACCATGCTATCAGCGGGGGTTGGACGTCGTGGATTTGGCACAGCATGGTAGTAGAGCCTTACAGGAATGCATGTGTGAAATATCAAGCATTTTAGATGAAGGAAATAGAAGTTATAACAATATTTCTCTGATGTTAAGTTTTGTAAGGAGACTAAGTATTTGAACTTGACCATGGGATCAGCGGGGGTAGGACGTCATGGATTTGGCACAGCGTGGTAGTAGAGCCTTACAGGAATGCATGTGTGAAATATTAAGCATTTTAGATGAAGGAAATAGAGTTATAATCATATTTATCTGATTTGGTTAAGTGTTAAGAAAGAGACTAGTATTGACCGGTTGACCATGGGATCAGCGGGGGTTGGACGTCGTGTATTTGGCACAGCATGGTAGTAAAGCCTTACAGAAATACATGTGTGAAATATCAAGCATTTTAGATGATGGAAATAGAAGTTATAACAATATTTCTCTGATGTTAAGTTTTGTAAAGAGACCAAGTATTTGACCTTGACCTTGGGATCAGCGGGGGTTGGACGGTCGTGGATTTGGCACAGCATGGTAGTAGAGCCTTACAGGAATGCATGTGTGAAATATTAAGCATTTTAGATGAAGCAAATAGAAATTATAACAATATTTCTCTGATGTTAAGTTTTGTACTAAGTATTTGACCTTGACCGTGGGATCACGGGGGTTGGACGGTCGTGGGTTTGGCACATTATGGTAGTAGAGCCTTACAGGAATGCATGTGTGAAATATTATGCATTTTAGATGAAGGAAATAGAAGTTATAGCAATATTTCTCTGCTGTTAAGTTTACGGACGGACGGACAACCTGACTCCAGTATACAACTCGTTACGGGGGGGGGGGGGTGTATAATAAGCCCCTTCTGCTGTGACGAGTCGGATATATCGCCAAACACATAGAACAAATGTAGCTGTGACTGGAGAAATGGGCTTATGTGATTTGTGACCAGTGTACCTCCTGACCAAATAGCACACTCATGTAGCCGGATAACGATCTATGTTGCCTGTTAGAAGCATGACAGGTGTGTCATTGATGGAATCGCGAATAATGCAGATCCTGATCAGACTGTGCGGATGCACAGGCTCATCTGGAACTACATTGGTCGCAAAACCCATAAACCCCATTTCTCCATTCACGGCCACAATTAACAGTCACAGTATTTTGTTAGAATACAGAGACGCCAGGTGCCGCACATATATAACTTTCTGAGCTGCTGCAGCCCTTTCTCATGCTCGTAATCACAAAGTTTGACAGAGGCTGAGCTGTAGTCTATCATTAGAAACTAAGAATAAGTATAGTAAAATGCACAAGTCACAGACTATTTATACAATGATAATTCCCTTGGTCTCTGCTCAATTTAACTGGAGCTACTTACTACATGATTGTACATATTATGATTTACATGCATTAGTCAGCTTAACTCTTTGCATGCTAGCGGTGAAACTGTCCACCAAACAAATTAGGCGTATATTTTTTATTTCTCTCTGTAAATATGTCTTGGAATTTCATTAGAATTGAGTCCTCAGGACTCAACTCTAATGAAATTCCAAGACATATGCATGATATTTACAAGGAGAAATAAAAGAAAATATGATGATTATTGTCTGCTATTTTTGAAACTATTTATAGCCCACAAGTTTCCCAGCATGCAAAGAGTTAAAGTACAGCCAGTTTGTTCATGAGAAAAAAAGAAATTGAAGGGTTCAGTTCTTCCACTGACCCCTTCAATTGTATATGACCAGTCATGAACACAGGTGGAAGACTCGGACCTATGACACCAAAACAATGCCTATTAAAACAATCCCATTACCCCACCCACTTGGTCTCGTACAGTACCATATGCTATATAAAGGTGAGCATAAATAGCGCTATTATAGAAAGAGCCCTCTCTTTTCCGGCTCGCACAAACACAATAAACATCGATTAAATGTATGAAATATGTCTCTGGCAATCGATAAAGGTATTAGGTGTGTGAATATACTCACTTCAAATCGCTGTTTCAAGTATTTATTGAGTTATTCGCGTTTTGATTACCCCATCCAAAGCGAAAGTTGCGTGTACGAAAGAATCTCACACAGAATCGGAGGCCGTCCGGCTGGATTATCGGTCATATTTGGCCGATAGCTGATCGCCAGCTCAAACTAAAGTCGTGCACCATGATCATATACATTAGAGACTCCAACCATACAAAGTTCGTCCAATTGTGATCGTTCGCCGATCTAAAAAAACACTTTTTTCTATAATTTTATCGTTCATTATCTGGAACTGGGTCAATGCACTATCTTCCATAATACAACCACCGAAGCGTCTATGTAAGAACATCTCTGATTGGTTAAACCTAAAAATAGACGCGAGGACTTTCCCTTTTCAGGGTTTCCGGAAGACATAATCTGATAGTACGCGAATCATGAATGAAAGTCAATAAAATTATAAAAAAGTGTTTTTTAGATCGGCGAACGATCACAATTGGACGAACTTTTTATGGTTGGGGTCTCTAATGTATATGCTCATGGTGCACAACTTTAGTTTGAGCTGGCGATCAGCTATCGGCCAAATATGACCGATAATCCAGCCGGACGGCCTCCGATTCTGTGTGAGATTCTTTCGTACACGCAACTTTCGCTTTGGATGGGGTAATCAAAACGCGAATAACTCAATAAATACTTGAAACAGCGATTTGAAGTGAGTATATTCACACACCTAATACCTTTATCGATTGCCAGAGACATATTTCATACATTTAATCGATGTTTATTGTGTTTATGCGAGCCGGAAAAGAGAGGGCTCTTTCTATAATAGCGCTATTTATGCTCACCTTTATATTAGCATATGGTACTGTACGAGACCAAGTGGGTGGGGTAATGGGATTTTTTTTAATAGGCATTTTTTTTGTGTCATAGGTCCGAGTCTTCCACCTGTGGTCATGAAGTGCATTGCAGGTCACAGAATACAACCAATGACCAGGAAAAATGACTGAAAGGACTAAAGCAGAACGACAATAAAAACAAGAGGCGAAATGGACCTGTATTGCTCACCTAACTTTGGATCAACGCTGCATACATGTATTTTGATGAGGCCATATGCCCCTAAATCAATATGAAACAAGTCGTCTCATTGACTGCTTCGGTTACATATGTCAATGTAACAGAAGCCAAAACTTCAACGCCTACTCGGCACGATGCATTTACGAAAATATATTTCCCACAGGGCTCCAGATAAGCTGTTTATTTGCTTAAATACCCAATTAAAATTGCCAAAAACCCAATTGAAATTAGAAGTAGCGAGTATCAAAAAGCAATACAAAATTTGTGGTACCTTTATCATGCTGCAGGAAACAATAAACAGACCACAAATATAGCACATTTTTCTAATTTCATGAAAACACATCTTGGTATTTCATTAGAATTGTCTCAAAGGAGACAATTCTAATGAAATGCCAAGACATGTTTTCATTTTGAATCAACATATTCAATAAATGCTGTCTGTTGATGTGTAAACAGTAGTGGGACTTTATTTTACCCTATTAAAATGTTGAAATAGCCAATTGCTTCAGAAATGATGGAGTGAAAATACAAATAACAAAATCCCTAGAAACTAATTCAGTTCAGAGCTTGAAAACTAATTTGTCCAACTCACCATCATGAGTATTGATTGCCTCTGTGCGAGAACAGTATATAGGTACTTGCCTAGACTCATGAATGTAAGATTTTAACTTGAAGTTATTAATTTTCTGACTTATGAAGGGGCCAGTGGAAAAGGGGGGCTAACTCATTGATCCCCCTTATTTCACTAATCCCTTAAAATAGCCATAGGTCTAACGAAGTTCCAATGTTCATTGATTAGACAGTGATTTGATTAGTTGTAAAAGCCTGTAAGTGAAAATACGTATACTCAAATAGTGTCTATTTCCGTAATTGCAAAAAAGTATCTGAGCCTGAGAGTAACTGTATTTTCTTTCAAAAAGGCTTGTATCCACAAGTTGTAATTTTATACCGATTCTTATGATAAGCTAAACACTTTATATTTGTTTAGTGCAAATAAACTATATTGTACATATTACGTAGTGTTACTGTATATTGTCTTGTATTTTTCCCCGGTGTCAGTAATTTTAAATGCGCTTGCCAGATTGGCAATGAGCAACAATGGATTGTTTTCAAGGCAGCAACATCATGTAATTCCACCTGGACAAACAAGTAAGTGATCAATAGAACTGAGCCTGTGTACAACACTCACCCATTCACACGAGTCATGGAAATAGGTTGTTTCTTTGTTTACATAGATATATGAAAAACACTATAGGTTGGTATGATTTATCCCGGCAATTCTTCCATTCCAGTGTCACTGTCGCTGTCATCCATAATTATATTGACATAATAATGTTGGGTATCTTACTGACACTAACGGAATGTAACGACAGAGACGGGACGAAGTATACGATTGAAATTGTATTTTTTTTATACAATATGAACATATTTTAAGATTGTTTTTATAAGTGTTATGCTAGCACATGTAATATAGAAATTATTTACATACTGATCTTAGGTATGTGGGCCGCATGGGTGGTATATAGAATGAAAATATGGATGATGATAAATAATTATTTGAAGTGTGAAGTAAATCAGAGTAAGTGTTGTGGAGATACAATTAAGGTATGTAAAAACTTTAACATAAATTTCAAAGTTCAAAGCATACAAAGTTTTCAGCAAATCCGACTTACGGTCATAGAGATATTAGGTATTTGAAAACTTTAACGCAAATTTTGACAAAAAGTTTAACGCAGATTTGTTGCAGTATTTGCATAATGTATAGCATTTTATAATATATGCAAATGCAATACCACCTCATAAGAGGCTTCCATATAATGGATTCGCGGCGTTTGCATTGCAGCTATTATAAAATGACATACAATTATGTTGTTATGCTAGCACATGTAATATATAAATTATTTGCATACTGTATAGCATTTTATAATGTATGCAAATGCAATACCGCCTCATAAGAGGCTTCCATATAATGGAATTATGTTATTATATAGTGATTTACAGGGGTTTCCGGAATTTCGGTGGTTTTCGGTAAATAAGAGGTTTCCGGTAATTCCAGTTACCGCACATTTTTTATGCATAATTTTCAGATTAAGGAAGTATGTAAAAACAAAAGTGCAGCAAGTCACAAAAGACGCCCGTCGAATATGGGCCAGACAGCGAAAATGTAGAAATGTGAAGCTGTCACCAAGGCAAGAAACATTAATGAGAATTTGAATGTCTATAGCATTATTTATTCATCTCGTTGTGCTAAACATGTATACTAATTTAGGCAGAGATAGAAAAGTAGAGTGTAAAGTAGAAATGATAGGGAATTGGATACAATAATGTAGAAAAAATGGCTAAGTTAAAAAGGTGATATTTTTGTTAAGAAATATGTTTTCGGCATAAAAACACCAAGGTGCACATCTTCAATATGTGTAGAAGACGTGTGTATAGTTTCAGAACGATCGACTGAACGGTTTCGGAGGAGTTGTGTACACAAACTCTGTATCGTTTATAGAATTGTATAGAAAAATGTAGAAAAATGGCTAAGTTAAAAAGGTGATATTTTTGTTAAAAAATATTATTTCGACATAAAAACACCAAGGTGCACATCTTCAATATGTGTAGAAGACGTATGCATAGTTTCAGATCGATCGACTGAATGGTTTCGGAGGAGTTGTGTACACAAACTCTGTACCGTATATAGAATTGCATAGAAAAATGTAGAAAAAATGGCTAAGTTTAAAAGGTGATATTTTAGTTAAAAAAAAATGTTTCGCCATAAAAACACCAAGGTGCACATCTTCAATATGTGTAGAAGACGTGTGTATAGTTTCAGATCGATCGACTGAACGGTTTCGGAGGAGCTGTGTACACGAACTATGCGCTTTTTCCTCAGCCGCCCGCCGTGCGGTAAAACATAATACGTACCGTTTTTTAAAAACGGTCGTATAAAAATCACAAAATAGGTGGTAAATCACAAATTTATGTAACTCTAACTTAGAAAACCGTGGGAAACAACTTAAAATACCTTTTTAAAATCATTTTCAATTAACACTATTCTTAGAATGTTCTTATTCATTTGTTTTCTAGGGGCACGTATCAATGAGAAGGCACGAATCCAAGAGAATTGGGTCTAATAAATCTAATAGACAAAAGTTAGTCAGCAGAAATAACTAAGTGGAGACAGTATATATATTTGTTTTTAACGCACATGTAATCATAATGATATAACTTGATAACTACTAAATCATAAATGTACATGCAATGTATGTGGGTGTGGTAACAAACTAAAACCACCTCATCTATAAACATTTCGCCAGCAAGCGCATCCGTTAAAAAAACATATTTACTGATGTAACAGCTATTTGAAATTAATACCTACATCACTAATCTTGACAACAGTGCTGATACCATGTTTGATTATCCAGGTATTTCCAATATAGTCTACAGCTTACAGCAATGCAGTTTTAAATCAGTGAGCAGCCATTTTGAATAATGACCGTCACCACGATGAAGTCATGTGACAAAACAAAACACGTCGGTACGACATGCGTGTTTAAACGATGATTTTAGCTCACATGAGCCAATGGCTTTAACACCACTTTTTGTTTGTCGGTCATTTTTTCCCCATGGTTTTTCCAATATACTACGGAATTTCGTGATATTTTAAACGATAGAAAATCTTATTGTATTGTCTATCCTATGTCCGTGAAACATTGAAATAAATATACCCAGTAAAGTATTCTACTCGTATGTCCCCAATGCGATCGCAATTAAGGAATGGGGGCATACTCGTTTGCTCTTGCGGTTCCGTCCGTACTTCCGTATGTTTTGTATAGTTCGTAAGTCACTTTAAATTTGACACATGTGACAACACAAATGGGACCATTAACATGATCTAGACCTCCCTGACATTCACACAATCTCTGAAACATTTAACATATTTGACGCCAAAATGTTTCTAACAAGTTGTTATGGACCAGTATGCTAGAGGGGACCCATTTTTTACAAACATAATCTGTAGTTAACATACAGAACTCTCCAAATCTAAAGAGACCATATGAAGTACTATGTCTTCTCCATAACTATTATGCATTGGAATAACCTACCTCCAGTCACTGTTCATACAGTATTCGAGACAGGATAAAAACATTTGCTTATATAAACTTCGCCAGTTTCTTCGGCCCTTTCGTAGTGTTGTCCCTTAATTAATTTTACAACGTTGTGCATGTTCATATTGTATTCATCAGTACATGCAGATACGTTCACGTTAAATTGTCTAACAAAATCCTTGCATAAGAAAAGAAGCTATATATACTTGCTTATAGAAATCAGTGAACGAATTTAACAAACACAATAACATTTTTTTCACAATGTTAAATTATATTTATTTTAGACGACCATACAACACCAGGTTTTGTTTTCTAACGTAACTATGGAATTTATTTTAATTAGGGCTTTATGTCTCATTTGCATGATTATTACACTAGTGCATTATGATATTCACAGCAATGCAAAGTGTTATATTGTACTCACAGAGAACACTATACTTACTGCTATACAATTTAACAAGTTCACTTTGAACGGCAAACATATAAAGCAATAGGGAATTACATGGAATGTTCTTCGAAACGATACACATATGCATAATGTATATAAACTATATAAAACATACAACATCAAAAATAAAAGTTGCATACTATTATATATACAGCTTTTATTCTTGATTGTGCATGTTAATTACGCTATTAATTAATGTGTGATAATAATGTTGCGAGTACGTCGCGTTTGTGAAGTCGTCGGTTGATGTGACGTAATGTCGGCGTAATGTCGGCGTAACAATAGAACATTTATTTTAATAAGGTTTTATGTCTCATTTTCATGATTATTACACTAGTGCATTATGATATTCATGGCAATACACAGTGTTATATTGCACTCCCAGAGAACACTATAAGTAATACAATTAGATTATGTAATACGTTCTTTATACCAGTTTGTGATGACGACCAGTGCTGTAGGTTGTAGGAAAGTAATTAAAGTAATTAAAGGTACATGCCCACTCAGTATTCACAGAATGTTCTTTATAGGAATTAAATAAGTGAATAATTGTGTCACTACTTCACCAGTTCTAAATATTACGAGTGCCCACTATACAGATATAATCATTTACTAATATTTATTTTACTGATAATGACCAGCGGTGGTATCAGGCTATTTTCATATGCAAATGAGGCATGATATTCTTTTTAATTATTTATACTAATTAAATGCGTCACCTGAAAAAAAAGGATAGTTTCGACAGATTGTAAAGTATGATCATTGCACATAAAAAAATACAGATAATAAATAGTAATGTTTGACCCTGATATCAGTGTGGAAGTTTACGTTTGATTATTACGTATAATAATGTTAATCAATATGTGAGGTAATGGTGAATTAATGTTTATTTTGCTAGAACATTTCTCAGATGATGTCTCTGATATAACAGTTTGTGCCTACTGAGTGGGCATGTACCTTTAATACGGTAATTAATAATTTTATAGGATAACATTTTGAAGCTTGATTTGTTTTATATATATATATGTAATTAATAATTTGATAGGATAACATTTTGAAGTATATAAAACAAATGAAACTTATGTTATCCTATCAAATTATTAATTACCGTATAGTACATATGGTTCAGTTGGGTCATTATGAACATGAAATGTGTTCGGCTATATCAATAAGATCGTTTAAGTAGGCTGACAAAAGTGATAATTCATGCCATGTACAAATCCATTTTCATTCTTTACACTCAAATTCGGCAGTTCTGTTCAGTGACTAAATACCCGGACAGACTGAGGGCATGTGCATGCTGACAAACTATCCTTTTTTGTCAGCCGTGGGCCCAAATTGAGGATATACTAAGAAATATACATTGTTTTAAAGTGACTATTTTTTATTAAATTTTCGACCAAATGGTCTTTATCAAAATAGTGTGAAAATGTATTGGCATTCCTATGTGACGTCCATAGTGTAGCAGTAAGCCGGATGTTATGTGCTTCCCTTCGGAGGTTATTGGAAATTATACGTGTGTCACGCGTCACATAAACTGTGTATCTACTGTTTATCTTTGGTTGTTTATTCAACCAATTAACAACTGTGTATACGCGTGTCAGACGTGTGTAGCATGCGTGTCCAATAATGTCCACAGGCTACTGACAATCTCCCGGTTTATACGCCTCAAAACAACACATCCCACACGTGTAGGTTTCTCCTTTGATCCTGCTGCAGGTAATATAATTAGGATCTCCAACATCTCATGTCAGAGACAGCCGCTTGGTGAATATTGGCAGAGCTACGAATACCGTAGGATATCACGCACTGATCTGGAGATGTTTTGATATATAATCTCTTCATTGGACAATAATAAATGGCATACCATGCAGCTTTGATTGGATAAATTGGCTTATGTATTTTCGCTACTAGGTGTAAACTCGGACCAGCATGCGCATTCGCGTGGCCTTATCATGATAGAACAGCATTCGCGTGGTCATATCATGATCTATCTACACAGACCGGCATTCAGCCAATTAATCATATTACACCCTTCAGCATAATACACACAATATCCTTATCAGGCGTCGGGTGGATGTCACTTGAGCAACACTATGCTGATCGCAAATGATAACATACTCCATTCCACCAGTCACATTTCTTATAAAAAAAAACGTATCGTCTGCCGCACTTGAATCAGGCTCATGGAGATTGGATGTTGAATGTTTGAATAGATTGACGACGGAATATGATACATTTATACCTTTATGAACAAAATAAGAAACTATGTATGTTACTAAAATGGCGTTGTTCGCATGCTATCTCAGATTTTGAGAAATTAAATGAAATAATCAACCTATTTTGTTAAACCCAATAAATCATTTATCTGATAATTATTGGTTTTCCTGATCATAGACATGAAAGTCTGTGGCAGATTTACTTACAGGAAGTGAATATCAATGTCATTGTTATCTCAACTGTTGAAGAACTTGTGACGTTAGCTATTAAATTCAATTCAATAGAAGTAATAGCTTACATATCGAACTGACACATATATAGCTGGTCCCATATTGTCTCGTAGCCAAGCATGGTTTACTTACTCAATACGCATGCGTAGTTCAATTTCTACGATTTCGTGTACAAACCTGCGGACAGCAAACACTACATGTGACAGTGTTCTAATAACTATTGTGAAACAAAAGTACATTAGAGCCGTTATAAAAAAAACACCGCAAACATACGATAAGTATACATATATTACCCAGTATTGATGAGCTTATGACATGTGCCATAACGCATAACAGTACTACTATTATGGCGCCAGGGAAATCAACTCCTTCCTACATGTATGGCTTATTCAATGCTTAGACGACACTCGCAATGTCTTTACTGTGCCGCATGTCGTACCGGATTCCCATAGCAGTTTGGGGTTGCCAGAGCGGGACCATCAGCTCACGAGATCGCCAGCCTTATCACACAGGTGTCTGCTAAAGGTACATATGCCCACTCAGTAGTCACAAACTGTTATTTATACCAGAAACATTATCTGAAACATTTTCTGGCAAAAGAAACATTAATTCACCATTACCACACGTAATTTCCACCTTGATGTCAGGGGCAATAACCGTGTTTCTTTAAAATGTTAACTAACGTTACTATTTATTATCTGTAAACTCATAGGCGTCGCCAGGAATTTTCCAGCGGGGTTCGTCTACCAACGGTAGACGCCGACAGCCGAAAGCTGGAGACGGGGAGTGCACGAGACGGGTGTCCCCTCTCTTTAGACGGAGGGTACGGGTGTCCTCCTCTGGAAAATTTGTTATTTCTATGTGCAATTTCCGACGTTCTAATGCATTTTAGAGCTATAATTTCCACAATCGCACCACCGAATTTCCGTAGGAAAAAAATCTGTAAATCTTAGATAAATCGTAGAAAATGACTTTCAACACTCCTACAAAGAAATCGACCCGAACTTGCGTCTCAGACAACTCTTATCACGAATCGTGATAGGAGTTGTCTGAGACGCAAGTTCGTCGTATTCCTGATGCTTAAACTCTGATTTTAGGCACATTATGAAAACACAACATTTTAGAATAGTATACGTTTGAATAGTGTCACCATGCAATTAGATGCATGTTGCCAAGAACATACCGGTACGTGCAGCACTATTTGGATGCATGGATTTATATGATGATGAACTGAGCACAAATTACCGACGATGTACGAGGGGTGTAACACCCTCGCAATGAACAGAGACATACTTTCTGAACTATGAAACACTCACCTGAGGCTGTGTAATGAGTGTTCGTGTCTGATACTCAAAGTGACAATTATAGTTCTATTCTGTTCAGTAGAGTACCTACACCATATGATTTTATGTGTTCTGACCATTTTCATGCTTTAGATGTTAGAATGCACTGCAATCCAGAGTGATAATACACTTTATTTTCCATATAATGTGCCAACACAAGAATAACATGTTGTTATTCTAGTGGCTGATTCACTTCCGCCTGATGCATCATGGGATAAATTTGTCCTAGTAACCAAAACGAACTGTCAGAGCATTCTAATATTTAATATTTACATATTTTCCTGATATAACACAGAACTGGTCAACCATAGAGAGTTATTTACCTAATTTGACCATTAGTCTCCTAATACTCTTTTTGGGGACTTTCATTCAAGTTTGTGGAGAATTTCCTGTTTTTCTCATGGTGTTGTACGTTGCTATGTAAGAGTGATACATTGACAGGATGGTTGACGTCACCAGAATCACCCAGAATTTTGGTTGAGTCGCCCCATATTCTGGTCGAGGAGGCCCCTCGCCCCCCGTTTCCTGATTCAGGAGCTCAATTTTGATAAAAATCTTGAGGCAGCCACTCTGTCAGTTTTCTCCTAAATTTCCAAATTATAAATTTCATCTTTCCCATCGACACTCTAACCACTATAGTAAGTACAGCTGGAAATATATTACCATTTCCGTGAGCTCCCAGCTGTACCTGTGTGTACAGACACTGAACAAATAAATATTTGAACTGTTCACTGTTATTCTTGACAAAATCCCCTGAACTATCCACCCAATTTTCTCCAACCTACACACTCCAACAGCCTGAGCATAACATTTATGGTGGCATAGCGGTGAGATCTGTATAAATTACAGACCTAGTGATCCGAACCCAGAAGAAATAAGTTTACGTGGTAAATAATATATTATATGATGGAATTAGATGGAACCGATCTATGTGAAGGCGAGAGCGGGTGTGAAGTTTATTTCAATACTGGCATTGACGGTGGAGAACATTTGGCTGCAAGTGGTAGATCTGTAGACCACACATATTTAGAGATGAGTGTGGCTAAGCGGGGTCAGGGTGCAACTGGTAGCGCGTCAGAAGCCATGCAATCTCACAACTCTAATGGATTGGGTGATTCATCGGTCAATGAAACCTGTGGAAATCAGCAAGACTGCGATAAACAAGCTACGGTGGGGCTAGAGGTGATGATGTCAAATGTTGCAGGGGTATTGAAGGATGTCGTCTTGGAGCTGAAGTCCATGAAACAACCATGCGCTGATGGTGGGACCAGTAACACCTATGTGGTCCACAATATCCCCCAAAACAGTGATGGGTCGATCAGAGACAATTTCCAACAGCAGGGTGCACACCATCAATTTGTTGATCACCCCAGATGCAATTTTCAACAACAGAGTGCACACCACCAATTTAGTGATGTGTCCAGAGGTGATAGACAACAGCAGGATGCACACCACCAATTTGGTGACTACATCAGTGGGCAACAGAGTGCACACCACCAATTTAACGATGTGGCCAGAGGTGATAGACAACAGCAGGATGCACACCACCAATTTGGTGACTACATCAGTGGGCAACAGGGTGCACATCGCCAATGTAATGACCAGACAAGGGGCTATGTATCTAGACCTGCAGACAACACTCACTACAATAATAATGATGCTGACTGCAATTCATACCAGTATGAAGAGTTTTAGGGCCATATAGACGTCACCCTTCAGGCACAAAACAGTATAATACTGTTAAAATACCAGCTTTTACTGGTAAGAAAGATTGGCATGTTTGGGTAGCGCGATTTGAGGCGATAGCTACAAGATATGGTTGGGATGACGATGACAAACTAGACCAGCTGTTACCGAGATTGGAGGGACAGGCAAGTGAATTTGTTTTCTCACAGCTACCACCGGGGGTCTTGTTTAGTTACCAACAGCTAGTGGAGGAGCTAAATAGCCGATATCGCGTTATTCACATAGCACGGTCCTATGCAGCAAAGTTTAGTAAGAGATCACAGAAATATGGAGAAACAGCTGAATATTTTGCAGCAGACCTGAAGATGTTGTATGACAAAGGGCATGGCTACAGAGACAGAAGAACGAGGAATGAAGATCTGGTGAGAAGATTTTTCGACGGGCTGCATGATGAAGAAGTTAGATTTGAAGTGGAGTATCACAAGGAGCCAGAGACAATAGACGAAGCCGTTAATTCTATACAGACCAGGAATTGTGGAGACCAGACATATAGCAAGCGGGGTACTAGAAGATCCATCGAAGACGACAGGATGGACGAGTACGAGAAGCGTGATGACCGTAATTTGGATACAGTCAACAGGTTGCCGGACAAAAGATACACAAATTATGGGAGATCAGCTGGACCACAAGTCTCTTCAGAGGGCACAAAATGACAGTTATGGCAAGAAAACCAGCAGAAAATTATAGAAACACTACTGCAGAGGCTTGAAGATTTAGAGAAAGACAGCATCCATAAACAGCAGAAATCTAACTACAATAGACGGACAGAGAGAAGAGAAATAGAGTGTTTCAATTGTCATAGAATGGGCCATTTTGCCAGAGAATGTCCCGATAAATGGTTACAGAACACATCCGATAGTAAAGGAGCAGGGGGACACAAATCAGCCCAAGTACCATCAAGACCGGAGTCAAAGCATGCAACTCTTAGTCCACCATTAAACTACCAGTGACCAGCTCTTGCGGCCAAAGGGAGGTCCCAGTAGATGATTCATGTACTAAGAAATGTATTGATAAAGGCCTAGAAATATCGAATATTGTTACCAAGGTGATACACAGAGACAGGGGGCTCTGTAATGGAGTGTATATAGAGGGTCAAATAGAAGGTATACGTATCTTGTTTACAGCAGATACCGGAGCATCTAGAACAGTTATTTCCGAGCAAGTTTACAAGAGGATGATGGACGGCAGGAGACCACCTTTGGATAAGACGTCATGTTTAGTGGGAGCGGATGGGTCCCCAATTAGGGAGTTGGGGAAAGCCATGTTCAACATGCAGCTAGGACCATTATAAATGGCCCGGGAAGCTGTTGTAGCAGCAATCGAGGATGATGCGCTGTTGGGGTACGACGTCTTGGTTGGTGGGGAGAATGGGCCGGCCGATCTCCTTTTGAGTCAAGGAAAGATCGTTTTGGATAATGTGGAAATTCCGTGTATGAGAATTGGTAGTAGAAGTAAAACAAGGAAGGTAGCCGTAGCGGATGACGTGTATGTCCCAGGTAACAGCGAGGCGTTGATCGATGTCTTCATTGAAAGAGAAGAGGGTGATGACCTCGATCAGAAATCTGATTACCTGGTGGAACCAACGGAACATTTCAAAGAGAACTATCACCTTTTAGTGGCATCTACACTGGTAGACATTAATAAGGGCACAACATGTAAGCTGAGACTGATGAACCCATTTTCTTCGGAAGTTGACCTAAGACAGGATGCAGAAGTTGGGACTGCAGAGAGGATAGAGATAGTTATTAGTGTTGTAGCAGCAGAAGAGGACACAAGTGAGATGGAAAACTTGAACAGTATTAGGCGAATTGATACAGCATTGAAGCAGAGTACAACATCTGGAACCGTGTTTGAGAGTAGTGATACCAGCGATATCCCGAACCACCTGAAAGCACTCTTCGAGAAATCAACGAAAGATAAGTCGGAATATGAGAGACAGGTCATTGCTGGGTTGCTTATCAAGTATGGAGATTCTTTCTCCAAAAATGAGTGGGATATAGGTCTTACTGATTTAGCAGAGCATCCAATAAACACGGGTGATGCACCACCCATAAAGCAAAGGCCTAGGAGAGTCCCTTTGGCGTATGCCAATGATGAAAAGGATGCAATTGAGGACTTACTCAGAAAGGGTGTAATACAGAAAAGTACATCACCCTGGGCTAGTCCAATAGTGCTTGTAAAGAAGAAATCAGGAGCCATACGGCCATATGTGGACTACAGACCGGTGAACGCATTAGTAAAACCAGACGGTTTCCCATTACCAAGGGTACAAGATTGCCTTGATGCTGTAGCAGATTCCTGTTTGTTCAGTAGTTTCGATTTAACCAGGGGTACTTTCAGATACCTCTTCGGAAAGAAGATATCCCAAAGAGTGCATTTTGCTGCTAGTATGGACACTATGAAATGACTAGATTACCTTTTGGTTTGAACAATGCCGCGAGTACGTTCCAACGAACTATGGAATTGACACTTCAAGCGCTACAATGGACTACCTGTCTAGTCTACATCGATGACATAATTGTCTTCGCGACAAACTTTGATGACCATATACACAGAGTAGATGAGGTGTTGGGAAGAATAAAGAATGCCGGTTTGAAACTGAAGCCAGAGAAATGCAATATGCTACAAATTGAGGTTGTGTTTCTAGGTCATGTGGTGTCGAAACAAGGAGTGAGACCTGATCCTTCAAACATTGCGAAAATCATGCAATGGCCAGTCCCACAGAATGCGAAACAAGTAAAGCAGTTTGTGGCCACTTGTTCCTACTGCAGAAGATTTGTACAGGATTTCGCAAAAATGACGAGACCTCTGGTGGATCTCACAAAGAAGAATGCTGAATTCCGATGGACAGAAGAATGTGAGTACGCATTCAACAATCTCAAGCGAGCACTTGTTAGTCCAGATGTCATGGGTTACCCTTTGAATGATGGTGGGGTCTTCCTTCTAGATGTGGACGCATCCGGGGTTGGAATTGGGGTTGTCCGTCCCAAATGCAAGCTGGTAGGGAGAAAGTCATTGCCTATGCAAGTAGGGCAATGAACAAAGCAGAGAGGAACTACTGCATAACGGAACAGGAACTACTTGCTGTAGTTTTCTTTGTGCAGTACTTCCGACAATACCTTTTGGGGAGAAAGTTTATTGTCAGAACGGATCACCAGGCCCTGGTATGGTTATTCAGTTTGAAGGAGCCAAGTGGGAAGATAGCAAAATGGATCGAGATATTAGCTCAATACGACTTTGAGATAGAATATAGGTCAGGAAAGAAGCAGGGTCATTGTGATGCGCTTTCAAGATGTCCGACACCCCATGGGTGTACGTGTGATGATGTAGACACAAGTGAGCCGCTTAAATGTGGCCCATGTAAGAAGTGTCAGAGAAGGGCAGAGATGATGGTGTTAGATATGGGCAAAAATGAAGGAATGACTACATCAGAAACCAGGGAAGAAGTAGAACAGACCAGAGCAATCACGGTCATAGATGATCAGCTACCAAGAACCTCGAGAGGTGAATGTGCCAAGACAGAGCCAATGAGTAATCAGTCAAGTTGGATTAGCGGTCGGAAGTCTTCCGAGATAGCGGTAATGCAGGAGAAAGACCATAACATCAACCGTATCTTGAATGCTATGAAGGACCATAGAAAACCAACTAGTGATGAAATGGTTGGACAAAGTCCAGAGTCCAGACACTATTGGGTCATATGGGAAACATTAGAGATTATAGATGGGGTCCTGCATAAGGAGAATGGTAGTGACCAGTATTGGCAGTTAATTGTCCCTGGAGAACTACGGAACGAAGTATTGAAACAGGCCCATGATGCAGTGATAGCAGGACGCTTGGGAGTCAAGCGAACTAAAGCAAGACTAGCACAGTCATTTTACTGGTTTAACATGAGGGAAGATATAAATGTATATGTCCGCAGTTGTGATGTATGTGCTGCAGATAGAATGCCGAAGCAAACACAATAGCACCGATGGGACACATCATAACAGGAGCACCATGTGATGTTCTGGTTTTAGACTACTTAGGCCCTTTGCCTGAAACTCCAAGAAGCAAAATGTATGTGCTGGTATTGACAGATTTTTTCACCAAATATGTTGAGGTGCTACCAGTTCCTAACCAGACGGCGGAAGATTGTGCAACACGAATCATGAATGAATTTGTAGCACGTTGGGGTACACCCCTAGCCATACATAGTGACCTTGGCCCAGCGTTTGAGAGTAATGTGTTCAAGAACCATTGCCAGTTACTCGAAACGAAGAAAAGTCGCACAAGTCCTAGAAATCCGAGGGGAAATGGACAAACTGAGCGATTTAATAAAACGCTGGTGAAAATGGTGAAGGCATACCTTACAGGAGAACAAGATGAGTGGGACTTAAACTTAGGCTGTATTGTCGGTGCTTACAGATCCACACCAAGTGAAACTACCAAGTTAATTCCAAACCTTTTAACAATAGGTAGAGAAATCAGAATGCCTACAGACCTGATCTTCGGACACCGAAATACAATACAAAAACCAGTGCCAGAGTATGTGGCCCATGTACAAGAATTGAAAGAAAAGATGCACAAGGCACATGAAATAGCGAGGAGAAATCTTCAACAGAGCGCAAAGCGGAGCAAGAATATATACCATGCAAAACTTTCCTTTCACAACTACCGAGCTGGTGATGCTGTGTGGTGCTTACATGAAGCCCGAAAAGTAGGGACGAGTCAGAAGTTGGAGAAGAACTATGATGGGCCATTCATCATCAAGATGAAGAGGTCGGATTTAAATTTTGTTATTCAACTGGACAAAGATGGGCGACAACGGGTGGTGCATCATAACAAGTTGAAACCGTACGAGGGGAGCAGTCTGCCAAAGTGGATAGGGAAAATTAAGGAATCGATTAAGACGGAAATTGCTTTTCAAGCATGATAATGATTACACATGTTTAATTTCAATGGTGACGTTTCTGTAAATACATATATAGCATGATGTAAATTTGTGGTTCAACTCATTAATGTATTTTATGTGTACATATGTCGGAGAACAAATGTAAATAAACAGTACTGTCCTAACAGAACATTGTCTTGATGTGCATTCATTTTTCCTGTACGCGGTATGTTAGAATGTACATGAACTAACTTGTGTAATATCGGTAACCCTAATACCGGTAACAGTAATAATCATGGTGAAATAAAACTATATGTGAAGTGATGCAATACAGAGACTTGACTGGAAAGTAATCTGTTGACAAAATTCTGCATGCATGTCCAGAGTCCCAGAAATATGACAATTTTCAATGGAAGCCACTTTGCTGCAAAGTTTGAGTTCAAGGTGTAAGTTTGGGTAATTATCGCAGTACGATATCACAAAGTTTAAACACAGGTCCTCTGAGTTTAGACCATGAATGCAGCGGCAGCAAACAAGCGTGGGCGGGCGTACCTGTGCAGACGGTGCAGGGCGGTAGGAGTCTCGGTGGTGGACCGACGAGGTCGAATGGTGGGTCACATCCTGAAGCACCATATTCCGCTTGATGAGGTACCGTTTTCCTGTTCACTGTGCATGTTTAAATCCATGGACAAGAAGACGCTAATGGGACACGTTTCCAAGTATGCGAGACACGTTCGCCTGGTCCGCGAGATCGGAATCATCGACAACTCATAGTATTTGACCATGTCCTCCAAGCCAGCTGTGATCGGCGAAGCTGACATGATAATGTTGAGCCAGGAGGAGTCAGCCAGGCAGTTCCAACAGAGGTCAACGTCATCTGAGGATCCTCTGGGAGACGATGGTTGGGAATCAGAGGATGAGGCGTTGACGGTAAGGAGACCGATCCTCCAACCAAGTCCATTGAAGACAGCGCCGCCAGCCGTCAGCTGCATGCCATCTCTTGGTTGGGACGGGAGCCTACAGTCGTTCGATGCACTGAGGGATTTCTCTATCCTACCCACATCAGGCTCGGTGACAAGGATCACTCGCCCGGTATCATCATAGAGTCCAGAGGCTACGACGAAGCGATCCATGTGACCTATCACGATCACGACAGAGTCGACAAGGGTAGCGCCTACTTGGAGCCAGAGCCAACCGATCATGTCGTCTTCTGCGGTGATTACTATGCCACGTGCAGGTTCACAGTTCAATCCCATGGCCGCGTCCTCGCTGGGGATGTTCAGGAAGGTGTCGTCGAGCAGTACTCCACTACGGGATGAAAACGACAGTTTCCTGAGGAACCTACACGTGCAGCTCCACCGTCTGATGAACCTGCGGCTGCCAAGAAGGCGAAGGAGGACACTGGTGAAGACGCACCATACACAGCTCTCGCCCAGGCCACCGCTAGCGCTTCTTTAAACATCGTCGACACCATTGACAGAAACACCAGAGCAGTCAGAGGGCGAGACGATGCGCTAAACAAGATTGTGGACGAGCTGGGACACATTAGCCGTGTCATGGCGAGAAACCAACGGCGCGAAGAAGAGGACCGGCCAGTCGAAAAGGGGACACTTTCGAACAGGGGAAGCGGAAAGGAGAATACTTTCCGGCTAAAGAGTGTAATTACCAAGAAGCATTGAGTTTCATTATTAATTGTGTTCCGAGTTTAGTTAATTTTACGTAGTTGAACATTCATATACCGGTTAAAATTAAAGCATGGCAGTCGGAGCTTTGCCATGTTAGGAGGGCCGTAAAGTAACACCCTCGCAATGAACAGAGACATACTTTCTGAACTATGAAACACTCACCTGAGGCTGTGTAATGAGTTTTCGTGTCTGATACTCAAAGTGACAATTATAGTTCGATTATGTTCAGTAGAGTACCTACACCATATGATTTTATTGTTCTGACCATTTTCATGCTTTAGATGTTAGAATGCACTGCAATCCAGAGTGATAATCCACTTTATTTTCCATATAATGTGCCAACACAAGAATAACATGTTGTTATTCTAGTGGCTGATTCACTTCCGGATGATGCATCAGGGGATAAATTTGTCCTAGTAACCAAAACGAACTGTCAGAGCATTCTAATATTTAATATTTACATATTTTCCTGATATATCACAGAACTGGTCAACCATAGCGAGTTGTTCACCTAATTTGACCATTAGTAATTGTCTCCTAATACTCTTTTTGGGGACTTTCATTCAAGTTTGTGGAGAATTTCCTGTTTTTCTCATGGTGTTGTACGTTGCTATGTAAGAGTGATACAGTGACAGGATGGTTGACGTCACCAGAATCACCCAGAATTTTGGTTGAGTCGCCCCATATTCTGGTCGAGGAAGCACTCGACCAGGGTTGAGGGTGAAAGCACCCCAGATTTAGGTTGACTCTGGTGGATGGTATATAACCCCAATTCCCCCCCCCCACCCCCATCACTTTTCCCATCGACACTGTTTCACTCTAACCACTATCGTAAGTACAGCTGGAAATATATTACCATTTCCGTGAGCTCCCAGCTGTACCTGTGTGTACAGACACTGAACAAATAAATATTTGAACTGTTCACTGTTATTCTTGACAAAATCCCCTGAACTATCCACCCAATTTTCTCCAACCTACACACTCCAATAGCCTGAGCATAACAGGGGCTTTCCAGAAGTAATGAGACTTTTCCTCTAATTCAAGGATCGCTTGAAATATAACCTTGAAAGTCGGACAATACGAAGTTTCATCTTTTATGAACCAAATCTCTAACCTTCACGTTATTCGCATAAATATTAAGAAAATTATGCACACTCGAAAATTTTGGCCAAGGGGGCTGGGCCAAGATGTGTTTTTTTGTTTTTGTCTAGCCATATTGCGGCGGGTGGTGGGGGTGTAAAAATGACTGTCCACATGCATGAAATATTTGGCCAGGGGGGGGGTGGGGTGGTGCAAGATGTGATTTTTTGTTTTTGTCTAGCCATATTGCGGCGGGTAGTGGGGCGTAAAAATGACTATGTCGACTATGTCCACATGGCTAGGGGGTGGGGGGTTTTGGCCAAGATGCGTGTTGTGGTGGGTAGACGTGCAAGCCAGGTCCCTAAATCATTTTTCAACGTTTACTTTTCACATCGGTCATTTTAATTTATTTTGGTTGTTGAATCGTAGTGGAATTGCCGCGTGTCGTGTCTAGGTGGTGGGGTCCAAACACGACATGAATTTAATCTGGCCAGGGAGCGGGGTGGGGGCTGTAGATGTGTTTTTTTTGGTGGGGTGAATATGTACACATATGAAAATATCATTTACCCGGGTACAAAGTAGAAGTCCAACTTCCGTTGGCTTTTACCTTTACAGTTTTTCATGATGCAGACAAATTATTGTTGTTGTTGTTGCTGTTGTTGTATGTCTATAATTCAGGCGCTTATTTTTCGTCACAATCTCTCAATAGCCACAGAGACTGGAGTTAAATTGGAGGGCGAAGCCGATTCTAGACTAGTTGACATCGCGATCATACATATTGAACATGTATTCCTGAAATAGAAACAGTCTATATCCAATAGCAGAGACGTATTATGTACTTTCCTTACCAATAGTCATATTTGCATCCAAAAGTTACCCCCCCCCCCTGGCGACGCTTATGAAACTGTATTTATTTTTTATGTGCAATGATCATACTTTATAATCTGTCGAAACTTTGTTGTTTTTTTTCAGGTGACGCATTTAATTAGTATAAATAATTTAAAAAATATGCCTCATTTCTGTCATTTGCACCGCTGGTCACTGTATGGGAATTTAACATGGATGATGGGGGCTAAAAATAGAATATGTTTAAATATTTTTTTCATTTGTGGACCGATTTTCCAAAGCTAACTTTTGTTTTCTTAGTTATATCATTTCAAGCTATCTCACCAGGTTTCGTAGTCCATTTCCAAATTTTTTCATTTCTTTATCCTTCAGGATCAAAAAAAATTTTTTAGAAATTGACTTCCCACGGCCCATGTTAAATTCCCATGGCATAGGAAAATCGTTTTTCGCAATAAAGTCAATGATGGAATTTCATCAAATAATTTCTTTTGGGGAGGGTGACTTTTTTGTTATTGATGAAAATGTACTTGCTTTTAAATATGTTTTACATTTAATGTGTTTAATAGCCAAATGTTCGTAGGCGGCAAAACCTGGAACAGACAGTAAATGATTATATCTAGCGGGCACTCGTAATATTTAGAATGGTGAAGTAGTGACACAATTATACACTTGTTTAATTCCTATAAAGAACATTATGTGCCTACTGAGTGGGCATGTACCTCTAATTACTTTAATTACTTTCCTACAACCTGCAGCACAGGTCGTCATCACAAACTGGTATAAAGAAGGTATTATCTGTTTCCTTAAAATGTTAACGGACATTATTATTTATTATTTGTGTTTATTTGTTGATGTGCAATGCTCATACTTTGTAACATGTTAAAAATATTATTTTTTGAGGTGACACATTTAATTATTATAAATAATTAAAAAAAATACATCTTGCCTCATTTGCATATGAAAATAGCCTGATGCCACCGCCAGTCACTATCAGTAAAATAAAGATTACTATATACATGATTATATCTTTATAGTGGGCACTCGTATATTTTTAGAACTGATGAAATAGTAACACAATTATACACTTATTTAATTCCTATAAAGAAAATGTTGTGGCTACTGTCTGGGATGTTCAATCATTTCTTCTGTATACTACACACAATAACTGAACATCAAATATACGCAGTTTTGCGTACTTCCTATAGATCTATTTAGTCTCCTATATATGCCACCACGATATGGCCAGAGATGAACTTAATTCAATAAAGGTATGTTCTGTTTTGTTCTGTTCTGTTCTGTTCTGTTCTGTTCTGTTCTGTTCTGCTAAAATTTTAAGCCTTATTATGCTGAATTAAATTTTGTCGTCTGCTGGAAATGTTTTATTTTCAATATTTCTCGATAAAAACATGTTTTGGCAGCGCATGAGAATCGTATCCGCTGGAGACGATTCTCAAGTGCTGTCAAAACAAGTGTTTTGTTAAGAATTAAGAGGAAAATGAAAAATAGCAGACGACAATTTTCGTCTCCAGCGTAGTGAGAGTTAAAGCACCTGCACCTGTGGAAGTAACTTCATATTATCGCGGTGTCACGTGCCACTCAAAGCGTTTGCCATATTTACCCACTGCCAATTAACAACTTTGCATATGCGTGCCAGCACTTTGTTTGATACATATATTCTAGATATTTACACAAAATTAATACTTAATTTAATAAAGTATTTGCGTTTAGATACTTAATATGTCTCTGATTTAATACACTTTAACCACAGTAAGGGGGCAGGGTATATACGAAGTTTTCAGCCGAGGTTGGTGGGGGGGGGGGGGTGGGGGGGGGGGGTATTGGCGTTCAATCTAATTTCCTGTGTGCGAGATCTATATATAATTTTCACATTGATTTACATGGATTTATTGTACTTATTCAGTGTGCAAGTTCAATTGCACCCATGAGTTTGTATAGCCTAATATCTCGTGCATGGAACAAATGTTAGGTGGTGCGTTCGCACACTCGTACCCCCGTTTGCTACGCCAATGTTCATTCAATGTACGATAGGCTTATTTATAAACAATATCCCCAAAACCTGGATAGCCCAGGCCCGTACGCAGGAATTATTTTAGGGGGGTGCGTTATCGACGGCGCGAATGGTTCAAATTATTTTTGCACATCCACGGACAGACCTCAGTAGATTAACCCTTTCACCCCTAAGTAACTGGAATGGATTTTGATTTGTTAATTTTGCAACCAATCTAAATGTCAAGATGCTGGTAGGAATAGACTTTTTGCAGGAAAACTCTGTCACTATGAAAATTGGCGCCATAGAAATCGCAACAATGACAGGTCATTTTTCAACTGTAACACTACACACAAAACATATTACAAGTGACCGTACTATATTTCATGCACCATTGAAGATATCATTGTCCCACCACACAGTGAAATTGTTATCCCAGTCAGGATAGCAGGCCTTCCCAACAATTCAACGGTGCTAATGGAACCAATGTTAAACCTTGACGACATATGCCTAGCAGGTGGAAAATGCGTAACCAACGTAACAAATTCCAGAGCGGTATACAGACTAATGAATCCCACAAGCTTAGACCCAAACAAAAGTTGGCCAAAGCTTCACCTATAGTCCCCAGCTCAATTGCAAGTTGCGATGAAGACACTGAGACATCAATGAACGGGCTACATCCCCAAAACACTTCCCATGCAGACAGTTACAAAGAGAAGGTCAACAATTTAGGCATCAACCTTGACTGCGCCGATTTAACGGATGATCAACGCAATCAATTGTATACGTTCCTTGGGCGCAATTGTGATATATTTGCAACTGATATGTCCCAATTAGGTGAGACAAACATGCACACTCACCGCATCCACACAAAGCCAGTTTTGAGACCTGTCAGTTCAGCACCATACAGACAATCAGCACAAATGCAAGCTGAGCTAGAAAGTCAGCTAGATCATATGCAAGAAAATGGTATTATCAATGAAAGCACATCTCCATGCATAGCCCTGTCGTGATGGTAAGAAAACCAAACAATGAATGGCGCTTCTGTGTTGATTACAGACAATTAAATGCAATCACAGAACCAATGGCATTCCCCATTCCACATATGTCTGATGTATTTGACACATTGGCGGAGTCCAAAGCAGAGATCTTCTCAACTCTCGATCTTCGCAGCGGATTCTGGCAAGTGCCGTTAGATGAAGAAACAAAACACAAAAGTGCTTTCATCACACACAAGGGTATTTTTGAGTTCAATCGCCTTGCTTTTGGAATGACCAATGCACCAATGACATTTCAAAGCCTCATGACAAAAGTACTAAAAGGCCTGAATTTCAAAATTGCCAAAAATGGTATTCGCAAATCTACGAGCAGCAAATCTAACATTACACCCGTCAAAATGCAAATTCGCAACAGGACAGATCAAATATCTTGGCCATATAATAGGCAAAGATGGAATGAACGTGAACCCAGAAAATACAGATAAAATCAGAAACTGTCAACGGCCAAGAAATGCTAAGCACGTGAAAAGTGTAATGGGAATGATGGGCTATTACAGGAAGTTTGTTGAAGGCTATGCCCAAATCGCACAACCATTACATAATCAACTGAAGAAAGATACAAACTTCAAATGGACAGAAGCCTGCGAGAAGGCATTCAATGAGTTAAAGGAAATACTCATTTCAGCGCCAATACTAAGATATCCAGATTTCAATAAGGAAGGTATCCTTTCCACAGACAGCTCTGCCTATTCAATAGGATATGTTCTAAGTCAATAACATAATGGAAAGGACCATCCAATCTGTTTCGGTGGCCATTCACTCAGGGATAATGAGCTGAAGTGGCATATCACTGACACAGAGGGGCTTGCCTTAGTAGAAGGCATACAACACTTCAGGCATTACCTGGCAGACAAGAAGTTTACTGTTTTCACTGACAACATATCAGTGAAATGCATACAGAAACTGAAGGACAGCCAAGGACGCCTTGGAAGATGGGGCTTACTTCTACAAGGCTACAACTTTGAAATAAAACACAGATCCGGCTCCCAGAACCATACTGCCGACTTTCTATCTCGGCAAAATTATGAGAATGTCACTCCAGCTGACGCAACTGACCTGACAGATCACCTTGGTTCTGCGACAAATTATACCAAGTTGGAACAGGTGACACTGGTTTACCCTGGTGAAGATGACGAGGTAGTGATAAATGCTGTTCGAAATGAAGGGGACAATGGGCCTTCAGGTAATGAGCCTATGTTTGATCAGCTTGGCCGTTATCAACGGGACTGTCCTGACTTCAAGAACATCTATCAATATTTACAAGATCGACAGGTGCCAGATGATCCTCAGCTTGCTAGAGCAACTGTAGCAGAAGCCTACAATTACACTCTAGAAAATGGAGTACTGTACCATTTCTTCACCAAGAGAGCAAGGAAACTTGCCAGAGAAGAGAGACTGATGAAACAGACTGCCATTCCCAGAAGGGCTAAGTGACTGGTATCTTGAGGACCTGGTATCAGGTGAGATTATTTTCATTTCAGTGCCAAATATATATATTTTCCTGTAAATATTCAGTCCTGATTTTGGGATTCCGACACCCCACCACCCCCCCCCCCCCCCCCCCTATGAGATGTGCATCCATTAAACTGGCCTAAAAATAACCGTAGCTATCATGTATATAGACAATTAACAAGCTAGTTTGAAGTAAACATTTCATACGATAACAGTTCATGCTCAATGCGGTTCATGAGAACAAGACTTTGATGTGTTTGACATCACGAATGCAAACCAGCTTGGTAGTGGTTATATTTAGTTCATATAGGTGGATGGCAGGTGGTAGCATGCGATGGGTAACTTAACTATCGGGGTTCATCCTTACCGTAACACCGACCGAAGACCTGGTTTGGCCCTAACGTACGTCGTTTGCATTCTTGTACGTGACAGTTGAATCTGGTTATACCCTTTATGTCAATGTCAAACCATCATTGCTTTGTCGCGCCATTAGAAAGGTCATTTGGAACGTCTTCATTTTATTAATTTGACATTATGTTGGCGCTTAAAGATACATGCCCACTCAGTAGGCATAAACTGTTCTTTATATCAGACTTCAGATATATTTTCTGGCAAAATCAACATTCATTCACCACTATGCCACGTATTGATTGGCATTATTACCCGGCATACTTTTTATATCATACGTAAATTTCCACACTGATTAGTATACATAATTAAAAACTATCATGCCTCATTTGCATATGAAAATAGCCTGATACCACCGCGAGTCATATCAGTAAAATAAATATTACTAAAGGATTATATATGCATAGCGGGCACTCCTAATGTTTCCAACTGGTGGAATAGTGACACAATTATACACTTATTGAATTCCTATCAAGAACATTTTGAGCCTAATGAGTGGGCATGTAACTTTAATACGAATACATAATTATGGTTTTGCGGCCCGGCAATCATATTCCCTCTTGGTGTTATTACAAGTATGTCATATCACATTTATGAAATGGATTGCAGCACGGCATAACATGGTTTTCCTGTGATTTCATGTAAACATTTGTACTGTATGATTGGTATTATGTGTTCTGATTTGATGGTAATAAATTAATGTATACATATGCTTGTGAATGTGTCTTGTATGTCTAAATTTATTACACATTACAAAACATTTGTCATGCTGTTGTATTAGTTATTTCCCTATACATACACAATTAAACTATCAGAGGGCAGCTTGTATGAGCAAACGAAGATTACTGTAATTTAACGATGTGGTGTTGGCTCTGGGGAATGGATAGAACCAAACACATTTTGTAACATTTCTTCTCAATTTTAATCTAACTTTTCTTTACAAGTCTCGTGGCATGAAGTGACTCTCCGTTTTGGAGGTAGCCATATATATAGCACAAGAGTTATCCTACTGTCAGATGAGTTATCTAACTTGGAACACAAGATGTCCAAATTGGCCATTTACGCTCACCTGAGCCAATTGATATGTCTATCGTGAAAAACTCAATCTGAACCTGTATGGTCAAAAGAAATAGTTATTCATTCTAGACAAAGCAACTGCACCAAACTGCACATCAATATCATTATTAGGCTATCTGCAGCTCTCATAGTGCAATATCATAACAGTGGTTAATCCATTTCGGAATCCAGATATCCCTGGTTTAGTCTATACATACATTTTAATGTTGGCTTACTTGTTACTTGATAGTTGAATCCAATTATTATGGAGTGGGAATCTGGTGTGGTGAGAACCTGTCACCAGATCAGAATATTATAAATTCAGGGCTTGATATTTTTTTGATATTTTTGTGTAAATATTCAGTTCTGATTTTTGGATGTGAAATCTGGGATTCTACCCTAATCAGTACTAGTCGGGCTAAGTGACTCTGGTGTGATGATGACCTGGCACAAGGTCCGGTTATTCTAATTTCAGTGCTGAATATATTTTGTTTCTGTTCATATTCATTCTGACAGAGATTTTCTCCCTATCGCAGAAATATGGGATTCCACACTAAAATTACCTTAGCTGTTGACAGGCCGTTCACAACATTACTATGGTAATGTGTCAGCAGAATATATAGAATGGTTATCTTTGTTAATGGTTAAACCACTATGACGGCCCTAGCCCCACATTGTCCATATTCAACAGCACAGTGCAGAACGTAATTAATTAATGCTATCTAACAATGTATTTGTTTGTTGGGGTTTAACGGCATATCAACAGCTAATGTCATTTAAGGCCGGGTCAATGGGTTTAGTACTAAATCCCATGTATTACCTGTACAAGTGCATGTACATGTTCAAGTACATATACAAATGGGGGGAAATCCCAAAATCAGAACTGAAAATTTAAAATAAAAATAAACTGTACATCCATTCTTGAAATTAGAATAATCCTGATATGATGCCAAGTCCTCGCTACACCAGAAGCACTTGCCCCCCTCACAAAAGCAGTAGGATCAGTAATAATTTTACTACTTTTATAATGGGCAATAACCCAATTCAACTCGCATGTAACAAAAGAGCCAACGTATTTGTAAATATGCACCGATTTTCTGAACCAACATACACAGATGAGTAACATCTTGCTAGTATACACACCTACAGTTATATTATGTTCTTAATTAGAGTGGCATTACAAACTATAAATATAGATATATGTTCTCCTCAAATTTCTTCCGCCTCTATATGACCTTAGCTGTTGCTGGGACGTTCAAAAGTACATGCAGACTCAGTAGGCACAAACTGTTCTTTATATCATAGACATCATCATGATCATAGTGGACATTTGCAGGCAAAATCAACATTCATTCACCATTACGCCACGTATTTATTGGCATTATTATACATTTTATATAATTGTATATCATACGTAAATTTCCACACTGATATCGGGACGATCACCGTGTTTCCTTAAAATGTTAACTGAAATTACTATTTATTCTCTATATTTATTTTTTGATGTGCAATAACTTATTTTCGGGTGACGTATTTAATTAGAACACATAATTACAAAAATATTGTGCCTCAGTTGCATATGAAAATAGCCTGATACCACTGCGAGTCATTATCAGTAAAATAAATATTACTAAATGGTTATATCTGTATAGCGGGCACTCGTAATTTTTAGAACTGGTGGAATAGTGACGCAATTATACACTTATTGAATTCCCCTAAAGAACAGTTTGTGCCTACTGAGTGTGCATGTACCTTTACACCCACTCACTTCTTTCCTCTCAACTTCTCGTATTAAGCAATATAGGGAAACACATTAAAGGTACAATATAGATTTGACTGCAGCCCATGATCTGCATCTGCATGTGAAAGTGTGTTATGAAAAGATGATAACAGGATTGTCCGAATTGAACTGGGTACTAAGTGTTGTAGGCCTAGAGGTGGTATGATGCAAACTGATTGTCGTACAAAACACACCAGGACTCACAGCACCATAACTCTGAGAAAGAGAGCTAATCTACATACAATCAATCAAGTCGAGCAGTCAAAACAATGCTCTTGCAGTATGTGGCTGTATAGAGATTGAGGCGAAAAATAAGCGCATGAATTACAGACATACAACAACAACGGGTCTCACTAAAAAGCGATAAGAAGCGTCAAGAAGCGTCAAGAAGTGACAAGAATATTATTTTATGTATTTTATAACACATTTTACAATAATAAAGATAACAATTGTAATACTAGAGCAGCTTGAGCTGCATCAACGGTTTGAGCCTCAAACATTGATTTCATGTGTAACTAAGCTTTAGCCCAAGGTGTATCTATTTTGAAAACTTGAACAAAATACGTTCATCTTTGACATCGAATAGAGCCGTAAGTAGTCAAGATATAGCTCTGAAAATTATCATCTTTCATGCGGCTGACACTCCCCTATCACCCTGGCAAGAAATTATGTTGCTGACAGTACTGTACAAATTGGAAAACTTTGTAAAGACCACCCGTTATCAACCGAAATTCGGCAAAATCGTTGAAAAGTATGTACATTTTTCAACTTCAAATGCATATAGCTCTTTTATTTGAGCAGATAGCCGAAAACTGTCAGGGAAACTGAGATAGCGAATTTTGTCAGCTTTCCAATGCAAAAAGAATTCTTGAAATCGGTTGGAAAATAAGGAAGTTATAGGAAGTATGACGTCACTTCATAGTAAATATTGTGTTAGATAGAAAATGCGTCAGAAACTCGATTGAAAGCGACAACAAGTTCCATGCCATATGTTTACAGAAAAAGCGACAACAAGCTCCATGCAATATGTGTACAGAATAAGCGTCAACAAGCTCCATGCAATATGTGTACATGTAGTCTCCGCGAAAGTCCCCAAAATATTACTGGCCATGAGGATTGACAACCCAGCAATTATTACTGGCCCGGAGGGAATATTACTGGCCCGGACATTTTTTACCCAACCATTATTTAATCGGCATGTTAAGCATAACGAGCGTACACATTAAACATAGTATATCAAGAGGATATGAAACAAGTTTCCATTTCATTAGTGACTTAGTGAAAAGGGTTTAAGAATCTTTCGACAATACTAATGCAGTCATATAATGTAGGTTCGGTAGGCTCGAACCCCACTCCGTGACTCGTCATATCACGTGACATATACATGGATGTGAGGAAATTTACAATCAAAATCAACACTGCATTTATAATATGACAAAATAAATACTATGAACGCAGACAATTATATTAAAGCAAGCTTACTGCAGAGTTTCATCTTTCTACATCAACTGGTGTAAGGGGATTAGTGGTGACAGTAGGGTGACGGACGTACTACGGACTAAAGATGGACGGCTACGTTCAAACATTAAACAAGAAATGTGACCTAGCGGACCACAGATGGCCCCATGCCGCTGATTTGAGTAACTGTTACAAACTTATTACGGATGGACGCACGGTCCAAACACTATACGAGTTGGAATTAATATACATTATATAAATTCATGCAGCTGTTGAAAACTACGGGGCACCAAGTGGGACATGGCTCAAATTTGTCAACAAAATTCATTTTTGTGCCACAAAATTCAATTCTGTGTCACAAAATTCACTTTTGTGCCACAGAATTCAATTCAATTCTGTGCCACAGAATCTCAATTCAATTCTGTGTCACAAAATTCAATTCTGTGTCACAAAATTCACTTTTGTGCCATAAAATTCAATTCTTTGTCACAAAATTCAATTCTGTGCCATATAATTCAATTCTGTGTCACAAAATTAACTTTTGTGCCACAAAATTCAATTCTGTGTCACAAAATTCAATGCTGTCAATTCTGCACACGCATGTAAGAAGGACTACCATTGGTCAGAAACTGCACTGGAGAAATGGGTCACGGTCGCCGATCTACACATTCAATGTCGATGATTCATTTCTCATTCTGCCGATGATTCATTTCTCATTCTGCCATTTTGCTTCAACTATCTCCAAACAGTCAAACGTTGACAAACCCATTCGTATTTAAACTCATTTGCGTTATAATTGTACACATAATTCATGTACATGTAGATCTCCCGCGAGTACTGACGTCATTTATTGTGTATCGCAAGGTACATCTGCCCCAGTTAAGTCAATAATATACGCGCTGTGACCTGTGTTCTGACTGCTGTCTGTGTTTATAAACAGAATGTGTGTATTGGGCCATTTGAGGAAACCATTTGTAGTATTTGTGTAGATACCATAGATACTAAGATGGTGTATACTGTAAATAATGCATGTAGACACATATTTGCGAACACGTAGCTTCGCAACTAGTAGACACATATCCAATACCATTTGTTTCACAAGGTTAGATCTACTGTTAGAATACGACGTCATCTAATGTCATTTTCGAGCATAAAACGTTGCCTGATAAATAGAATACCAGGCTAGTGTATTTTAATATCAAGTTTATCAGGCTCAGCTGGGAAACGGTAGGAATTCTTCGGCAAGCATCGGAATTCCTACGCGTTTCCTAGCCTTGCCTGATAAACTTGATATCCAAATACACTAGCCTGGTATTCTCTATATATGGGCATGCTCTCAGGTCTAGCTATGTCCCAGCTACTTTATGTTTGACCCTGTTTACATAATTGAGGGAAAATTCTGAATATTTTTCTTATTTCTCCTTCAAAGTATATATGCTTATATGGTGTGACCACTCATTTGTAATCATAATATAACCAAAATAACTGTCCATAAAGAAGTATAATATTGATATATTTGGTTATATTTTCGCATTGAAATATTTAAACCTGCAAGTGTACTCCACCATCTAGTAAAATGGACTAAGACCGATCTCAACCAACCAACGTAGAGATGACATAGACTATCCTACACAAACTAATTTTTGTGGACAAAAATGAATTCTGTCCCACAAAACTGAATTTTCTTCACAAAACTCAATTCTGTCTTACAAAATTGAATCCTTTATAACAAAAATGAATTTTGTATACGAAACGTATGCAGAATTGAATTTTTTGACACAGAATTGAATTTTGTGACACAGAATTGACAGAATTGAATTTTGTAACACAAAATTGAATTTTGTGACACAGAATTGAATTTTGTGATTTTTAGTGTTACAAAACTCAATTTTGTACACATAATTAACCTGTCCTGCATGGCGCCCCGTAAAAACAGTATATTGTATTACTCAGGGCCGTCAACAGACACTATCCCCTATTATAATTAATTTATATTAACCAATTATTATATTTAAAATGATATAAAACAACATTGTGAAGTAAACATCTACCACCCATAACCGAACTGATGCCTTTTTTATTTATTAATTTAATATTAGCTATACTTTGATAGCAGGTATGTCAGCTACACACTGGATGATGGTCCATTGATGGATAACTAAAATGGGAATTAAGAATTATATAGTAAAATGTATATTCCATTGTAGCAATGATATTATGCAGAATATATAAATACATAAGAGATGAAAATTGAAATGCCAGGAAATGGAGTATGTAAAATATAGAAAAATGCTGTAGTAACTTGCAAGATATTTTACAATACAACTCTGTTACACCTTGTTACGCTTTTTTACAGTATTTCCCCATACGTTACACACTTTATCATTGTTACGGTCCCCTAGAAAACATGTCCAATTTTGTTTGCCTTTCGTTACAGTCGTTACAGTGTAACGATGAAGATGTGCAGGATATTTTAAAAACAACTCTGTTACACCTTGTTACGCTTTGTTACAGTATTTCCCCAAACGTTACACACTTTATCATTGTTACGGTCCCCTAGAAAACAGGTCCTATTTTGTTTTGCCTTTCGTTACAGTGTAACGATGAAGATGTGCAGGATATTTTAAAATACAACTATGTTACACCTTGTTACGCTTTGTTACAGTACTTCCCCATACGTTACACACTTTATCATTGTTACGGTCCCCTAGAAAACAGGTCCTATTGTGTTTTGCCGTTCGTTACAGTGTAACGATGAAGATGTACAGGATATTTTAAAATACAACTCTGTTACACCTTGTTACGCTTTGTTACAGTACTTCCCCATACGTTACACACTTTATCATTGTTACGGTCCCCTAGAAAACAGGTCCTATTTTTGTTTGCCTTTCGTTACAGTCGTTACACCGTTACAGTGTAACGATGAAGATGTGCATAATATTTTCAAATACAACTCTGTTACACCTTGTTACGCTTTGTTACAGTATTTGCCCATACGTTACACATTTTATCATTGTTACGGTCCCCTAGAAAACATGTCCAATTTGTTTGGCCTTTCGTTACACCGTTACAGTGTAACGATGAAGATGTGCAGGATATTTTACAATACAACTCTGTTACACCTTGTTACGCTTTTTTACAGTATTTACCCATACGTTACACATTTTATCATTGTTACGGTCCCCTAGAAAACATTTCCAATTTTGTTTGCCTTTCGTTACAGTCGTTACAGTGTAACGATGAAGATGTGCAGGATATTTTAAAATACAACTATGTTACACCTTGTTACACTTTGTTACAGTACTTCCCCATACGTTACACACTTTATCATTGTTACGGTCCCCTAGAAAACAGGTCCTATTGTGTTTTGCCTTTCGTTACAGTGTAACGATGAAGATGTACAGGATATTTTAAAATACAACTCTGTTACACCTTGTTACGCTTTGTTACAGTACTTCCCCATACGTTACACACTTTATCATTGTTACGGTCCCCTAGAAAACAGGTCCTATTTTTGTTTGCCTTTCGTTACAGTCGTTACACCGTTACAGTGTAACGATGAAGATGTGCATAATATTTTAAAATACAACTCTGTTACACCTTGTTACGCTTTGTTACAGTATTTGCCCATACGTTACACACTTTATCATTGTTACGGTCCCCTAGAAAACATGTCCAATTTGTTTGGCCTTTCGTTACAGTCGTTACACCGTTACAGTGTAACGATGAAGATGTGCAGGATATTTTAAAATACAACTCTGTTACACCTTGTTACGCTTTGTTGCAGTATTTCCCAATATGTTACACTTTTTATCATTATTACGGTCCCCTGGAAAACATGTCCAATTTGTTTGGCCTTTCGTTACAGTCGTTACACCGTTACAGTGTAACGATGAAGATGTGCAGGATATTTTAAAATACAACTCTGTTACACCATGTTACGCTTTGTTACAGTATTTCCCCATACGTTACACTTTTTATCATTGTTACGGTCCCCTGGAAAACATGTCCAATTTGTTTGGCCTTTCGTTACAGTCGTTACATCGTTACAGTGTAACGATGAAGATGTGCAGGATATTTTAAAATACAACTCTGTTACACCTTGTTACGCTTTGTTACAGTATTTCCCCATACGTTACACGTTTTATCATTGTTACGGTCCCCTGGAAAACATGTCCAATTTTGTTGGCCTTTCGTTACAGTCGTTACACCGTTACAGTGTAACGATGAAAATGTGCAGGATATTTTAAAATACAACTCTGTTACACCTTGTTACGCTTTGTTACAGTATTTCCCCATACGTTACACATTTTATCATTGTTAGGGTCCCCTAGAAAACATGTCCAATTTTTTGGACTTTCGTTACAGTCGTTACACCGTTAGGCCATTTTTTTTTTATTTGTTGGTTTACGGATTTTTTTTCCGCGAGATCGGGTCGGTCGGTCGGAAAAAAATAAAAATAAAAAAAGGTTTTTCAATTTTTTTATTTTTTTTTGGCACAGGGTTGGGTCGGTCGATAAAAATCACTTTTTTTAGGCACATGCCGTTGGGTCGGTTTGTCGGTCGGTAAAAAAACAAAAAGGCCAGTGATTGTGATACAGTGAAACTTGTGTTAACCGGCATCGTCTCGGACCAAGAGTTTGTCGGTTAATGTAGGGTGTCGATTCAGCAAGGTTCTTTATATTCTACATAGCAACTCAGTTTAATATTCACATACTGTTGAATGTTGATCATTGTGAATGGGTTGCATAATGCGTACATATTAATACAGTATCTGGTTTAGGTTTAGTAAGTAAAATAAAAATAATTAAATAAAATGAATCAAGAGTATATGTATTTATTTACCAAGTCGTGTGACAATTCGTTGATGTCACCATACTTGGCACTTGATACACACTGAGCACTATTGTTTCACATTTACGCTCCTGGTAAAAATGTTGTGGTATGACAGTTCGTACATTAATGTCAGCTATTGATAACCTAACAATTGCCAAAGTTACACAACACACAAGGTGGGGGATCACGTGGTTTCCGAATATTGCCGAACCATGTGACGTAAAAAAATCTAAAAAATATCGAAAATTTAAAATTTAAAAAAATGGCCGTACAGTGTAACGATGAAGATGTGCAGGATATTTTAAAATACAACTCTGTTACACCTTGTTATGCTTTGTTACAGTACAGGCGTGGATACAGAAATAATTGCAGGGGGGGTCTGTAATTACAAGTCGGCATTGCCGACCTCCGCGAGCGCGAAATCGTATAGTAGGGGGGTCTGGGGGTCCTCCCCCAGGAAATTCTTAGATGCCAGATCGCCGCAGATGCGATTTCCTGACACCTATTCGAGTCTTTTTCTCTTTTTTTGCCGGGAGCAGGGTCCGGATCCCCCCCCCCCCACCTGTATCCGCGCCTGCAGTATTTTTGAAAATATATGCAATAAAACAGAAAATATCAATAGTACTATAGGAAAGTTACTGGGGGAAAATATCCATCGTTACAATGTTACACCGTTACACTGTAACAAAATGGGCACCTCCTGCCAGTTGGTATCTTTTTGTGCAATATCTACAAAATTGATCTCTGATGTTCTTCATTTTACTCAGTACCCGCACAGTGCCTGCATATAGCAGATACCGGTGCCAGTGTAAGTGGATGGACCTGTACAATTAGTTGTCAGCACAAAATCTTCATTTGTGTGTCTCATCTGGTATGCTCATATGTTTATACATGTACATGGATGCAAGTGGAAGTCCAAGCTCGTTTGAGATGGGATAGAAGAACAATTGGGATTGGTGTAAAATGTCATTTATTTTTAAATGACGATGGCTAGCACATGGTACCAGCCGTACTGTTAATGACAGAATAAGTGTCATGTTTTTCAATTGACTAAATGGCTAGTACATGGTACTAGCCGTACTGTTAATGACATGAGCTAGATTTTGTATAACTGCTCCCATCTAAAAGGTGGGCATACACATCCGCCTGAGGAAAGCCCATAATCCGAGCTGAATATTCACAAAAACATTATATTCAGATCTTGACCTGGCGCCGGGTCCATGCCGCCCCAGGCATCGAGCCCAACCCCAAGAGTAATACGATCAGCTCGATCATCATCAGAATCTTTGGTTATGACAAAAGTTTAGCTCTCAAGCCTCAAGCCATTAGGTACATGAGGGCCAAACTATGTAGGTCGGCAGTCCGGTAAGGATGGACCCCGATTGTTAATTGACACATCGCATGCTCCCACAATACACTCAAAATTGGGAGGTGGTGGGGAGGAGGTGGTTAAATTTTTATTTTCTAAGAATCTCTCCTGAACAAAGGCAGCTAATTTATGCTATCACGTGACCATAATTCAGGGGAGATAACTTTTGTTGACCAGCTGTTTGATGCTTGCGTTATTTCGGCCGCACCTACTCTAAGGCCTTGTACGCCGTTACGCAGATGTGAACCCAAAACATATTATCTACAATAATATTCCTTTGGGTGTCTCATCTGGTATGCTCATATGTTTATACATGTACATGGATGCAAGTGGAAGTCCAAGCTCGTTTGAGATGGGATAGAAGAACAATTGGGATTGGTGTAAAATGTCATTTATGTTTAAATGACGATGGCTAGCACATGGTACCAGCCGTACTGTTAATGACAGAATAAATGTCATGTTTTTCAATTGACTAAATGGCTAGTACATGGTACTAGCCGTACTGTTAATGACATGAGTTAGATTTTGTATAACTGCTCCCATCTAAAAGGTGGGCATACACATCCGCCATAGTCATAGATGTAACATGTCGCTAGACACATGTACATCAATGACACGCCCACCCGTAGGACTTCCAATTACAACCAATAAACCGCATATAACTCCACAATCAGAAAGGCATGTAATATTGCAACACAACATGTATATTTAACACCAACACTTGCCTACCTTGACTAGTAGGACGATAACTAACATTGTGAACCACGTTATCTGAGACCAAACGTCACCAGTGCACGTGCATGTAATTGCGCGACTGTCAGACTACACTGTACACTCGAGCAACCACACCCACAATAGCTGGCTATTATCCACACATTACAACGTGACCTTCGTTCATTATATACATAAATTGGACATGGTTCTTCTCTCAGGCTGTTATCCATGCATTGCGTGACTTCGTACCTTATTTACATAATTTGGATATAGTTCTGTATCAGTGCATTAGCGCAACGATGAATGAATGCCAGTCTACAACTGTGCATCCACACATCCCTGCCCAAACCCACTGGCGATCAACACCTCTTCCTTGTTCCATCATTTACCCGCGCAAGCGTGTGTCACTCGCGCAAATGTCAGACTACTCTGTACACTCAGCGAATACACTCGCATACATTGGCCGATATACCGTATGCACGCAATGAGTGGACTTACAATACATTATTTACATAATTTCAACATTGTCCACATGACAACATGAAGCATCATATTGGTAATAGTGTAAAAACAGTAGTACACATAGGAAAATACATAATATCAGTCAATACTGTGTCAGTAGCACTATACCCTCACCATACACGGAGACCCTTGAAGTAGAAATGCAAAGAATTTGTGTTTCTTCCTTTAAAGAAACTTGGATTTTAGACTAAATTCTGCATTATTAAGGATGCATAATAATCGACAGGTATAACGTATTGACACACCAATGGGCATTGGAGAATTATGACATTTCTACTTCAAGTACTAATCTACAGCTGCAGTACTGGCAGCCGAATGTAGTTGTGTACTGCATCTGAAGACCACCTGCCCATTTTCCGTATGGCTTCTTCTGAATGACCCTCAAGTAGTGCGGCACTAGCCGCTCCAATCCTAAAACTATGAGGCTTGTAGCGTGTCGGATCTAAACCCAGAAACGACACCAAAAGTTTCATTTTTTTCCAAGACGAACGAATATGTGACTGGCAAGCCGTTTTGAAATTGAAACGAGGGCCAGATGCGTGTCGGAAAACCTGGCGGTAAGCATACAAAGCTAAAACGGGACAGAACTGAGCTTGACGACATGAAAAATGCAGCACAACTGGCGATGACCCTTTCTTATGTTTGTAATGATGCAGTGTAATGTTTAAACCACAAAGTTTTCCATTTTCTGTCACAAACTGTGCATCCGCCACTTGCAGCACATGTGACGGATCTGATGACGTTTTCAGACACAATTCTCCCATTCTAAAGAATCCATTATATGCTAATAGAAAAATAGCGGGTAACAACACGCGATATTGCTGTGCAGTGATGGTTATAGGAATAGACTCCAACAGCTGCCGTAATATTTGTTTGGTAATTGGTAAGCGAGAATCGACACTACCTTTTAGTTTTGAAATCCCCCTCAAACACTTGCGCACTAAAAATGAGTCAACTGGGTCCGCAAATCCATGCAATTTATGTGTAAATGCTATGGCTGAAGCATGTGAAGCAATTGTGCTTGACGCATATCCAGATTGTAATAAGGAGGACAAATAGTTTACCAAATCAGCTGTGGAGACTGGCAGTTTTTGGGTCGCGTTTCTGAGTATACCAATAATCACGAAACTGAAGCCAATATTTCAAGTATGAAAATCGTGTTGATTTAGCCAAACTTGAGGCCAATACATGGACAGACGCGGCATTCAAACCCGTAAGAGCTCTGACGGAATCGGACACGGTATTTGATCCAGGCCCGGTGCACATTGTCTCGCTTTCTGAAATTCAAAACGAGACAAACAGTCAGCCACAGTATTAACTTTTCCTGGTACATGTCGACACGGAAAACAATATTGTGACGCATCGTGGCAATAACTAATCGTCGTACAAGTCTCATGATTTCCGGATTTTTTGACGACATCTTGTTTATCACAAACATTGTGCACTCATTGTCAGTAGAAAACAGGATTCTAATGATTTGCCATAAGGTGACCCACAATTCAACAGCAAGCACGATGGGAAATAGCTCTAATGTATTGATGGCAAGGTGTGACATACTATCAGGCCAAGACCCATAACACCACTTGGTACCAAACACTGCCGAGAACCCCCGGGTAGTGGCCGCGTCAGTGCTTAAATGGAAAGTATCAGCGGGAACCCAATCATCAAACAAAAACAGCGACTTCCCATTGAAACTGGACATGAACACATTCCATGCAGCCAAATCAGCTCTATCCTCCTGAGTCAGACGTATCTTATATTGTGGCCTTGCAACACCCCTCGTCAGATCATGCAGACGTCTTAAAAAAGTGCGACCTGGAACCACTACCATTGTGGCAAAATTCAGCAAACCCAACAATGATTGTAACTCGTGTAACGTAACTTTTTTCCGTTTCTGCATATCATTGAGCGATGTACGAATTCTCTCAACTTTGTCATCCGGCAATTTGATAACCATTGCTTCGGAATCAAAATCCGAATAATTTGCGAACATTTCAAACCATCTATGGACTTTTCGGATCACGTCCCAAAACTGGTTGTTGGTTACATTCCAGGATGTTCCCGAACACGTTCAAATATTAGAGTGGACGTTTCAGACCACATTCTTGGACATTTCGGAGCATATAATAAAATGTCAGTATTTTTCTTGAGTAAGTGATGTCAGTAAAAATCGACGAACTGTAAGCAAATAGTTTCATATTGTGTGTACATAATTAATACACGAAGGAAAATATAAATAATTTTAAATTAGTATATTAACATTATATAAAAAGCAGTGTGAAATAGAAAAATTAAAAACGGAAGATCAGTGGTCAGAAGCCAAATATTTGGCCTAAAATATCATACTTGTTGATCAAAAAGCAGTCCTAAATGACTGATGTATACTATATCAATATGAGAAATATAGTCCGAAATATCCCCAAAATATGGTCCGAAACGTCCAAGGATGTGTTTCAAAACGTTGTGGTCCAAAACATCAAGTTCCTTCGAAACATCTAGCACCCATTGTTCTATTCTTTGACTATTAAATTGACTCGTGTAATTTGTTTATGATACTATGACATATTGAATATGGAAATGCAACCTGTAGCCTATTTCACCAACATGGCAAAGTATACTTATCTAGCAAAGTATACTTTGAGGGAGAATTTTTCAATTTGAGGTTAAGTTTATTAATTTGTATTATACTGAATTTATTACGGATGCTCTACACACTACGGAAGAATGATTCAATTCAAGTAATAGAAACAATTCTGCAAAATATTGGTCTAAAAAAGGAGAAACATTCTTCCCAGAAATCATCATAGAGTATGAAGAAGAGTGATTAACAGACAGACCCCACAAGACCGGACATACTCTGGTTTCCTCCCACATTAAGGACCACCCTCACGCCTTCGTCAAAGTCAATCAGACTACATGTACATGTATTATTTTTTTGTCGTACCCGCTTGCGGGTGGTGCGATATAGTCGGCACATTGGCGTTCGGACGTGCGTCCGGGTTAAAGTTTTAGGTTGAACTAAAGTTTTCCGGTATACTTTCAAAGCCTCGGCGGGCGCGACATGCGGCCCGCAGCCATCTAGTTGAAATGTGTTGCCCATTCATGTAACATTAACATATTTTGTTTCTAGATATATACCTAGTCAGTTAATTACATTATAACGCTGTATGTCTATGTGTACATGTCTGATGTTCATACATGTACTTCAGTATTTATTCAAATATAAATCCTCCGGTTTCTAGGTGAATGACTGGTGTCACAAAATCAGAATGTGAATGGAGAAATGGGGCTTACAGCCTTTATGACCAGTGTAGTCCCAGACGAGCCTGCGCATATGCTCAGTCTGATTAGGATCTGCACTGTTCGTCATTTCATCAATGAAACACCCATCATGCTTCTAACAAGCAATTTAGATCATTATCAGGTTACAAGAGTAAACTAGAGCTGGGCTGGTCTCAAATACCATAAGCCCCATTTTTCCAGTCACTGTCACATTTCATTCATCTACCTTTTTGGACATGGGGCCCATGGCTTTGAAATTTTGATAAAAAAAAATATTCTAATGGCTGAACATTTGTCTTCTTCTGTCATTCATCTACATGGTGTAATTGCATGATACTGTGGTTTGTTAGAGAGCGCCTATGGCCCAGTATCACTGACTTCAGCCTGAAGTCAGTGATATCGGGCGATAGGTGCTCTCTAACAAACCACAAAACACGAGAGATGACCACGATAAGTTCTGCTTTCGGTCAAATCCCATTAGTTATCATGTATCATGTATCACTTGTATTGGATGAATAAAATATTGTTTAAAGTAAACCACAGTATCAATCAATTACACTTGAAGTTCAGCTCCATGATTAAAACTTAAAGTAGTATGCCGTATATTAAAATAATCTTCCGATATTTTTTGTTATATTAAAAAAAAAATTACATTTTCTTCTCCATTTTCTTTTAACTATAACCATGACAAATTGCAAACAAATGGTAAGAACGATGATGTAGAGGTAGTTTGCTTCTTTCTACAAAGAACTAGATGTTAATATCACTCCTTTGAACCATCTTACCAATCACTACACAAATGCAGTTTCCTTACCATACTTCTCTCTTAGTAGTTGGATAAGCAAAACATTTGATCTGTATAAAGTTTGCGACACTTTCAAGGGACCAAACATTTTGATTACCACAGTAAACACTACAGCCCATGGTTTTATTCCTTAACTAATAATAATAATATTATAAACCACAGCAATACTGAGAGGAGGAGAAGACGAAGCGACAGTTGAAGGACTCGGCCAAGAAGGGGGAGAAGACGGCCTGTGGTATCCTGGCCCGGGCGATCGTGAACGCCCGTAAGGTTGTCAACCGCCTCTACGTCTCAAAGGCCCACCTCAATTATGTACAGATGAACATGAAGAACCAACCGGGTGAGTACCTGAGGCTCATTTCTCTCACAGGGATTTGGCTTGCTGCCGCATTCTATGATATTGCTAACTATACGGTACAGGGATTCCGCTGGGGAAAATAAAAAAATCGCCACTTCAAAACAAAAAAAAGGAATATTAACCAATACTGCAATAGGATAAAAAATAAACAATTGGCGATAAAAAATTACAATTTTCGAAAAAAGAAATATTTTTTCGAAAATTGTAATTTTGTATCGCCAATTGTTTATTTTTATCGCCAAATGCGAAAGTGGCGATCGCCAGCGGAATCCCTGCCGGTATACGTGGGTTATGGATCAGGTTGGACACGACCTCGTATCGTAACAATTTCAGTAATTTTATTGACGCTAGCTGTTAATAACATAAATTTTGGGTAGAAAGTTCACATGTCCATTTCAGAATTACATGTACATGTATCGTTATCTGGCGGAAGTACTTAGAACGTAATTATGCAAACATTCTTGAGTTAAACATGTTTTATTCACAATGCAAGCTCATGTCCAATCTGAGTTGGAACCAATGTATATACATGAAAAACAATACCAGAGAAAGCCATAGAACACTAAACTTTGTATGACTAATAAGATAAAGATGTACGTGGAAATTTGAAGGACATGACAGCCGATGTTGGTAAACAAGCCGGCGTTCTTGTCAACAAAACACACATTATATTGGCTCATTCTGTGCCTCTGTGGCAATAACGTTGCTTGATAAATAGATTACCACGCTAGTGTCTTTTGATATCAAGTTCATCGGGCATGGCTAGGAATTCCTACCATTTCCGAGCCAAGTCTGATAAACTTTATATCAAAAGACAGTAACCTGGTATTCCATTTATCAGGTAACGTTTTATGCTCGACAATGACCACATATCTACGGACTTGTTTATGTTGCGTCATTCCACTGAAATCACGTGACGTCATCCGACCAATGGAACGTCAGTTTTCACTTTGTTGTAACCCGGATGTTTGTATCAGGTCAAGCCTGATACATCATAATGTTATTAGTCGGTACGTATTCGGTCAATATAGGGCAGGTTACCAATAGCCTATTTCACCAACATTGCAAAGTATACTTATCTAGCAAAGTATACGTTGAGGGAGAAATTTTCAATTTAAGGATTATTTTATTAATGTTTATTATACTGAATTTATTACATTATCACAGCCATTTTGGCTGTGATAATGTAATAAATTCAGTATAATAATTCTGCATACTGTTAATCATCAAATATATGCAGTCGTTAGTTCTATATAAAATAATGCATTTCGGAAAAATAAATGAGTGCTCACTCAAAGTATGCTTTGCTAGATAAGTATACTTTGCAATTTTCATGAAATCGGCTACTGATAAATAGATAACCAGGCTAGTGTGTTTTGATATCAAGTTTATCAGACTCCACTTGGATTTTCCTAGCCTCATCCGATAAACTTGATGACACTAGAATCAGGGTATGGGATCACATGATATATTGTTTTGTCTCGAGTAATGGCGGCACCCATGAGGTCTCAAGTAAGTCTTATTTTTCATCAATACGTCTACGGTTTCTTCACTTTAATGATGACCATGTTCCAGCCATTAACACTATGAGTATGCCTATACCAAATTTAGCAGCATTACTTATGTAGTTAGTCTGAATATTCCGTTAAACGTTTAAACTGGGTCTGATTCAAATTTAGTATTGGCGGACTCGTAGTGTTAACGGCTGGAACATGGTCATCATTAAAATGAAGAAACCGCAGTCGTATTGATGAAACATAAGATTTACATCAGAACTCATGGGCGACGCCATTACTCCAAAATAAAACAATAGACCACGTGATCTCATACCCTGAGAATGACAAACTTGACATAAAATTATATCCTGGCATTCTTTATGTAGCGTTGTTGCGGATCGCGGGTGCGATGGAGAAGAGTACGGATGTGATGAAGTCGATGCAGGCGCTGATCAAACTGCCCGAGATCCAGCAGACCATGATGGACATGTCCAAGGAGATGATGAAGGAACATTTCTTATATGAGACACACCATGCTATTTAGTACATACAAAAACATATTCGATGTTTCATGAAAAATATTTACAAAATTTACGAAATGTTCTGTAAATGACGTCGAAAGATGACGAAATGTTCATAGCAAATGCGGAATTATATTCCGCATTTGCTATGAACATTTCGTTACCTTTCAACGTCATTTACAGAAAATATCACAGTTCCTTGAAATGTTCTTCGGTTTAAAACCACATGGCATGTCTCATTAGTGGTTGTGACTGGAGAAATGGGGATTTGTGGCCCGTGTAGCTCCAGATCAAATAGCACACTCATGTCGCTTGGTAATTATCTATATTGTTTATTGTTTATTAGAAGCATGACGGATGTTGCATTGGTGGAATGGTGAACAGTGCAGATCCTGATCAAACTGCAGATGCACAGGCTGATCTGGATATATAGTGGTCGCAAACCCATAAGCCCCATTTCTTCAGTCACAGCGACATATACCGTAATAACCCTAAATGTTAGGACAGTATAACCTCTCTAAACAGGACACACTGTGACCCTATTTTGTTTGATGGGTTTCACTGTCATTTATGTCATTGCTGTGTGTGTTCATGATTGAAAATGACGAAACTGCTTAATTTCAGTGGAGCCTCTCTAAACCGGACACCCTGGGGACCTCCCACCCTGTGGACCTCCAAGGATGTCCTGTTTAGAGAGGTTCCACTGTACTTTGTTTGTGGTTGTTCTTTGGAATGATGAACACACCGTCACATGGCAACAATGAACAGCAAAGAAACGGGAAAAAATCAGTTCTTGTGTTGTAGGTCAGCTGTGCGATTCAGCTTTCTTCGACTTTCTTCTGTATATAAGCTGTAAGGATTTCAGATACACACCAGGGGCCCGTTTCACTAAACTTCGTAGTACTAAAATCTTCGTAAGTGCAAATTTAGGATCGTCTGGAAATTCCAATTGATTGATTTACATTTATTGAGCATAGGCTGCATATGCAGCCTATGCTCAATAAATGTAAATCCAATCATTGTTTACAAGAAAACATTGTTGATGTAAAAGTCACAGACTATTATAATTTTGCACTTACGAACATTTTAGTCATAAGAAGTTTAGTGAAACGGCCCCCCGGTCAGGTACAAGCACGTATCACAACACATTGCTAATGAAAATATGTTTGGGGCAAAGTATTCTTGTTCATTGAACCATTATCATTATATATATTGCTGGAATACATAGAGCATAATGCAAGATTATCGACTTAACTGATTTGATGCATTGGTGCTTAACGGCCTATTAACAGCTTAGGTCATTTAAGGCCGGGCTAACGGGTTCGATCCCGCACATAACCTGCTGCATTGAGGCGGGTATCCATGGCAATATGTGTGTTGTAGGCGGGTATCCATGTCAATATGTGTGTTGTAGGTGGGTATCCATGTCAATATGTGTGTTGTAGGCGGGTATCCTGGAGGAGATGCTGGAGGACACAATGGAAGGACTCGAGAACCAGGACGAGATGGAGGACGCCGCCAAGGAGGAGATTGATAAAGTCCTCTTTGATCTCACCGCCAGTATGGTCACCGTTCCTCTCGCATGGTATAGTAGGCACACAGCATGGTGGTGGTCCTGGTCCATTCTTATTAAACTTTCTGAGCACGTACTCCGTTCTCATGCCCCGTCTGTATATGCAGGGATTCCGCTGGCGATCGCCACTTTCGCAATTGGCGATAAAAATAAACAATTGGCGATAAAAAGGCGATAAAAAATTACAATTTTCGAAAAAGAAAAAAAATATTTTTTTTTTTTTTTTTTTTTCTCCTCCAAAATTTTATTTTTTTATCGCCAATTGTTTAATTGTTTTTTGAAGTGGCGATTTTTTTATTTTCCCCAGCGGAATCCCTGTATATGGTCTTGCTATTTACTGGACGTAAACTCAAATCAATCAAAACTGTTCTCATACTCAAAACCAGGAAGTTTTGTTGGTCGAGGCTGAGCTGTGCTCTCTCGGACAATCAAACTGCGTGAGGTTGAGTACATGTTATGTTCAGAAAATTGTATAGACATGGGCCCAAAACAAAATTGGCTCAGGCTGGTTGTTTCAGAATTGTTCAGAATATCATTAGTAATAACACACCAACACATCCCAGGGGTGTAATCCAGTATTTAAAATGGTTTGCAACATAAACTAACCAGAAAACAAATGTATCAAAAGAGGCTGAATATAAGGATTATGTCAGTTTGACATCACATTTCATTATTTTTCTATATACCAGCCTTAAAACTATATTTATTTATTTTTTTGAAGTGGCGATTTTTTTCTCGAAAATTGTAATTTTTTATCGCCAATTGTTTATTTTTATCGCCAATTGCGAAAGTGGAGATCGCCAGCGGAATCCCTGCTTAGAACTATGTCAGTGGCTTCACCAGTGTTAGAATTGGCGGGGTTTGTCAGTTTGTCACATTGCTTAGCAACCGACAAACTCCGCCAATTCTAACAATCTAGATGCCGCTGGAAGTAGCTCTAAGGGAAGTTTGGTAACCTATTTATAAGACCAGTCTATACAGATGGAAAATCATGAGTAACTTACCTTAGAACTACTACCAGGGTCTCATTATCGTTAGAATTGACAGAATTTGTTGGTTTGACGTACTCGTGTGTTGCTTAGTAAAACTAAAAGGGAAGTTACTCTGGATTTTTCAAGTATGGTAACCTATGTATAAGAGCGGTGTATGCCACCTGTTGCAGGACAAATCGGACAGGCGCAGCCCGTGCTAACGGACACGTTACCGGCCCCTGGATTTTTCAAGTATGGTAACCTATGTATAACAGCGGTGTATGCCACCTGTTGCAGGACAAATCGGACAGGCGCCGCCCGTGCTAACGGACACGTTACCGGCGGGAGCCGACTCGGAGGTAGAGGGCGCCACCGCTGCCCCCCGATGGAGAGGAAGAGGAAATGTTGAAACGACTCGAGGCGCTACGCAGCTAGTACGCCCCCGTGGGCAATGGGTGGGTGGGTTAACACTGTTCCTGTTACACATTTTTCTGCCAACCGACTTCTGGCTGTTAAACACATTAAATCTAAAATATAAAGTTAAATTTATGTACCTTTTGTACACCCATTGAAAAAACGGGACGTATCATGTATTCACCTTGTACGGGCGGGCAGGCACAGCTTGTCCACGCAATAACTAGAGTTCTATCGGTACTCAACGTATCATAACCAAATTCTGTATACCTGTACATGTTTATCATGTCAAGACGAAGAAGTGTATTGATTTTCAAAAAGCTCTGATGACTTATCTCCCCTTGGCGGCCATTTTTTATTTTCGCACTTTGTTTCCTTGTCCACGCAATAACTCCAGTTCTACTTGACGGATCGTAACCAAATTCGGTATACATGTTTATCAAGGCAAGATGAAGAACCTATTGGTTTTCAGTGGCTGATCTTCCATTTTTGACAGGCCTTGCCTCGACGGGCGTATATTGTGACCTTTGGCACTCTTGTTCATAATAAAATTTATTTCATCGCGAAAATAACCGAGGTAATGATCTAAAGAAAACAAAATGAAAATCATTTCACAAATATATTTTAGCCCCCATTATAAATTCCACAAGAAAATCAATATTTGACGAAATTTCATTAAATATTTTTTTATGGTGGGGGTGGGGGAGGGAGGGAGGGGGCTGGTGACATTTTGTTATTTATCTAAGGTACTTGAATCATTTTCAGATTTAATTTGTTTAATGGCCAAAAATAGGCTGGCATGAAAATGTGGAACCGACACATGGAGTATGCATGGGTGTGTAAGGCAATGGTATGCATGTATCCGTATGTATGAGGGTAAGTAAAAAAGCTGACGGGCATTGTAAGAATGATATCACTGTGGTGCTACATGTAAACCAGGTGTTACATAGAGACCATTTTTTCAGTTAAACATATTGAATCTGAAAGATATGCAACTTAAAAGATTTGTTTCACACAAAAAAGGTGATGTTACATTAAAAGCCTTATTCTGTCCTTTCTAGCAACAACCACAAACAAACCCCGTTTCACAAACCCCGGGGCCGTTTCACTAAACTTTGTATGACTAAAATGTTCGTACATGTAAGTGCAAAATTGTGAGAGTTTGTAAATTTTCACATTAAGAATGTGTTCTTGTAAACAATTAATGGATTTACATTTATTGAGCATAGGCTGCATATGCAGCCTATGCTCAATAAATGTAAATCCATCAATTGAAATTTCCAGACGATCCTTAATTTGCACTTTGCGAACATTTTAATTGTACAAAGTTTAATGAAACGGGCCCCTGGTGCACGGCTACACATGCTAATTAACATTTCTGTAAAGTTTCAAAACACTTGGTCAAATAATGTTGGCGATATACGCAACACAATCTTCCAAACTTCAAAAAGACCAAACTGACTATAAAGTCAAGGGCCATAATTCTGCCTTCACAGGACGAAAAGAAAAACACAAACCCAGGCCCACAACTACACATACTAATTAACATTTCTGTAAAATTTCAAGTCTCTTGGTCTAATCACAGACCAAGAATAATTCTAGGTATGTGGTCTAATACTTTTGGAGATATGTGCGACACAAAATTCTTCGGACTGTCACACAAGGGCATATCAATCTTAAAAAATCAAATTTTGAAGAAGAAAAAAACAAAATCATTATTTTGTTTACCCCCACCACGTTTTTACCGCCCCCCCCCCCCCCCCAATTTTTACATTGAATGTTCAATTCAATGTAAAAATTAATTGTTCACAAGCAAGTACCGGTATTACAAAATTTCATGATCATCAAATAATGGTTTGGAGGATAATAACATTTTCATTATCAAGGAAAATATACTTAATTTTTTATTTAATGTTCAGATTTAATGTGTTTAATTTCCCACCGGCTGATATGAAGTGAAACCACAGACCTAGAATAATGTATTCTATGTCTGTGGTAAGGGTTAACCCTTACTGCGCTGAATTAAATTTTGTCGTCTGCTGCAAATGTTTTATTTTCAATATTTCTCGATAAAAACCTGTTTGACAGTGCATGAGAATCATCTCGTGTGCTGCCAAAACAGGTTTTTTTGTTAAGAATTAAGGCATAAATGAAAAACAGCAGACGACAATTTTTGTCTCCCGTGTAGTGAGATTTACCGAGAGTGAAGATAACAGCTCTGTTTTCTCAGACAAATTTACTGAAAGCTGTACACATACAAGAATTCTACCACGGACGCAGTGTCGCGCCTGCCGAGGTATATGCTAAAGCAGGCGCGGATCTAGCACTGGGTTGTGGGGGTTGCAACCCACCCCCCACACCCCCCCCCCCCCCCCCCCCCCGTTCAGCCACGGAGGTTACGCAAATATGAACTGATATGAAATTGTCATGATGGTATTCATGATGGACAAACATGTTCGATATGTTTAAAAACGTGAACCATACACAATTAAACGATTGAATATGTATATGTATTGTGTTTTGTTACTGTAGCTACTTTACATTGTATTCGCATGATTCATGATTGATCATAGAGCGTCGATCATTTACGGTGCCATGAAAAGTAAACGCGGGAAACATGTGCACGCAGCAGAAACAACAACAATAACCTGACTGCTCTAGATTTGCACGATGGAGCCTGTCGCGAAAAAGATGCGACAGACCAGCATGAAATCATTTTTCAGCTGAATACAGGTATGTGGTTTTGATAATCAGTTAACTTACAAAAGAATATCATCATAGCGGTACAAAATATAACAGTTTATTACCAGCTCGAGTCGGATTTTAAATCCCGTAAAACCCAGGAAAATGCATTTCAGGACATCTGTATTTCAATTTTTTTCCGGGGGGGGGGGGGGGGGGGGGGGGGGGGGGGGGGGGGAGGGGGGGGGGGGGGGGGGGGGGGGGGGGGGGGGGGGGGGGGGGGTGGGGGGGGGGGGGGGGGGGGGGGGGGGGGGGGGGGGCATGCCCCCGGAGCCCCCTAGCAAACTCGATCCACTGCCTGCACCTCGACAACCCCCCCCCCCCCCCCCCCGTCTCAGAAACTTGATCCCGCGCTGTAAAGTAAGCATCACAAAAACCGCCATTCGGTCATTGGGCCAATTCCCACAGTAGTATAGAGGGAGTCAAAATGATACCACCTAACGGTGGCATCATTTCTCCACCCTCTATACTACTCCACCACCCCCAAAAAATCAAAAAAATAGTTAACGATGAAATTGTCTCCCACCAACCACGAAATATTCAAAATTGGTGTCATAAATACATCATGTTGTTTTCACGTCCAATTGACCAGATAAAACAATAGTCTTAAAAAGGATTTATTTTTACGCACCAATTTATGAATTTATTCTAATAAGTTTCTGATTTAAATGCGTCCTCGCGCAATAGTCTATATTCCAACACCATATTTTCCTCCTCCGATATAGCTAATTGATTCCGTAGATCAGCAATTAATTCTACCAGCTCTAGTCTACCACGTTCACCTGTAGCCACAGGGCAGCGTAGTTGCTTATGTCTACAAAGAGTTTGGGCACTAACGAATTTACAAGGGCATCTGGGGCATTGAAATTGCGGGGGGACACAAGGAAACTTTCTACGTCTCGCTAGATGCCTTCGTAGATAGTCTTTACGCGTAAACGTCTTACAACAAGTCTCACACTCCATTATATATGTATATGTTTATGTTTATATTCAATTGGTCGTAAAAAAAACATAATGTTTTCAAGACCAATTGAACAGATAAATTTCATAGGTTACAAAAGTATATTACAGAAAATATGATAACGTCAGAAACTAGAGCAGAAATAGAAAGTTTGAGAAGAAAAGCCGAATCTCTAGGATTACTTATAGTAAACGGTTGAGAGTTAGGGGGTTGACAAAGTTGATAAATGCCACAAAGAATGAGGCGTTTACAGAAAATATGATAACGTCAGAAACTAGAGCAGAAATAGAAAGTTTGAGAAGAGAAGCCGAATCTCTAGGGATTACTTATAGTAAACGGTTGAGAGTTAGGGGGTTGACAAAGCTGATAAATGCCACAAAGAATGAGGCGTTTATGAAGCGGTTTACCCGCGCCTATAAAAGAGGGGCATTTAATGATATATCCAAAGCGGAGGAAGTTGGTAACAGAATTCAAAAAGAAAGTATTGCGGGGTTAAGGGCTAGTGTAATCAAACCTTCAAGCACAAATAATTTGTCCCAAATTAGACGCCAAAATAATAATAAGAAAAAATCTATCGTTAGCGCGATAGTGGAAAAAGGTGAAGAAATATTGGGGCTCACGATGAAACATTGGAAAAGGTAGAAAATGGAAGACGGGTAGTTACATTATCCTTTCGTAAAAACATTAACATTAACGAGTCTGAACGCATGTCCGATAAACTCGCTCCGTATCTAACAACCAATTTTTATTTGAGATATTCATATTCTTACAAGCTAGAACATATGGAGGAAATTAAAAATGGAAAACCTAAAACTATAATATTTCACAAAAATCTCGGTGGTAGCGAACCACTATCATCAATGAAAACCGTTAAAAAATGGCTGTCAGATAAGGAGCAAACACGAATAATGTCCGATAAAATAGACAGACCGAATACAAAGTGGAAGTTTGTAAGATGGGTAGAGGTTTCGTAAAAGCTAATACAGGGTAGTAGGGGAATAGATTTGGGACTACAATCCAAAGAAGCGGCAGGAGGAGAACTTCCAGAATGGCTGAAGAATAAAAAAGGTATGTATTCTTTAGATAAGTATAATGACGACCTTTGTCTGTTCAGGTGTCTAGCTATGCATATGACAGATAAAAGACCCGACAGATGTACAGAAAAGGCGAAAGAACTTAGTAAGCAATATTTTGGTAGTAATGTGGTTTCACCAATTCCTTTTTCAGATCTGAAAAAGGTTAAGAGATTTTTAAAATCGGTATAGAAGTATATCAACCCACCGAATGTAATGTATGGTGGTTGAAAAAGGTACCAGCACACTATAAGGCAATAGGTAATAAACCAATGACAATAGGACTGTTTAATAATCACGCATTTCTGATAAAAAACCTTAAAAACCTATCTAAAATTTACGCCTGCGATATTGCAAACAGAAATTCACGAAAGCGAGTAATATGAAGAGACACGGACCAAAATGTATGAAAGGTGAGACAAAAATAGTATGTGATGGTAATTATTTAGAGCGCGCGTTCGTCGTTCGAGAAAGCGTTTTACCCAAAAGGTTCTAAAAAGTTATGGGGCGATCGATTGGATGTATTCTGTGGAAAAGCGGGAGGGAATTCACATTCACCACGAACAGTGCGGACACGGAGGTGAAAGATGGATTTTAGGAGCTCCGGTAGATGGATACTGTCCAGAAACCAATACCGTATATCAATATCACGGCTGTTACTGGCACGGGTGTGAGATTCATGCAAAGCATAAAAAAGAAGAACGCGCATCCACAATGAGAAGAGATAAAGTTATTAGAAAAAGCAAAGAATTCAACCTAGTAGTTATGTGGGAATGCGAATTTCAAAGAACGGGTAAAGATATAAAGATCGGTTGTGACACTACTCTTTATCCATATCAGATAGTATACGATTTTGAGGCTATCTCCAGCCAGAAGTTGAAACTACCGGTAATAGTTTAGAGTACGAAGCTGAGCACGTTCCGGCAAGCGTTAGTATAGAGTAATTTCTCAGGAACAGTAACTCATATTTGTGATAAAGATCCCGCAAAACTTATAGAAAAATTCGTAGAAGATTTGAAAGTCAGGGGAAAAGCTATAAGAGAAGAAGTGTGGTCAAGATATAAGTTTAATACGGAATATTTACGTAAAAACCAAATCGCCAAGATCGAACAGTGGATAGAGCAAGTACCGGTTATAGGTTTTAACAGCAGTAAGTACGATATAAACTTAATAAAGAAATACCTAGTAGGCGAACTGACATCAACAACAAAGAAAGTAATGGTCGGAAAACGTGCAAACTCAACAATATTTCTATTTACTCCAGAATTTAGATTTCTTGATGTAATACTTTATCTAGGACCTGGTGTAAGTTATTATGATAGTTGGATAAAAGCCTACGACTGCAAAGGACAGAAATCTTTCTTTCCTTATGAGTGGTTCGATTCTCCAGACAAACTGGATTACCCAGACTACCCGATATAGAGAATTGGTATTCCAAACTATCTGGGGAAAATGTTAATAGATGAAACAGAATTAAGTAAATGTCGTAGAATTTTCGAAGAAAATAATATAAAACTTTCAGAGATTGGTTGAAATATTATAACGATTTAGATGTAGCACCGTTCCTAGAAGCGGTGGAAAAAATGTGTGAATTTTATAAACACAGAGGTGTGGATATTTTCAAAGATGCGGTAACACTACCTGGAGTAGCTATACAATATTTATTGAGAGGAACCATTAAAGAACAAAAATCTTCAAAGACGATTATACCGGAGGATGCTCTATATGCACCAAAAGAAGAAACATACGAAATGATGAAGGACGCTCTAGTTGGTGGTCCATCAATAGTATTTACACGCTATGCAGAAGCCGGTGTTTCCAATATTAGATCAAATGAAAGTAACAAACCTTGCAAGGCTGTTTTGGGGGGGTACGATGCAAACGCGTTATATTTATCACGTTAAATAAAGAGATGCCGTGTGGGAGAGAAACTATACACCATATAGATACCCCACATAACCCTAAATTTTATTTAAAAAGTTTTGTAAAAGAGTTTTATCTGGAGACTGGTTTGGGTTTGCGGAGGTGGATATAGAAGTTCCACACAACTTAAAACATAAGTTTTCTGAAATGTCCCCAATATTTATAAACAGAGAAGTAGAGGTTGATGAAGTTCCCACACACATGTTAAAATATTTGGAAGATACTGGAAGAACTAGAGGAAATGGAAGAAAATTGGTGGGATCTATGACCGCCACTAAAGTATTGCTGTACGCGCCACTGTTGAAATGGTATTTAAAACACGGCCTAGAAATAACGGGAGTTCATCGTGTTATAGATTATATTAGTGGTAAACCCTTCGAATGGTTCGCAAAGAAGTTACAGCCGCAAGACGAACAGGCGATGTAGAACCAAATAAGAAACCAGTAGCCGACATAATGAAATTATTAGGAAACTCGTGTGTGGAAAAATGATAGAGGCAACGGAGAGACATTTAAATACGACATATACACAAGACGAAAACTGTGTTGACAAAGCGTTAAGATCTGCATTCTTTGATGATTTGGAAGAGATAGGAGATGCGTACGAAATATCTTCCCGAAAAACCCGGTGTGCATTAAAGAGACCATTCCATTGTGGAATAGCGGTTTATCAACTAGCTAAATTGAGAATGTTGGAATTTTACTACGAATTTCTAGATAAATACATAAAAAAGAGAAGACTTTGAATTAATACAGATGGATACAGATAGTATGTATATAGGAGTTAGTGGAAAAACGATAGAGGAATTGATTAGACCTAACTTACTAGACGAGTTTGAAAAAGAAAAAAAGAAATGGTTGGCTTGGGATAAATGGAGCGAAAGAGAGCCCGGACTTTTCAAAATGGAATTTAGGCGGGGATAGGGCGATAGCGTTATCTAGTAAGTGTTATTTCGTAGAAAAAATTAATTTCACTAAAGATAATTTGGAACAAATTAAAATTAATAAAAACTCTGCGAAAGGAATGTCAAGAGAACTAACAATTTAAATTGGGATAGATATAAACGAGTACTAAGTGAAACTACAGAAGATGGAAAACACATTATAGATGTAGCGCAAAATAGAGGATTTAAAATGAAAGACGGCGTTATGAAAACGTACTGTCAACAAAAATTAGGACTCTCGGCATACTACGATAAAAGACGCGTGTTACCAGACGGAATACATACCGAACATCTCTAAAGAATCTTACGATCCGGGGGTAGCTGGGTGTCAGAAGGCACCATAAGAAGTTCTTCGCGAACAAAACCGCGAGATGGACCATCAGTCAAATAATAGAGCACGGGCTCATCAGGTTTGGTAATAGAGCGATCCAGATGATATACATTCATTGACCACACTGGATCAGTCGCGCGGCGGCTGCCACCTTCGAGCTCTCCCGGTTGATAGAGGTACCGGACGTCAATATCTGATGGAAGTCGCTGCTCCTCTAAACCAACGGGTCGCCCGCGCGAGACGGCAGAGGGCTTGCTCGTCACCCTTTTAAACTTGATAGCATCTACAGGCTTCTTACTATCAATCTGGTCACCTCTCCGTTCAGTGTGGAGACCACGGCGGGCAGTCTGGCCACCCACTCGGTCGATCGCGAATGAGGGTCTACAAGTTCTTTAGCGTATTGGTGTCCGAACAGTCTCTCAGCCAGGGTTCGATTGAAGCGTTCCACGATCCCCTGGTCCCGGTGGATGTTGACGCGGCCGCGTCTGATATAAACTTTATGCTTAGGACAATAGATGAGAGACCGCGCCCATGAACTCGCGGCCGGGATCGACCTGGAGAAGATTCGGCCATTTGAGAGGACTCCTCTTATATATTCGGAAAGAGCCTCGGCCACTTCCTTAGACTCTTTAGTGGCCAACGGCTCAGCCCCTTGTAACGACTCGCTACGTCAACGATTGTCAGTGCGTACTTGTACGTTTTGCGACCGACGCGATCGTGAGGGAGAAACAGGAGATCCGCTTGGTGAACTTGGTTCGGCACCGGAACGTCGAATTTTGGGCGCGGAATATTGTGAGGCGCGGGTAAATAGATCTGCCAGATGGCCTGCTTCTTGAGCCATTCCATTGACAGCGTTTTCTGAAACCTTGGTCGCCGCCGCGAGGTTCTTGATGGCCGCGAGTCCCTTCCAGTAGCCGCGTGGACTATAGTATGTATTCGACAGCTTGCGCGTTAGTTTGGTATCAAGTTTGCGCGTGTTCATCGTATGCGAAGTATTCTAATATATCGGACAATCTCCAACATGCCCTCGCCAGTTCGTCCGGTAATAATAAACCTTTGTTGGAAGTACAATTGCGATTGTCGCTGCAGCCCCAATCGCGTTTGGGTTGGAACAGGAGAGGGGAATCTAATTCATCCAATCTCCCAGGATTGGTGGAGGAATCTAACATCCGCTTTGCGAAAAGGGTGGCCGCTTTTTCGTCCTCGAGACAATCTCGGGCCAGACGAATCATACTCTTTGCACCAGGTAAACGATGTTTTTGGGCAGTGTAGCCTACATCAATCATAGCGTTATAAAGTTCGTCAACTAACATCGTTCTATATATATATATATTTATAAAAAAAATGTTTTAATTAATTAATTTAAAATCTCGATTGAATATAATAGCCGGCGAGACCCACCACACCCATTCCCACGATGATGAACGCGATCTCGCGGTCCTTTTGGGGCTCTGACGGTACATAGAAATCTGAAATTGTTGGGGCTCGGGATCCATTGGATCGAGACTTTTGTGCGGATATGCCAGCGCGTACTCGCGGTTGGCTTCTTCAACGTTCTGAAAAGTTTGTTTGCGCGGCGTGATTTTCGCGGCGAAGCTCTTCATTGACCCAGTCCAGATGGGCGGTTCGTTTTTTCGACCATGCTTCCTTTGCGCTATTGAGTTGTTCTACAGCTAAATCATGACGCTTACGCTCCTCATCCACGTTCGAGCTTTTCATTTTAGAGAATATAAAGTTGCTACCGCTGAACGCCAATGCGTTTTACAAGCGCACCACCTACTATTACTGCGATTGAAGCCATTTATTTCCATATATTAACTGGTAGAATTCCAGCTTTAACTAGATAATCTCGGGTCCAAACTGCGGCCGCTACATCTAAGGTCGCGAGCCCTACGTCTCTCACAGTAAAGTCCAATTTGGGAGCGGTTCCTCCTAGGGCCATCTTTGATAGTCGAGCATACCCGATACTGAAACCCGATATCACCACGGCGTGATAAAGCATTCACTAACATTTTACCATCTTGTTCAGCCATTGTTATAATTATTGCATATAAAATGGGTCGCGATCAATGTTTAAATGGGGCGCATCCAAATTCAACATTGTTGATGATTGGTGTTTCGTAACTTTTCTTCTGAACACTGGCTGGTTGTTTTTTGGGGTATTTCCAAACGCACAGGGCACCAACAACTGCCAGACCACCACCAACAACCCAACTCCAATTCACGAATTTGGGTTCAATCGGATTCGCCCAACTCCAACGGTAGTTGGTATTGGGTGTTGAGTGTGCTTCCAATTCGTGAATTGGGGGTGTTGTTGTACTCAACTCTGTATTCAGATGTTTTGCTGTCTCCGTCCCAGATTGCAACCCCAATCTCGATTGGAGTTTAGCCTCTCGAAGCTCGGCGAGTATTTTATCTTGTTTAACTTTTCGGGTGGCAGCCGCCGCCGCCCAGCTGCCTGTCTTTTGGGATTTTTTATATGCGGTATGTCATCCAGTGGCGGAGTAACACTCTGGTTCGATTGTGTTGGAGCAATCTGGTTCAACTCCGTCACTCTCGTGGGTGTGTCTTGTGTCATCATTTATAATATTAATATTAGAGCTTATAGTTCGTGGGCATATATCCAAATTGACAGTGTTTACCCGTGGTCAACGCGGTTGTTAGTGGAGCTAAGTACATTCCAAACTTGTGATAAATTGAGCAGCATGCCGTTCTAAGAGTGTGTCCTATAAAAGGGTCAGTCTCTAGATCATCAATCAACCCCGCAGTGTTTGGTATAGGGAGAAGTCTACTAACGGCGGTAGCGTACAAATGAATAGCCGCCGATCCAAGAGTTTTTGTCATCTCTGCTCCCAATTTGGATTCGTATCGCGCATACATTTTATCGATCTCCGCATCTGACATCTTATCCACCTGAAAAACTGAGAGACGCCTACCGAGATAATGCTCCGATTGTCCCCCAGCAACCAGCGCAGCTAGCCGCTCTCGTCGCGCCGCATTTTCATTTTCATTCGGAGTCGTTGCACTCAACCCAATACCACCCCCTGATTCCGATTGCTCTGTCGGATCATTATTGTTGGCAGTCGGAGTTGAGGTTTCTTCTATTAGCTGATCGAGAAGTTCGTCGCAGTTCATTTTTCTTAAAATTAATTTAACTATTCTAACAAGTCTCATCACTTTAACATATTTATTTATTACAAAAATAATAAATGCGCACCACCCGATACTTATGATCACCATTATGCTCGCAACAAAGCTCGCAGCGGAGCACCAAATTGTTAACATTGTTCAGTATTTGTTCAGTATTTGTTCAGCATTTGTTCAGCATTTGTTCAGCATTATTCAGCATTTGTTCAGCATTATTCAGCATTTGTTCAGCATTATTCAGCATTTGTTCAGCAATTGCTAAGCATTGCAATAGCTTATTACTTTGCAATTTTCCTAATTTTATAATTTTCCTAATTTTTTCAAAATTATTAATTATTAAATAAATCGTTAGATTTAGTTGATAACTTTATAAGCAGTTGGTTGATCAGTCTTTAGCAGAAGCTTGGCGTGCTTAGTTTTCGAAAGTATCTGTCGAACCTCCAGGCGCTCCTCGCGCGTTGGGATAACGTCATTCTCTCGAAGACAGTCATCGAATGAGTCTCGGTCCTTGCAGTGAAAGAGGGCGACCCATTTCGTTTGCTCGCGCAGATCCTTGAGGACGGCGTTGTATTTTTGAGTGGATATCCATACGCTTTGCCTAGCATGGCGGCCAGAAAATGCGAGCTCGGAGAGCATGTCCTTCTTTTTGGTCATCGCCGCCTTGGCTGAGCAATCGTCAATCACGTATAGGGTGGGCTCGCCCTGAAATATTTGGTATAAACCACGCAACCAATCGTGAAGCCTATCACCGGGGTCAATAACGTATACCTCAGGGTCGGTCCATATCCACGGGCACCGCTGATAAGTATCGTTGTGCCGCACAGTGGGACATAGGATCACAATGTGACGAAAGGCATCGCGGTAGGATCCCTCGAGTAAGTCGAGGATGAAAACCGTTTTTCCACATCCTGTCTGCCCACATATTATGGCAGAGTGAGCATCTCCAATCGTGAATTGGTATTGATTGCTAGATTTCTTAATTTTTTCAAAATTATGTATTAATAAATCGTTAGAATTAGTAGATCGCTGATACGTATCGACCATCTTCGATGTTGAGTTGTGCGTCTGTAATTATATATAAGTACACGTTCAATGGCCCGGCTCCGTCCGCCTCTTTGGTTATCTGGATCGTCACACCCTCACTAGCGTTCTCAACTTGGCGTCCGCTACCGTGTATTTGGTCATCGTCGCTGGCTCGCATGTCTAGCCATAACGCGTATTTGGTATTCAGGAACTCCGCGAGGGAGACGGCCGAGATGATGCAGGTCTTTAGCAACTGCTGCAACCTCCGGAGAGCGCTTAGATCCGGCAGCAAACTGCTTTCTTACTTCATCCCACTGCTGGTGCGCGCGAAGACCCGCGCTGTAGAGTTGATTGGGGACTCCCTCGATCGTCACCTCTACCTTCGTGATTTTGGGGTTATAGAATCTGTCGGTTTTTCTAGCACCGAACGCGAACCGAGCATCCTCGAACAACATCAGTATACCTTTCATCGAGCGGGCGGGTACGTTGACGTTAATATTCCACAATGTGTCGCTTTTGTTTTTCGGCATCTTGCGATGGCGAAGAACTCGGTCGTAAAGTATGGCAACGCGCCCGGCGTACTGGGTTCTGATCAATCGCGCTAGTTCGGTCATCGTGACCATGTCGTACTCCAGCGAAACATTATCGATCGTATACGTCGATAACTGGTCGGTGGCTATGATAACTCGGCCGTAGTCGTTGAACGTTAGTTCGTATTCGAGGCGGTCAGCCAAAGCACTCTGATAGTAGGGCATGTGACTCTCCAGCAACTCAAAGTCGAGCGGGATGTAGAAGCGGTTGCCGTAAGCACCCGCGACCGCGTTGTCACTCGCGTTGTTTATCTACCTTGTTAGCAGCCCCGATTCTAAGTTTGGTACGTTTTTATTTTTGCTGGTGTCAATACCTTGATAGACAGCGTTTTCAAGCTCGTGTGACGTCTTCCACAGGTCCTGATAGCAATGGTAGACGTCGCTGTCGTCGATCGACATCACCTCATTACCAGAAATCTTTATCATGGTCTTCTTGACGATGGCGCGACCCAGGTTCTGAACGACGGTTCGGTCCGCGTCCGTCGACGTTAGCGAAATAGTGAAAGCGAGGCGAACAGTACCCGGAACAATGACGTCGTTAGCTCCGAGGTTGGGGAAGCGGACTAAGAGCTGCTGGTTCTGGTCGATCGTCGATGGGTTGTTCGTAATAACGACACTCTGTCTCACGCCTTTTGCCCCGAGGGGCTCACGCAGTCTGCGGTATGGATTGAGTTTGCGACCGTATTGACTCGAAGACATAATTAATTTTTTCAAAATTATTGAAACTATTAAACCCGTATGGTTTTGTCTTTAATACATAATTAATTTTAAGAAAATATAAATATGGCTGATTACGATGTTGAAATGGATGAAATCGGCAAAGACGATTACCTCGATGGTGATGATAATTTCGAGGATTCCCTCGAGACTCCAGTTCCAATCCAATCACAATTGGGTGGCGCTACTACTAGTCAAAGTCGGGAATTACTCGAGGGAGCTGTAAACGACTACTACAACAGTTTGGCAGAAAAAGGTCTGGTCCCCTCTGTCGGTCGCGACTACTCCAAGTTCAAATTTGATATGAACGGTAGATTGCGACTAAGAGCAGCACTAAATCTCCCATTAGTCAACACGAGGACCGGAAAACCCCTATCGCTAAACACCTTTGCAGGAAACCGGCGCGGTGGCCAACTCATAAGGGACGAACTAGGATTCACGGATTGGAAGAGGGGTAAAACAATTATACCGGCCCGCGCTGTAGAGGCCCTACAGTCTACCGACGAAACTATAGCGAAGACGGCCACGCGATAGAAACGGTCGAGCTCAGCGAGGTCCCTCAAATAGCCACCGACGTTATTAACACGATGGAGACCACGTTCAGCGTCCAATCGCAATTGGGAAAAATACTCAACGATGACCCACCGTTACCTCTTCGAGAACTCCGTGGACTCGATAAGGCTCTACAAACGGTCCGGGGCGAACTGGTCCTTAACCTCTCCAAACTCACGGCGCTGGATGAACATATCGCGCTAGAAGAAAGAAAACTGGAGGAAGCCGGTGACGATAGAGAATCTACCGAGCGGATCAACAAACTCCAGCGGTCTTTGCGGGATGAAAGAGAAGCTCGCTTGGAGGCCGCCTCTGGCTAACCGTGAGGCTCTCCGCACACAAATAAGTCGGATCCGCGAATCAATCTCGAGGGTCCTGCACGAGGAGACGACACTCGGTGAGCGTCTTCGCACTCTGTTCAGAGAGCAGGGCGTCACGATAGCAAGCATCCTCGTTGCTATCGGCATGACTATATCGACCATAGTTCTAACTTTCACTGGTGGTGCGGCGCCACCACCCGCTCCAGCACCAGCACCAGCACCCGCTCCATCCGGTGGAGCCAAGGAGTGGATAAAAAAACAACTAAAAGCCCTCGCCAGTCTTCTAGTAAAATTAGCTGGAAAGGCGGCTGCCGCACTACCTGGACTGATCGGAAGTATCGTTTCTTACTTGCTATCTATATTATCAAAAACGGCCGGATGGCTAGCCAAAAATACCTGGGCTTTAATCGTGGCAATCGCCGGTCTCCTATTATTCTCTGTCAGAGAGTTCCTACAACCAAAGCGTAAATAATCGATCGCCACGAGGGCGATGACGAGCCCCAATTTCTCCTCCTCGTGTGTTGTGCTTCCAATTTCAACATTGTTGATGATTGGTGTTTCTCCAATCGCGATTGGTCTGTTGATGGAACTCGATGGTGCATCCAATTTACGAATTGGGGGTACTGGGTTCGATTTACGAATTGGGGGAGGTGTATCCATTTTGTGTTTTATGAAATCGGTTCCACTGTTGGGGGTGCGCTTGATGATATCCGTGTTCACGTTACCGTTGTGGCCGATATTTTGATTGGCGGTGGCGATTACGATATGATTATTGTAACCGTCAACCGGGTCGTCTCGTAGTATCATATTGCTCGGCGCCATATAAAGACCTATTCCAAATACATAGTCTACTGGGGTGCTGGCATTCTGCAAAACGTCTTGATAATTCTGGATCGCCTTCTCCAGGTCCACCCTAGCTGAGATGGCGTCCTCTACAAGTGCCAAAAATTGTTTTTGTGCATCAAACGCTGTTCCCATGCCCAGTATAGAACTGCGAGTTTGCTTCTGTGCGCCGAGAATGGCCCAGACGTACGTGCGAATGGAGTCGTTGACGCGAGTAACCCCGGCCTGCGTGAACCCTAGACCCGTATCTAACATAAATGTACCCCACGCGTTCTGAACCTCAGCAGCCTGCTGTATGTAATCGACGTGATGCCAGTTTCGGAGGTAACATTTTACAAGAAAACACGCCACAGTGTCGACCTCCAGACACTTCCGTCCCGAAAGTCATAGTCGCGGGGTCAAAATTCCCGGCGTTCCGACTGACGATGTGGTCACCGGAGTGATCGTGTCTAAAATCAGTCTGTGTCCAATTCCCGGACTGGCCGTGAATGAGAACGTCCCGAGGCCGGTGCTGGTAGGAAATGCTTTCTGTCTCCAGTCCGCGTCTTTTGAAACGTAAAATTCGTTACACAGTCTTTCAAAGGCCATACGGTTATATGTGTTGGAAATGGGATCCCAGGCGTCGTCTTGAGGTAGTGAAATACCTAGTTCTTTGAGAATCCTCCTAATAGTATAATACACGTGAAAGTTGTAGACACTTCGGAGCATGACATTCTTGGATGTCAGATGGTCTTTATATGAAACTCACACCGGCTGTTGCGCACCATACAGCGAAATTTATTTGGTTCTGCCAAAACTGCATCGGTGTTGCTTTCAGCCGTTTACCACCTCCATCGTAGTAATCTTGGGCAACCTATATTGTTCAAATGATGTTAGGGAAGTTGGTGCAAAGCCACTGTCCGGTCTAACCGTTACGGTTGGGTGTACAAGGCGGTTAACAACGTCTTTTTGTGTGTATTTACCTCCGACCGCGTACTTTACATTAGAGTTAAAGCTAAATGCTTTGGTATCCATTGAAAGATATTATTATGTTTGCTACTATAACTAATGTTCAAAAAGGGAGTTGTGAACTTCAAAAATTAATAGACAACTGCTGCGGAAAACGCCGGGTAGGCCTTAGATCAATCACCTTCACGGTTGGATGGCAGAATGTGGGGAAGAGCGAATGGTTTTACTATGTGAAGGATGGACTACAATTAGAAGTAAAGCTGCCTCACGGACTGTTGGGGAATAAGACAGCTCAAAGATTTTGTCAACTCAGAGCTTGACGGTATAATCAACCTCACAGTATCGAATGTCTACCGGGCTCGCAACAATGACCATCAGCAGTGATAATAAGGTAGTTGGTCTCCCGGGGTTGGGTATTCAACTCGGTTTTAGAGAGACATACTCCTCAAACAAAGGAGTGTTTACCCCGGGTGAGTACGTCGGTGATAAACCGGTGGACTTCACCTTCACGAAAACTCTCAGGGTGCACCTGGATCGGGTGAACACATCGTACAACACGATAGACGGATCCCCCAGCACATTACTGAAAACTGTGCCCGCCAGCGATTGTTTCTATGGCGAGACTGTAACGTTAGACTTCCCACACCCAGAGATGAAAGTTTTGGAATCGGGACACATCCACGAGTTGAAGATTTATATTCTTGATGATAAAGGGCGAGAGTTGAAGAACGATTACCCGATTTCGGTCGTCCTAGAAATTTCAAATTAATTAATTTTAAGAAAATTAGAATTAAACGCATGTTCGTAATATATTATCAAACATTATGAGTATATACGGACCAGGTAGTTCTTCCGATTGGGTGACAAATTCAAATAATTTGGAACCTGCAGAAGGGGGATTCATCCCGACAGAGGGCAACTTTTTAACTACCCAAAAAACAAAGGCCTTGATTAATAGAACTATATCGAGGGCCACGGACGAGATTCACAAGAGTCTACTATCACAACTTAGAGAATATGCCCTGGCTGTGAATACACAAAGTCGTGAAGAAACGCATACGGAACTAAACGAACTAGGTAAAAAAATAACCAAATTTAGAAAAGAGGCCCGGTTGGGGATTGATAAAGCCCGAGAAGACGTAAGGTTGACATTACGGAGGTTTATGATGCGTTGCGCTTAGAAGACTCTCTCAGCAAAGAAGCTACACTTGCTGAATTAGACGGAAAATAATCGATTTTCGAAATGAGCCACGTCGGGTATTGAGAAAGCACGAGAAGACCACCAGGCGGACCTTATGAAGGCTTATGAGGTGTTGCGCTCAGAGGACTCTCTCATCAGAGAAGCGGCACTTACTGAACTAGATAAAAAAATAACCAAATTTCAAAAAGAGACCCGGTCGGGTATTGATAAAGTCAGAGAAGACCACAGTCTAACCTTGCAGAGGCCATTGCGGAGGCTTATGATGCGTTGCGCTTAGAGAACTCTCACAGTAAAGAATCGACACTTACCGAACTAGATGAAAAAATAGCCGAATTTATAAAAGAGACCAGGTCTGGGGTTGAGGGGGTCCGAGAAGACCACAAAGAGGCCATTGCGGAGGCTTATGGGGCGTTACGCTCAGAGAACTCTCTCAACAGAGAAGCGGCACTTACTGACCTATATGAAAAAATAACCGAATTTAAAAAAGAGACCCGGTTTGATCTTGATGGAGTCCGAACGGGTATTGAGAAAGCCCGAAAAGACCACCAGGCGGACATTACGGAGGCTTATAGGGTGTTGCGCTCAGAGGACTCTCCCAACGGAGAAGCAGCACTTACTGAACTAGGAGAAAAAATAACAGAATTTCGGGAAGAGACCCGAACGGTTATTGAGAAAGTCCGAGAAGACCACCAGGCGGCCCTTACGGAGGCTTATAGGGTGTTGCGCTCAGAGGATCGGACGGGGATTGCGGGATTAGGAACCCGAGTGGTTGAATCTATCCGCGCCATTGATGAATCACTTGTTGCGGTTGATGATAAAGTAAAATCGAGTTCGTACTGAGGCATATAACGCAAACAATGCGCTTGCCGGAATAGTGCGAACAATGAAAACGCCAAAACGTGTCATAACTGTTTGGGCTGAGAAGCGGGGCCCATTGGTTGTGGGGCACTATGAATATTCGTTCGGTGCCAAAGCGAGTAATAAATATGGGGGATACACTATGACAGCTGCAGGTGAAGTTGTCCAAATGGCGGTCTGCTCGGTTAATGCTAATGGTAAACCTGTGGGCGCGGTCGCTATAAATATTGTAGTAGATGGGAAAGAACGGGGGGTTGGAGTCACTAAAATCTCTGGAGATAGTTCGACGGTGGTTTCGTTTGCCGGTGATGATCGAATTAGACTTTCACAAGGTAGTGTTATTAACTTTGTTACGAAAATCGGTGACTCAGAGAGTTCTTCCACTATTGTATCATTGTTAATTGAACTTATTGTGTAAATACTAATATATTGAAATAAATTTAACTATGAACGAATCACCGCTTCCAATTGTCAATACCGATCCACCAACACTGTATCCAACTCTCAATACCACTCCACCAACACTGTATTCAACTCTAATACCACTCCACCAACACTGTATTCAATTAACGAAAAAAAGTTCAGATTTTAGGTTGAATAATATCGTCGCTATGCAGGATAATTTTAGTTAGAGAATGTGCAATAGAAAAAGACACTCTAATAAATATAGGCGCGCGGCAAACATAGCTGAAGCATCTAGTACGGTTCTGGCAAGTGTTTCTGTGTTGTGTGGGGCGGGGACTGCTGCAAACGCTATCTACAATTGTAATGATTCCACTTGCAGGGGTTTTGAGTGGAATTACCGTTTTATCTGGAACACTTTGTATGGTAATTAGGGCGGCGGGTGGAAAACTCGAGAAAAAAAGTAGAAAACATGATAGAATATCCGTTCTCGCTAGGTCTAAGAAAAATAGCATCGACGTTATGGTGTCCAAAGCGTTGGCCGATAAGAAAATATAAATTTCAAATTTAGAGTTTGAATCCGTGGTGGAAGAAATGGGGAGATATGAAGAATTAAAAAATGATATAAGGATCAAGGCGCGCGCCACCATGCCAAAAATTGAGTGTACTGATTGGGATAAATTTAGGGTAAAACTTGGAAATAAAGTCGGAGGAAATGTTACAGCACCATTATAAAATAATAAAAAAAATTAAAAAAAATTTAAAAAAAGTAGTATAGAGGGAGTCAAAATGATACCACCCTCTATACTACTAAAAATAATTAAAAAAAAAAAAAATAAAATAAAAATGATAATTTAAAAAAAAAAAAAATTCTTAATTTTCCTAATTTTTTCAAAATTATATTGGTGCAGTAAACAAATTTACATACCTATACAACATGTGTTTTTCACTGAGAATTATCGGCTCTGTTTACCTCGGCTATCAATTTACGCATGGGCCATAACCCGTGTAATTGAAACATTGTCGTTACAACATAAATTAATTACTATGTAATAATAGGGAGTGTTTCAGCTTTAAATTATTAAAAAAAAATATAAAATTAATTATAAAATTAACAAAATAACGAACCATCACATGTTTTCTTTCGCCAATAGGTATTAATAAATAATTATAATATGCACACCATTTGTATGTTGTATAGGAAACTGATGAGTATATATATGTTTGTTGACCTTACAACAATTGGTCTCATCTCGTGCATGCCATGTTGTTGATCCGGTATGACGTCCGTCTCGTCTGTTTAATGGTAGCAGTTTATAAATATGTGTGTATTTGGCGATGTAATTGCAAAGCTCAAAGGTGCCGGCCTAAAAGATTTCTGCCTAAGAGCTTTGCAATTTCGGAAACCAAATTCACACATAGGCTCGCCTTACTTCGCTGTTTCTCTTAATTAGAGGAATTGGCAATGGGTTCAAGGTGGCCGTAAAACTAAACTGTGAGCCAACAGATGAGTGGGCTTAAGAAAGGTCCCAACACCCCAGTGGCTGGGTGCCGGCTAGAAATCTGCCAGTCGCTGGGGGTGTTGTGCACGAGTGGAGGCTTTTGTTATTTTTTTTTTTACAAATTATTAATATCTTTATAAGCGATATCGTAGAAATGTATATTCGTAAACGAATCGTTGGGTTTTAACAATTTTATATAATACACCTTAGTTTCATATCCGATACGCATTATCCGTCTTAATGTTTGTATTTGCCTATTGTATAGTTGACATAATTGCCGGTATAATATTGTAAATGCAACGTTTTTATCGGAGCGTAATAAATTACGCTGGTATTTCATATATTCGATATCGCCTAGTGTTCTCATTTTATAGAATTTATATACAGGATTATAACCCCCATAAGATTCATAAATTTCTTCAACACAGTTATTAAAAATTTTCAATTCCAATTGTATTGTATTATCCATTTTTCTCTAATAGTTGTTTTTTTTTCTGTTCAATAATTTCCAATTTTCTTCTAATAATTTTCCAATTTCTTCGTTAAAAGCGATATTGTAGAAACGCATATCCGTAAAAGAATCTTTGATTTTAAACTGTTTTATAAAATTAGTTTGATAATATTTCGGTAGTGTTTCTACGATCCTATTGATCCTATTTAGTCGCTTCATTACATAAATTTGAGACTTATACCGGCGACATAATTGCCGGTTTAATATTGTAAATGCAACGTTTTTATCGCAGCGTAATAAATTACGCTGATATTTCATGTATTCGATACCACATAGTATTGTCATTTTACCGTGTTTTAATACTGTAGAAACAGCGGCGTAAAATTCTTCAGCAAGGTCATTATACAATTCCAATTCGTTGTGTATTTTATTATCCATTTTGTTATAATATTTTTATTATAACCTATTAAATTTATATGTTCAATTGGACGTGAAAACAACATGATGTATTTATGACACCAATTTTGAATATTTCGTGGTTGGTGGGAGACAATTTCATCGTTAACTATTTTTTTGATTTTTTGGGGGTGGTGGAGTAGTATAGAGGGTGGAGAAATGATGCCACCGTTAGGTGGTATCATTTTGACTCCCTCTATACTACTCCCACTAACAGTACTGCACCACAGGTTGAAGTAAAACAAAAATATGCTAACAAAAATTATTTACTCTACACAGTAAAGAAATTGTTTAGCATATTTGTTTTCAATTATTAATGCTTTTAGGTATATTTAATGTATTGATAGACCTCGGTCCGTTACTTCAACATGTGTACTGCACAATTGCCAACAGCATAACACTTGCCAAGGCAATATAACCATGAACAGTTCTGCAGACAAACAATTAAACAAAGTAAACAAAGACAAACAGAAGTTAGTTGTGTTAACACAGCCCAATATCTTCACACTCGACAAATGAACACATATACTTTAAAAGGTAATGGCACTATAACAAGACTTTCGCCAGCGTGTCTCGCCTGCCGAGGCATTAGACTGTAACGTGATCATGGGCATGTGCTAAAGTACACAAAAACCGTCAGTTTGTTTGTTTGATTGTTGGTGTTTAACAGAGAAGTGCATGCTTAAAACACGAAAAAGGTCATGTTTGAAGAAACTTTGTGTTCCAAATGCTTACATGTATCAAGTGTGCAAACATTGAAGCAATACATCAAGTAACATTAATGTTATACGATGATGAAGAAACTTGTACAAACTTTTAACACCAAAAAAATTACTAAGTGTTTCCGCGAAAATGTGAAGGTAAGAAAGGTCAAAGTCATGTTAATGGCAGCATGAGTGTGTTCCAAATGCTCACATATATTGAACCAATCCCTCAAGTTATATTAAAGTTATACCATGATGACGAAGCTTGTACAAACTTTTTGACATTTCGGAGGACAATGACGGAAAAAGCGGCGACTATAGTCGCGCCTACTCTAAAGCAGGCGTGACAAAAATGGTCTGACAATACAACAAACACAGAAAGCTGGAAATGTAATGTTTATTTACAAAAATTTTACCTTGCACATGTAATAACAAATTATATTGCTTTCACCAATGTTAGCTGATTAATATAAACAAGTGAGATTTATTACATAAATACATGTGTGCAAATGAGGATGGACATACAATTTGTCCTGGCATATACATATATCAGCATATGAGAATTTAAATCGGATCGCATAATTATGATTGAAATTCTCATATGCCAACCCATTACATGTCACCGATCTGCAAAATTATTTCGGAAAATTCTCCTCTGAAATCAATTTTGAAGATCAGTCATATATTTTCCAAATGAAGTAAAAAATTGACGAGAATTAAATCCCACACGTCATTTATGGAAATTGTCATCTTTTATTCGGCGAATACAGACATGCGATAACACAGAGAACATTTGGAACACTGGCACATACTTGTCGATTGTGAAACTGACTGGACGAATGGCCATTATGGAACTTGTGCCCAGTGTAGTTCCTAGGGCCACTAAACTTTGTTGTGGTGGTTGGTTGGGAGCCTGCGATGGGTAATTTAACCACAGGTGGAAGACTCGGACCTAGAACCCAATATGTGGCTCATTTGGAAAACGTTACCCCACCCACCCATTTCCATACACACTATACCTTACAGCCGGATGACGTCACGTGACGGAACTTAAAAAAGGCCTTGTTCTGTTCATTGATAACGACGTCATCTGTGGTCATTTTCTAGCATAAAACATTACCTTATAAATAGAATACCAGGCTAGTGTCTTTTGATATCTAGTTTCTCAGGCTCGGAAACCGTAGGAATTCCTACGCGTTTCCTAGCCTTGCCCGATAAACTTGCCTGGTACTCTCTATGACTGGACTCGCATACTTATGCCACCAGAATGTGCATCACCAGTTATGGCTAACAGCCCATACGTGGCCGTGACTGGAGAAATGGGGCTTTATGGAACACGTTACCAGTGTAGCTCATGATCAACTAGCACACTCCTGTGGCCTGATAACAATCTATAATCTTTGTTAGAAGCAGGACAGGTGTTTCATTGATGAAATGGCGATCACTGCAGACCCTGATCAGACTGCGGATGCACAGGCTGCTCTGGATCTACAGTGGTCGCAAAACCCATAAGCCCCATTTCTCCAGTCACAACCACAAATGTCTACACATGGGTAAATTGCCATCAAAACAATACATTTTTTAACATGATCTTATAAATTGCCCAAAACAATTACATTTCAACTACAAAAATACAAAATTCAGTCATCTTTCTTGCACGTGACACAACATCAGGTTTTGATGTATGTATGTATGTGTGAATTGGGAAAATATTACTACAAGTGGTCTACAACCTTTATTTAATACTACATCAAAGGGAGAGAATTTAAAAGGTACAAAAGCCACAATTACGCAGATGTCGGAACGTACAAAATCACATGGCGTGTCTCGTATACATAAGGGCCCCTTTTGTCAGCCGGCATATTAGGGTATTAACTGGCACATGTGCATGTATACAGTTTCAAAAATCATGAAAGACTAGCAAAAGTTTGAACTTGAAATGCAAATGGAAGGAAATTATAACAACTGTTGACAACCAATAATGTAGCAGGTTATGCTTAACACTTTCAACACCACAGGCCCGTATAGTGGTATTGGCAAAAAGTGTAGATCCAGAATTAGCCGGGCTTTTATCCAGGATGAGGCCGGCCTGCCTCGTGACGAGCCGTCTCATCAGGATCTGCACTTTTTGCAAGTAATTTTCAAGAACAAAAACATTGTTGACGTATATCGCGTTGCTGAGAACAAAATCAGATGCTAAGTAATTTTATCAGCGAAAAGGGTATTTCCTTTCCGATGTTTGGCAACAGTTTTCTATTTTAAATGAAGCGTGAAACTATAATTGATCAAGTTTCATCACATGACCAGTACCTGCACCAATGCGTGTGCATACACACACATGTATATAGAATCGGATTCTGTACGGGGTGAAAATGTACTGGAAAAAGCATGCATATAAAGCACGTTTTCATGAATACACAGCCATTGGACATGGTCTATTGCGTAAAAAAGTTATATATTTATATATTAATTAATTATAAAGTGGATTCTGTCAAGTACACTTATTTACCGCGTTGCCTGCCTATTTCCCTCTTTAACCCATTACATGCAGAATACACCTTTACGGGTATGAATTTTTTTAAATATTTTATTTTTGCTATTTCTCAATGAAAGTATAATTATGTTGTGACCACTCATTTGAACCGTCTCAACAAGACGGTTGAAATGGTGGTCACGACATATATTTCTGAGCTCATAGAAAGAAAATATTTAGAATTTTCCACAAACAAAGTGGCGTATCCTCGACAACTAAATGGGTAAGGCAGCACTGAGAACCCATTTTCAGATCGGGTGAGAAGTACTTGTAGAACTCACAAGCAATTGCATGTACCTCTTCCGAGATTCGGTGTATAAACTGTGGTTGATGAGTTTCATAAATCTCTTGTCACATGTGGCATCAGGCTACAGGAGTGTGCTATTTGATCAGGAGCTACACGGGTCACAAAACCCATAAGCCCCATTTCTCCAGTCACAGCCACAAATAGAAACATGTTTGAGATCCTTTTATTACTTTGTGGAAACGAGCTCCTGTTACATATGAGACTTGGACAAGCCATGTGATTTTATACCTAAGAACATGTGCGATTTTTCATGAAATATATTGACAAAAATTGTTGTTTTCGGTATTTATTATAGGAATGAATGGCCTTTTTGTGGAATTTATCGGGGTATAAACTTGGAAAAATCGCAGGAATACTGGACGAGGCCTTCCGGCCTTCGTCCAGTATTCCCGCGACTTTTCCAAGTTTATATCCCCGATAAATTCCACAAAAAAGGCCATTCATTCCTTATAATTCCAGCATTTGAAATAAATTCATCAAGAAAATGTGTTTATTTTCCGTTTTCTTAAGAATTATTTTAACTGCGCCTCACGGTTACGGAAAGTAGTTCGGCGTGGGAGTTTACTGGGATGTAAATTTTGGACAGAGACTTGCTACGGGCCAATCAAATGTTAGGGAATTGTGTAAATATTTTTGTGCTGGAATTATTGGCCTGTCAACAGTGAAAGATCATTTAGGCCGAATTAAGTCGAATCCCTTATTTCACCTGTTGTGATGGTAGGAAAGACCCAACATTAGAACTGAATATTTACCGAAAAATATATTTTTAGCCCTGAAATGAGAATAACATGTAAATGACATCAGAAGGTGATGAAATTTTCATGGTACACACGATGAAAAAACTTGTCAACATTTGACGTCATTTACGGAAATTATCGTAAATTTTGTAAATATTTTTCCTGACATGTTCTTAGGGAGAAAACCACATGGCTTGTTTCATATTCGAATCTGTAGATTATTCTAGAGATTCGGTAATCATCAAGCGGTCATGTGAAGAAATAAAGATGCATGTAGACAATATATACTAATAAATGTTTGCTCAACGTTGAAAATATTAACTAGTGCATTTCAACAATCTGTAAACAAGCTGAAAAGTTAGCAAGAATGTAACCAGGTCATGTAAATTGACTACTTTCTACAACCTTCAACACTCACCAAACGGAGATGGCCGTGTATGTGGCTGTGACCGGAGAAATGTGGCTTGTGGAATTTGTGACCAGAGTAGCTCCTGATCAAATAGCACACTCCTGTAGCCTGATGACAACCTATATTCCTTGTTAGAAGAATGACGCGTGTTTCATTGCTGGAATGACGAACAGTACAGATCCTGATCAGACTGCGGTTGCAAAACCCATAAGCCCCATTTCTCCAGTCACAGCCACATGTCCTCATTTTTCATGTCAATTATTTTTCAACAAAAGTGGAAAATTTAAATAATTAATTTGTAGATATGTATTGTTTTTCTGAACCAATATGCACCGTCATTAAATAAAATAGTTCTTTCAATTGATATACTACATGTATATATAGGGCATACGTAGTATTAAAGTGAAAAATCGCATATTGAATGTTTTAGACGTAATCTGAGACACGATGTCTTTAACACCTACTTAAACTGTCCACCCTCTCCAGCATTACGAAAATAGAGGACGAACAAGAGCAATTGCCTGTCAATTGATTGATTGGTGTTTAACGGCCTATCAACAGCTAAGGTCATTTAAACTTTGGGGTGCTACTGTCAAACATTCACATGCTGTTCCTTGGCAAAGAAGATTTGAGTCTAGTATTATAAGGTTGTATCTGTACATTTTTAAATGACACTTACAAACTTGTAATTCTAGACCATCGTGGGTTAAGAAACATTATAAAAAGAAAGAGTAGCTTACTTTTTCATTACTATAACCATTTGGACCATATATCGCAGATTTGTCCATTTAACCCTTAGTTAACAATTATCGTCTGCTGTTGCTTTTATATCTTGCCTTATTTCTCAATAAAAACATGTTTTGACAGCACTTCAGAATCATTTCCAATGGAAATGATTCTGAAGTGCTGTCAAAGCATGTTGTAAATTATTCTAAAGTGCTGTCAAAATTAAGATAACGGTCTATGGGTTAATATATGAGTTACATCTGACAGAGTAAGTAACACTCAAGAAAGTAACGCAAGTAACACTCAAGGTCCTGGAGTTTCTTCACAAAAACTCCAATAGCATGCATAAAATCATGCGGTTTCCTACATGTAAAATATTTACTCATGTTGAAAATGGTAACTGTCATGGCCTATTTCATGATAAGTTTGATTTGTGCCATTGTGCAGAAAAGGGGGTCATTTTGTAAAAAAATCAAAAAAATATCCACAAACAGTGCGGATCCTGACGAGACGGCTCATTACGAGCAAAACATCACAACTGGAAAATGAAATGGTGTTAACCCTGAAAACAAAATGCGAATAAACGAATATTGTCGTCTGCTGTAGTTTTATATTTTGTCAGAAAATGATTGAAATTAGAGGCATGTTTCTGGACATGAAACATTTACAACATTTTCAGATCAAACAGTGAATATTATAGCATAAATGAACATAATTATGTGAACTGATATGCACAACTTTTCCATCTAGGAGCGAGATCTAACGATGAATAAATATGTACAACAGATTTCTCAATATGTCGACAATGTGCTGACCTGCCAGTCTGCCCAGTGTGACAATACAAATGGACAATGCAGTATTTGTTCGGGCAGCAAGCAGCCTTGCAGATATGCTCAATAAATGTAAATCCATTTATTATTTACAAGAAAATATTGTCAATGTGAAATCTTAATTTTGCACTTACAAACATTTTAGTTGTACAAAGTTTAGTGACACGGCCCCCTGCTTGTTCCACGTAATGCTGCTAATAAACGTTTAATATGACAGGTCAGTTCAAACTTACTTTACTAGCTAATGGCAAAAAGCTACTGAAAATCCTAGAAGCTTCGATACAAAATAAGTATAGACAATAGGATGGGGACATCGCAAGAACCTGTAGCCGATTTCATCAAAATTGCAAAGTATATTTTTCTAGCAAAGTATACTTTGAGGGAGTAATCATTTATTTTTCCTGAAATGCATTATTTAATATAGAACTAACGACTGCATATATTTGATGATTAAAAGTATGCAGAATTATTATACTGAATGTATTACATTATCACAGCCAAAATGGATGGCTGTGATAATGTAATAAATTTAGTATAATAAAAATAAATAAATTTATCCTTAAATTGAAAATTTCTCCCTCAAAGTATACTTCGCTAGATAAGAATACTTTGCAATGTTGGTGAAATCGGCTACAGTTACTGGACTCGCCTCCCCAATATGTACAGTAAATGGCAAGAGAGTTCACATGTCGAGGCTTGTATGCGAAACAAAACTTTATCAGGCCAAGCTCTCCGCAATCGGGTACAACAAAAATCTTGGTTGTGCTGGGTATATTATATGGAATGTTAATTAGTGATGAAATGGCAACATGGTGGGAATATCACTCCAGAGATTTGAGTAGCTTACCAAGTACTACTACCTTATCACCGGTAGAGGTATACATGCAATGAAGATGTTTTTTCTCAGATGAGTCTTTGACCAATCATTGATCTATGTACAATGGAACCTCGGGAGGTCCCCCAGGGTTCCGGTTTACAGTTCAACTTTAAACATTAGTTCAGGTATCTGACCACTCTAAAGTTTGTGCATAAAAACACACCGAGGTTCTTGAGGTGTCCATTTACATAAGCGTCGGATAGTTTGGGGGCAGCAGGCAAGGTAACTTATACTATCAATAAAAAAAAAAGGTTCTTATATTATACCTTATATTGGGTGGGGTGGAGGGCAAAGCAATATAGGCGAATTATTGGGGAGACCAAGTTTATTGACATACTCCGCCACACCCCCCCAACAACTATTGAATGGAGTTAGAGCTCTAGGTTCACTGTAAATATGATCTACATCAGTGTATTCCAGATCAAACTGATAGAACTATTATTACCGGAGGACAATGTTGCTCACCGACCAACAAAATCTCTGGACTAATATCCCCACAATGTCATTGGTTGTTACAAAAGCTGAGGTAAAGTTGATGGCGATTTCAACTGGCCGGTATCAGTGGAAACAGGGGGGATAACTCGCATCGACAATGACTCCCTAATAGTTATCCCCCCTTTTCCACTGGTACCCAACATTGAAGATTAACAGCAGTGATATGTGTGAAAGTGCTGGGAACAAGCATACTTGGAATAGTTTGGAAGACGTCATCATGCAAATTGATCCTTTGAAGGCGGGAAATGTCATGCAAATTGATCCTTTGAAGGCGAGAAATGGAAATTGTCGTCTGCTGTTGTTGTTTCATATTTTGAAATGCTGTTGACATGCTTTAGCAGCACTCGAGAATCATTTCCATTGGAAATGATTCTCGAGTGCTGCCAAAGCAAGTTTCTGTTTTCAAAGTAAATAGAAAACAAATAAGAAACAGCAGACGATAAAATTTAATTCCATATTACAAGGGTTGAATATACTTTTACCCATAACCAATCTAGCTCTAGTAGTACATATCCCAGCATGCATCATGCTCTCGCATAAATACACACATTACTTTGTGACAAGCACACTTGCATGAACACGCACCTGTGAACACAAAAACTCTAACGTTGGGCGAAATAAATAAAATAATCAGTATAAATATCTTGTTTCCACATCCATTGTTAAATGTTAGTAGTATTGTGAATACAAATTCATTGTGAAGTTATTCATTGTGAAGTTATTCATATAAAAATTATCTTACTCGAGACTGGCCGACAAACTGGGGCCTACAGCCTTTGCAACCAGTGTAGATCCAGATCAGACTGTGCATTCGCACAGTCTGATCAGGGTCTGCACTGTTCGCCACCCATTTAGAGAAGCATCCATCATGATATTAAAGGTACATGCCCACTCAGTATGCAGTAAACGTAATTTCCACACTGATATCAGGGGCGATAACCGTGTTTCCTTAAAATGTTAACGAACATTACAATGTATTCTCTGTATTTATGTTTTGATGTGAAATGATACTACTTTATAATCAGTTGAAAATATTATTTTTTCAGGTGACGCATTTAATTAGTATAAATAATTAAAAAATATAATGCCTCACCTGCATATGAAAATAGCCTGATACCACCGCGCGTCACTATCAGTAAAATAAACATTACTAAATGATTATATCGCGGGCACTCGTAATTTTTAGAACTGGTGGAATAAGTGACACTTATTATACACTTATTTAATTCCTATACAGAACATTTTGTGCCTACGGAGTGGGCATGTACCTTTAACAGTATCATAATCTGGCTGCAGGAGCTATCAGGGCTGACAGACCAGCGGCCCGTTTCACTAAACATCGTACGATAAAACTTTTTCTTACGATTTTTATAAATTAACAGCATATCAATGTGACTTACTAATGGTAAAAGTTACTACCTACATATAAGGGTTAGTTATTATGAACAAAGATTTCTGAAAATCGGCTGCTATTGCAAACTTCATTGTCAATTTTAGTTTTGCCTTTACAAACTTCTTAGTCGTACAAATTTGTATCGTTTGCTTATTTGTTTGTTTAATGGCGTTTAATGGTCTATCAACAGCTAAGGTTATTTAAGGTCAGACCAACGGGTTCGATCCCGCATTCAACCTGCTGCATTGGGGGGAAAATCACAACAGAATATTTACATCAAAATAAATATATATTCAGCCCTGACATTAGAATAATCTGACCTGGTGCCAGGTCCATACCACACCAAAGTCACTTGGCCCCTTCCCCATCTTCTTACGTTCAAAATCACATGGCTTGTCTCATTAATGACAACGTACATTTTCATACAACAACAAGATCATACATATACAGGCAATTGTTAGAACAAGCAGAAAAATGGCATAAGTATACTCGAGTGAATCTTCAACTTATTGTATCACAATTCCGCTTTAAAGCAAGGCGAAAAAATGGAGCCGTTTCTACGGGAAAGCAGACTATACACAGAATTGACATAGAACGACATATTTGTAACATACAATACTATACAGGTACATGTAAAAGTCCTACCGTATCTTACATGTACATAGTTATTTAAAATTCAAGGCGGGATCAGTCTTGCAGTTGAACACGAGAAACTTAGTCAACTGTTGCCAGGTGTTCATGCTGGGAGACAAGAAACATACCATGCTGACAAACAAGGATTTTATGACGACTGCCTGTTCCACTTTTGGCTATAAAACACATTTATAATTCGCCCTACTTCTAAGCCAGTATCGTGCCCCACTTATTTCACATATTGCAAGATTTAACCTCAATAGGTCACATATTTAATGACTACCTGTTCGACAGAAAATGGGAAATCAATACTCGGATGGGATACTGCATTATAAACCTGACTAATTATAAGTATGTTATTGTTTACATATAGGATTTTTAAGGAACTAAATTCTGCGGTCGCTTATGCTCCCTTGCATTTAATTCCTTAAACATCCAATATGTGAACGATAACTAAACTAAATCCAAAATATATTCAAATACGTGTAGGGATCAGGAACAAAAGAGAAAATCTTATATTCCCGCAGGAAAATATTTTTGTCTCAATGAAATCAGTATTTGACAGAATTTTGCCAAATAGATAATTTAGGTAGGTTGACCTTTTTATTATGTATGAAAAGTGCATGTACATGAGTTTGAACATTTTTGGGGATTTAATGTGTTAACAGCCAAAAGACAGTCAGCACCATATTTCAGAAAAATCTGTTATGGTGTTGAGAGATTAAGATATTGAGAGAGAAAGTCTACTAAAAAAAAGACGTAAAACATTGCATCACACTGTGGAGACGAGTACAATTAGATTCTCTATCATTATGTAAGCCTTACATGTAAGACAGGTCCTTCGTATTTCGATGAGATTCATCATTCCTACAGTACCAAACAACAAGGACACATAACATCAACATTAGAAACTGGCTCCCGAAGCCCATAGTTAATATTAAACTTTCTAAACACGTACCGGTACTCTATTCTCACGCCTGAAACCAGACAGTTTCATTGGACAATCAAACTGTCTGGTTTCGAGTACAAATTTAGAGAACGTTCTCAGAAATATTCAAAAGCATGGGCCACAACGGACATGACAACAACAACAACAACAAGACAACAACAACAACAACAACAACGAGAGGAGCCAGACTTGAATGCACAGGAAGGACACACAAGTGTACGACAGACATGTGCAGTAAGTTATGTATACAGTCAAACCGGTGGCAAGATTGACTTTGATTCGGATCACTGGCAGAGATTTTCTAGAGACCAGGTACACGTTTCGCAAAACTTTGTATGATGAAAGTTTGTATGCTGAATTTTAATAATTTGCCTCTCACATTAACATGATTTCCGAATGGTACCATTTTCTAGTTACATCAGTACCGTAGCCACGTTGAGGTGTATTTTCCGGATTTTTTTATGCTTCATCATTAAAGCAGATTGTGATTTGACTATTCGTCACCAATTGTCTCCTTTAAAGGTACATGCCCACTGAGTAGGCACAAACTATTCTTTATATCAGATACATCATCTGTCGGAGACATTTGCTGGCAAAATAAACATGCATTCACCATTACCACACGTATTGATTGACATTATTATATTTTTTATATCAGACGTAAATTACCACTGATATCAGGGGCGATAACCGTGTTTCCTTAAAATGTTAACGGACAATATGTATATGTATATATTGTTTGATGTGCAATGATCGTACTTTATAATCTGTCAAAAATATTATATTTTCAGGTGACGCATTTAATTAGTATAAATAATTAAAAAAATATCAAGCCTCATTTGCATATGAAAATAGCCTGATACCACCGCGAGTCACTATCAGTAAAATAAATATTACTAAACGATTATATCTGTATAGCGGGCACTTGCAATTTTTAGAACTGGTGGAATAGCAACACGATTATACACTTATTAAATTCCTATAAAGAACAATTTGTGCCTACTGAGTGGGCATGTACCTTTAATGTTATTGCCTCTGTGTTTTTCAGGCTCTGGCTATGCCACTGTACATGTACAGAATTAAACGTGAGCACACCCACGAAAGCTTTGCGAATGTCAGATCAAATGTTATTGTAAATTTCAATTTCGCAGTTATGAACTTTTTCGTCACACAAACGGGCCCCGGTCTATAAATAGGTCGCCAAAATTGAAACAACAAGAGTTATTCCCTTAGAACTACTTCCATAGCTTCAGAATTTGTTGATTTGATGCCACGTTGCTTAGTTTTATAGGTAGAAATAAAGCAATGTGACATCAAACCGAAGGATTCGGAAGCTCTACTGTATGTTCAGTACTTTCAGCACTTCGATTTTCTGTTTACTTTATAGAGAAAAGTCTTTGGGAATATTATATACAGTGTTCAAAGGGTTAAATCAGCCCTTAAATTTCATGGTCCGATTCATAGAAAACATACAAAACAAGGAGATATACAAATCATAATGAAAGACTTCAGTAGGTCAACACTGAACCTCATAGGCATCATTTCCATCAAACGACCACAGTGTCATTTTCATCAAATTATTTCGGTGTAACATACAAATTACATCCCCATACGAATTACAACAGCCAAAATTCATGCCATATACCGATTGATTGGGAAAATATTTTTCTCAAGAATCGGTATCCAGCTTAAAATGTTCAAAATTTTCAACCGACGCTTCTATTAGCGAATCTCATATGCTACATTATCACGATTCCAAAATCTTGTCATCACAATAATAGCAAAAAATGGCTACACCTATTCACATCATAGTCTGAACAATGAACGAAATATGAAACTAAAATTAAGAAAGCAAACTGTGTAAGCATAATCTACATTCCCAACAGCCTACGACCACAGGCGGGTAAATTTCCCTCCATCCCATTATTAGACAGGGCCAACTGGACGAAAGAATGACAATAAAAATCTGCAATTGAATTATATGGCAATTTGCAATCGAAAGCCTAAATCTATACAAAATACAACAACTTTAAATGAAACTTTTGAATTCCCATTAATGTAAAATCTCCAAAAATCTATTGGCCGAATTGGAACTATTGTTACTCATATTCCAAACGATGTAATATCCATCAGATTGAATTGCTGTTCGATTACGGTCTGAATACAAATCCTGGCTGATGGATTTTCCATCTTTCCTGTAGCCGATTTCATCACAATTGCAAAGTAATCATTTATCTTTCCCGACATGCATTATGTCACATAGAACTTCACGACTGCATATATTTGATGATTAAAAGTATGCAGAATTATTATACTGAATTTTGGCTGTGATAATGTAATAAAATTCAGTATATAAAAAGTAATAAATTTATCCTTAAATTGAACATTTCTCCCTCAAAGTATACTTTGCTAGCGAAGTATACTTTGCCATGTTGATGAAATCAGCTACTGTTTCGGTAACTGGAAATGCACATTCTATTAGATCCTGTCCATCAGTAGGACACGATTGTCTTGACTGAGGTTTTACATCCATTCAACAGGAATGTGGCCTTCATATGTGGCTGTGACTGGGGAAATGGAGCCAATGGCGACTGCGACCAGGGTAAACGCATTTGCGCAGTCTGATCAGAGTCAATAAAATGTCTATCAGACAGTATATCAGGTGCTAGCATATTAGAAGTTGCATTGACCACAACAGCCATACACCCCATTTCTCCAGTCACAGTGACATATAAAGATGGGTCCATCAATAGTATTGTTTCATCAGTAGAATATGTCCATCAATAAACGCCATATATCAAGAAAAGCTGTCCATCAATAGAAGCCACAGAATATGTCCATCAATAGAAGCCATCAGTAGTAGATGTACATCAATAGAAACTATCTATCAATAGAAGCCATCAAACAATACAAGCCATCCATCAACAGAAGGTCCGTCAGTAGAATATGTCCATCAATAGAAGCAATTCATCAATAGAGGCTGTCCATCAATAGAAGTCTTCCATCAGTAGAAGCCATTCATCAATAGAAGCCATCCATCAGACCTGATTCAGTCGAGGTCGCTGGCGTGACCGTGTCCTCGGCAACGTCGCATACGGATCCGACTTCACCTGAAACAGAATACCGTTCTGTGACCTTGACCTTGGGATTAACATAAGGCAGGTCATGGATTTGTCACAGCGTGTTAACAGAAATCCATGTGTGGAATATCAAGAAGATTTGTGAAATGAATTTTACTTCAATGTAAGTTAGTGATTGCACTGTCTGTGGCATTGACCTGGAGATTAGTTTGAGGGGGTGGGGGAGGGTATGGTCAGGCAAAACATCATACACTTGTCACAATATAATAGCGGACCATCAGAAAAATGCATGTGTGAAGAAGTTACTTGAAAGGAAACAGAAATTACAATAAATTTATCACCATGTCAAGTTTTGTGAATATACTAAATATGTCACCTTGGAATTAGTGGAGGCAGAGTGTCATGGATTGGTCACAGCATGATAATGGGCTTTAATGGGCATATGTGAAACACCAAGATGTTGTGTGAAAAATATACACTTTGTGAATGTTTGACCTTGACCTTGGGATTAGTGTCAGACAGCCATGGATTTACCACACCATAATAATGGAGTGTAATAAACTTAATTCCAAAGAAACGAAAAGATACAACTAATCTCACAAATTGGTGACCAAAAAGTTTACTAAACATAGATTATAAAATTACTGCTAAATCAATCGTAAATCGAATTAAACGTGTTTTAAATACATTAATTGACTCATCTCAAACTGGTTGTATTAAAGGTAGATACATTGGAGAAAATATAAGGCTGTTAAATGAAACTATTGATCACGTAAATGAAAAGGAAATTCCTGGTCTCCTGTTTTTCGCCAACTTTGAAAAAGCCTTTGATAGTATAGGTCATGAATATATAATAAAAGTACATATATTACAATTCCTGAATTTCGGACCTCGTATTATAAAATGGATTTATTCATTTTATAGTAATATTACAAGTTGTGTAACAAATAATGGATATCTCTCAGATTTCTTTAATCTAGGAAGAGGAGTAAGACAAGGTTGTCCTCTGTCCCCATACTTATTCATTATAGCAATTGAACTACTTTCCCACAGTGTTAGAAATAATAATATGATAAAAGGAATAGTTATAAATGAAGAAGAAATTAAAAATACTATGTTTGCAGATGATGCCACTTTTTGTATGGACGGCTCTAAAGAATCATTAGAAGAACTAATTAGTACAATTGATAATTTTGGAAACATTAAATTACGCTTAAATTACTCTAAATCAATAATATTTAGAACTGGATCAATTAAGCATTCAACTACATGTACTACATACTGTGATGAAAAACAATTATCGTGGACTACAGACAGGGCAAAAACATTAGGTATTTATTTTTCAAATGACAAAAACAGAGTGCATGAATTGAACCTACGGTAATCCCAAAAATAAGGGAATTCAAACAATGCTTAGATGTATGGAAACGTAGGAAACTAACAACAAATAACAGGAAAATAACAGTTATTAAGAGTTTTGCATTTCCTAAACTAGTATTTCCTCTAACAGTATTAGATAACCCAGGAAAAGATACTTTAAAAGAAATTATAAATATTAGGTTTGACTTTCTCTGGGATTCGAAACCAGACAAAATCAGTCGAAAAATTATTGTTCAAACTCTTGAAAAAGTTGGACTTAAAATGATTGAACTGGAATCATTTATTAATGCATTAAAGGCTACATGGGTCAAACGTCTTACAAATGTACAATCCCATGCACAGTGGAAAATATTGTATTTAAAATTGTTAAATCATTTTGGCGGTGTTGATGTGTTTGAAGGAAATTTTAATACAACGGATGCAAAAGAAATGATAAACAAGAATTGCATCTGTCGAACGCGGATGCCACCAGCAGCATATTTGAGAAACTGTGACAAATGGTTACGTCATTTAAGTAACCTGGTGAAGGTCAAAAGGCGAAGGTCATATAAATTATGAAAAGGCAGGTGTGGCACACATACCAATGAATGAAGTGTTGAAGTATTGAAGCGATTAAGCAACATATGTAGATGATATGGGCATTTTGAGAAACTGTGACGAACTGGTTAACCAAAATTGTTAAGTCATTTAAGTAACCTGGTGAAGGTCAAAAGGCGAAGGTCATATAAATTATGAAAAGGCAGGTGTGGCACACATACCAATGAATGAAGTGTTGAAGTATTGAAGCGATTAAGCAAGTTATGTAGATGATATGGGCATTTTGAGAAACTGTGACGAACTGGTTAAGCAAAATTGTTAAGTCATTTAAGTAACCTGGTGAAGGTCAAAAGGCGAAGGTCATATAAATTATGAAAATGCAGGTGTGGCACACATACCAATAAGAATGTAGAGTGTTGAAGTATTGAAGCGATTAAGCAACTTATGTAGATGATATGGGCATTTTAGACTGAATGTAAACCAAAATTGTTAAGTCATTTAAGTAACCAGGTGAAGGTCAAAAGGCGAAGGTCATATAACTTATGAAAAGGTAGGTGTGGCACACATACCAATGAATGAAGTGTTGAAGTATTGAAGCGATTAAGCAAGTTATGTAGATGATATGGGCATTTTGAGAAACTGTGACGATCTGGTTAACCAAAATTGTTAAGTTATTTAAGTAACCTGGTGAAGGTCAAAAGGCGAAGGTCATATACGGTAAATTATGAAAAGGCAGGTGTAGCACACATACCAATGAATGAAGTGTTGAAGTATTGAAGCGATTAAGCAACTTATGTAGATGATATGGGCATTTTGAGAAACTGTGACGAACTGGTTAAGCAAAATTGTTAAGTCATTTAAGTAACCTGGTGAAGGTCAAAAGGCGAAGGTCACATAAATTATGAAAAGGCAGGTGTGGCACACATACCAATGAATGAAGTGTTGAAGTATTGAAGCGATTAAGCAAGTTATGTAGATGATATGGGCATTTTGAGAAACTGTGACGAACTGGTTAAGCAAAATTGTTAAGTCATTTAAGTAGCCTGGTGAAGGTCAAAAGGTGAAGGTCAAAAGGCGAAGGTCATATAAATTATGAAAAGGCAGGTGTGGCACACATACCAATGAATGAAGTGTTGAAGTATTGAAGCGATTAAGCAACTTATGTAGATGGTATGGGCATTTTGAGAAACTGTGACGAACTGGTTAACCAAAATTGTTAAGTCATTTAAGTAACCTGGTGAAGGTCAAAAGGCGAAGGTCATATAAACTAGAAATGGACGCTTGTCGACAAGCGCATGTGTATCCCCCTCCCCAGATACACAAGTAGTTTGAAAAAAGGGTGTTCGAGTTATGCTCCGGAGACAAAATCAGATAACTAAATCCGGAGATAACTAAAAAATTAGTGATGCAAGAGTTGTCATTCTTGCGTGACACACCTTTAGGGTTGTGGTCTATGCATGTGTGAAGTTTCATGAAAATATTCCAAAGGGTGTTCGAGTTATGCTCCGGACACGAAATAAGTGCACGAAACAACAAAGGGAGATAACTAAGAAATTAACGACGCAAGAGTTGTCATTCTTAAGTGTGACACACCTTTGGGTCGTCTTCTATGCATGTGTGAAGTTTAATAAACTAGAAAATGTGTTCATAGAACACGGATGTCCCACATATCGCTTTGATAATAAATGAGGCCAAATTCCAAGTCAAAATTTTCTTTTAACCGAGCGTTAAAGTTTTTGAAGCACCAAGTATGTGACCTTGACCCTGGGCTTGGCGGGGGCAGGACGAACGTGGATTTGGCACAGGGCGTTAAAGGACCATTAGAGCAATGCATATATGAACTAGAAATGTGGCCTATCGGCACACGAATGCCCCCGCTGGCAGCCAAAGAAAATGAGGCATATTTGATTATAAGCCATTTACCCGAGCGTTAAGGTTTCGAATGCACCAAGTCTGTGACCTTGACCCTGGGCTTAGCGGGGGCGGGACGATATATGGATTTGTCCACAGTGCGTAGAGGACCATTGGAGCAATGCGTGAGTGAAATGTGAACAGATCCGAGCAAGGAAAACAGAAATTATAATCCATTTTTACCCAGCGTTAAGGTTTCAAATCACCAAGTCTGTGACCTTGACCCTAGGCTTAGCGGGGCGGGACGAAAATGTTGATTTTTCACAGGCGGTATAATGACCTTGAGCAATGCGTGTTTGAAAAGTGCCGCAGATCCGAAGCAAGGAAACAGAAATTATAAGCCATTTAACCCAGCGTTAAGGTTTAGAAAGCACCAAGTCTGTGACCTTGACCCTGGGCTTAGCGGGGCCGGTACTAATGTGGAATTTGTCCCACAGGCAAGGGCGGTAGAAATGAACCATTGGAGCAATGCTTGTGTGAAATGTGAATGCAGATCTAGCATAGGAAACAGAAATTAAAAGCCATATAACCCAGCGTTACAGGTTTTCGAAAGCACCAAGTCTGGACCTTGATCCCCCCCCCCTGGGGGGGGCATAGCGGGGCGGGACGAATGTGGATTTGTCACAGGGCGGTAGAGGACCATTGGAGCAATGCTTGAGTGAAAAGTGGAAGTGCAGAACTGAGCCAAGGAAACAGAAATTATAAGCATTTACCCAGCGTTAAGGTTTCGAAAGCACCCAAGTCTGTGACCTTGACCCTGTGCTTAGCGGGGGCGACGAATGTGGATTTGTCACAGGCGGTAGAGGAGCATTGGAGCAATGCGTGAGTGAAGATGTGTAAGCAAGATCCGAGCAAGAAACAGAATTTATAAGCCATTACCCAGCGTTAAGGTTTCGAAAGCACCCAAGTCCTTTGACCTTGACCCTGGCATTTTACGGGGCGGACGAATGTGGATTTGTCACAAAAGGTCGGTAGAGGACCCATTGGAGCAATGCTTGTGTGAAATGTGAACAGATCCGAGCAAGGAAACAGAAATTATAAGCCATTTTAACCCAGCGTTAAAGTTTCAGAAAGCACCAGTCTAGTGACCATGACCCTGGGCTTAGCGGGGGCGGGACGAATGTGGATTTGTCACAGCGGTAGAGGAACCATTGGAGCAATGCGTGTGTGAAATGTGAACAGATCTGAGCAAGGAAACAGAAATTATAACCATTTATACCCAGCGTTAAAAGGTTTTCGAAAGCACCAAGTCTTGACCTTGAACCCTTGGGCTTTAGCTTGGGCGGGACGAAATGTGATTTTGTCACAGGGCGGTAGAGGACCATTGGAGCAATGCCTGTTGGACAAAAAAAAAACAACAACTAAACCCGACTAAGGTTAAAACCAGAAACACCAAATATTAAACAAAACGAATATTTGTAAAAAAAAAAACAGCATACTGCTTACAACACAACAACAGCAACCCCCAACGGTTACAGTAAATTAGGCTTTTCCCATAACCCACCCAACAAACGTTACAACCAAGGCGTTAAGGAATTTCGAAAGCACCAATTCCTTTGTGAAACTGACCCTGCTTAGCCGGGGCGGGACGAAATGTTGGATTTTGTCCAGGGATCTTAGCGGGGGAAACCATTGGAGCCAATGCGGTGGTTGAAATGTAAGCACCGAGTTAAGGGAAAACAGAAATTATAAGGCCATTAACCCAGCGTTAAGGTTCGAAAGCCCAAAGTCTTTGGTGAACCCTGACTGTGCTAGGGGGCCTGGAAACAACGGTGATTTTGTCAACAAGCGTATAAAGAAAGGACCAAATTTGAGCAAATGCCGTGGTTGTGGGGGAAATGTGGAAGCAGAAATTCAATGGAAATGCAAGGAAACATTACCATTACCCAGCCGTTAAGGTTTCGAAAGCACCAAGTCTGTGAACCTTGACCCTGGGCTAGCTGGGGGCGGGGACGAATGTGGATTTGTCACAGGGCGGTAAGAGGGACATTGGAGCAATGCGTGTGTGAAATGTGAAGCATCCGAGCAAGGAAACAGAAAATTATAACCATTTTACCCAGCGTTAAGGTTTCGAAAGCACCAAGTCTGTGACCTGAACCCTGCGCTAAGCGGGGGGCGGGACGAATGTGGATTTGCACAGGTCGGTAGAGGACCATTGGAGCAATGCGGTGTGAAATGTGAAGCAGATCCGAGCAAGGAAACAGAAATTATAAGCCATTTTTTACCCAGCGATAAGGTTTCGAAAGCACCAAGTCTGTGACCTTGACCCTGGGCTTAGCTGGGGCGGGACGAATGTGGATTTGTCACAGGGCGGTAGAGGACCATTGGAGCAATGCTTGTGAAAATGTGAAAGTGTAAGCAGATCCGAGCAAGAAACAGAAATTATAAGCCATTTACCCAGCGTTAAGGTTTCGGGACGTACGTACGTACGTACGTACGTACAGACGCCGGTAACACTATATGCCCCCCTCACCATTCGATGGCGGGGGCATAAATATGAAGCTGATCCGTGAAAGAAAACAGAAATTATAAGATATTTACCTGAGCGTTAAAGTTTTTGAAGCACTAAGTATGTGATGTTAACTCTGGGCTTGGCGGGGCGGGACGAACGTGGATTTGGCACAGGGCGGTAGAGGACCATTAGAGCAACGCGTATATGAAATATGAAGTTGATCCGTGAATGGAAAGAAAAATTATAAGATATTTACCTGAGCGTTAAAGTTTTTGAAGCACCAAGCATGTGACCTTGACCCTGTGATTGGCGGAGGCAGGACGAACGTGGATTTGGCACAGGGCGGTAGAGGACCATTAGAGCAATGCGTATATGAAATATGAAGATGATCCATGAAAGAAAACAGAGAGTATAAGATATTTACCCGAGCATTAAAGGTTTTGAAGCACTAAATATGTGACCTTGACCCTGGGCTTGGCGGGGGCAGGACGAACGTGAATTTGGTACAAGGCGGTAGAGGACCATTAGAGCAATGCGTATATGAAATATGAAGCTGATCCGTGAAAGAAAACAGAAATTATAAGATATTTACCTGAGCGTTAAAGTTTTTGAAGCACCAAGTATGTAACCTTGACCCTGGCTTGCGGGGGTTGGGGGGGGGGGGGGGGGGGCAGGACGAACGTGGAGGTTTGGCACAGGGAGGCGGTAGTGAACCATCAGAGCAATGTGTATATGAAATATGAAGCAGATCGGTCGAAGGATGAAGAAATTATGAGACATTTACCCGAGTGTTAAAGTTTTGTGACGGACGGACGGACGGACGGGAGGACGGCTCACTAGTCAATAATTGTTTTATTATATGATAATAGGCTGTATATAGCACTTACGACCTTATGCTACTAGACAAAAATTTAAAAAGAATTTGAAAAAAAAAATGAAAAAAAAAAATGGAAAAAAGTTTAACAAGAAACGAGGCAAAGCCACGAAGGCCAGGTTTTTTCCAAGCATAGACACTTGGATAACATAATTATACCCACTTTTTGTAGACTAGATGGCCGTGGCCTGCATGTCGCGCCTTGGGGCGAGGCATGGACACTAAAAAAATAGATATAGTAGATGGAAAAAGTTTAACCAAAAAAGTTTAACCGGACACACGGACGAACGGACGGACGTAAGCCAAAATGCCGACGATATCGCGCGTTCCGCAAGCAGGTGTGACAATGATGATAAACACCCATGTGAAGTATCAAGGTATTGGGTGAAGCAGTTGCAGAGATATAGTACACGAAAAAACTTTAACAAAAAAATTCAAAGTAATTTGACCTTGACATTGGGCACAGGATCGCGCTTTCCGCAAGCAGGTGCGACAATGATGATAAACACCCATGTGAAGTATCAAGGTATTGGGTGAAGCAGTTGCAGAGATATAGTACACAAAAAAACTTTAACAAAAAAATTCAAAGTAATTTGACCTTGACATTGGGCACAGGATCGCGCTTTCCGCAAGCAGGTGCAACAATGATGATAAACACCCATGTGAAGTATGAAGGTATTGGGTGAAGCAGTTGCAGAGATATAGTACACAAAAAAACTTTAACAAACAAATTCAAAGTAATTTGACCTTGACATTGGGCACAGGATCGCGCTTTCCGCAAGCAGGTGCGACAATGATGATAAACACCCATGTGAAGTATCAAGGTATTGGGTGAAGCAGTTGCAGAGATATAGTACACGAAAAAACTTTAACAAAAAAAATCAAATTAATTTGACCTTGACATTGGGCACAGGATCGCGCTTTCCGCAAGCAGGTGCGACAATGATGATAAACACCCATGTGAAGTATCAAGGTATTGGGTGAAGCAGTTGCAGAGATATAGTACACGAAAAAACTTTCACAAAAAAATTCAAAGTAATTTGACCTTGACATTGGGCACAGGGGCCGCACGGCTGGGGGTTAGAATGAAAATATGGATGATGATAAACACCCATGTGAAGTTTCAAGGTAATGGGCGAAGCAGTTGCAGAGATATAGTATAACGAAAAAGTTTTAACCAAAAAACTTTAACCAGACGTACGTTAAAAAGTTAACGTTGAAAATGGCTAAGTCAATTACGTAGAAATAATAGGTGAAGGTGAAAAAATTGTCACATGTTGGATAGTTGTATGTGGTAGGCACCCCTTGGTTATGAAGCTGTGAAAGTTTGGTGGTCCCTAGGTGGTACAGTACCAAAGAAATGACTTAAACACGAAACTAACATTGTAAACGCGAAACTTAAACATTGAAATGGCTACGTCGACTGCGCGGAAAAAATGGTGAAGTTAAAAAAAAAAAAAAAGTAACATGTTGGATAGTGATATGTGGTGGGCACCCCTGATTATGAAGCTGTGAAAGTTTGGTGGTCCTAGGTGGTACAGTACCAAAGAAATGGACTTAAACACGAAAACTTAACATTGTAAACGCGAAAACTTAACATTGAAAATGGCTAAGTCGACTACGCGGAAAAAATGGGTCAAGATAAAAAAAAAGTAACATGTTGGATAGTGATATGTGGTGGGCACCCCTTGATTATGAAACTTAACATTGATTGTGGACGCCGCCCACCGCCCACCCGCCGCCCGCCCGCCCGGCTTTCGCCAATCCAATAGCCTGGATTTTATTTTCAAAAAACCTGGCTAAAAATTAAAAATAATAAAGCTTGCTACTGGAGCCCAGAATTTTTTTTTAATAGTCCTATATTTATCTACATATATCTGCACAGGTCCACATAATGCCACAATATTTTCAACACAGTTTACGGAAATGTAATATCCAATGTAGTAATTTACCTGTATAAATTACCTGCGGTCAGACAGGTCAAGACTGGTCAAGACTGGTCAAGACTGGACATTTGCACATGCTAGCACATGCACAGGTGAATGGTTCTCCCAGTCTCTATTGTTCTCTCTACAGGTAAGGTGTACAGAGCACACAAGAAAAGGTGTACAGAGCAGACGAGAAAACGAGTCTTCATGCATTATTGTCCAGTTTGTAGAGTGCGCAAAACAAAAAAGGGAGATAACTAAAAAATTAGCTACGCAAGAGTTGTCATTCTTGTGCACGACACACCTCCGGGTCGTGGTCTATGCATGTGTGAAGTTTCATGAAAATATTCCAAAGGGTGGTCAAGTTATGCTCCGGACAGGAAATCAGTGCGCGAAAACAAAAAAAGGGAGATAACTCAAAAATTAGCTATGCAAGAGTTGTCATTCTTGTGCATGACACACCTTCGGTTCGTGGTCTAATTGAATGTGTGAAGTTTCATAAAAATATTCCAAAGGGTGGTCGAGTTATGGTCAATCAGTGCGCGAAACAAAAAAGGGAGATATCTCAAAAATTAGCTATGCAAGAGTTGTCATTCTTGTGCGCGACACACCTTCGGGTCGTGGTCTATGCATGTGTGAAATTTCATGAAAATATTCCAAAGGGTGGTGGAGTTGCTCCGGACGAAATCATTGCGAGAAACAAAAGGAAGATAACAAAATTAGCTTATCAAGAGTTGTCATTCTTGTGCGACCACTTGGGTCGTGGCATAGTGAAGTTTCATAAAATATTCCAAAGGGTGTTCGAGTTATGCTCCGGACAAGAAGTGTCTGCGGCGGACGCGGCCCGCTGTCAAATCCATAGTATCCCCCGACGGAGTCCGGGGGATACAATTATGAAAAGGCAGGTGTGGCACACATACCAATGAATGAAGTGTTGAAGTATTGAAGCGATTAAGCAACTTATGTAGATGCTATGGCCAGTTTGAGAAACTGTGACAAAGTGGCTAACCGAAAAGTGTGACGGACAGACGGTCGGACGGACGGACGTTCTTACAGTAATATACTTATGTGGCTTATCACATGTTAAATATTAGCCACATAAAACGATTTTTAGCCACAAAAAAGGATTTTTTAGGTGGCTAATTGTAACCAACCCTATCCTTTACCAATCCATAACCCTGTGGGGCTAGCCACATAAGTACCCTAATGTGTGCCCGGACGGACGGACGGACAGACGGACGTTCTTACAGTACTATACTTATGTGGCTTATCACATGTTAAATATTAGCCACATAAAACGATTTTTAGCCACATAAAAGGATTTTTTAGGTGGCTAATTGTAACCAACCCTATCCTTTACTAAGTCCATAACCCTGTGGGGCTAGCCACATAAGTACCCTAATGTGTGCCCGGACAGACAGACGGATGGACGGTCCTAAAACAATATGCCACCTGGCTCTTCGAGACCGGTGGCATAAAAACTAATTTTTAACAGAAATTCTTGAAGCCTGGAGTAAATTAAATTTCATAGATAATCCAGAAAATATATCAAAAGCAAATTATATGGAACAATTCGAAACTAAAAGGAAATGGCAGAATGCTTTTCTATAAGGATTGGTATACTCGTGGGATTAAATATATAGAACAGTTATATGATATATAGATAGAAGTAAAGCATTTTTTTATTTCTCGCAAATAAGGCAGTTATATGATATCAGTAATAACGACGTAAAGCATTTTTTTATTTCTCGCAAGTAAGGCAGTTATATGATATCAGTAATAACGACTATTTAAAATATTTCAAAGTAATTACAAGCATCACGTAAGACTGGCGAAGACGGATTAGGAATGAAGAAATAAACGCAGTAATCACAAACATACCATTCTTAAAGAGAATAAAATCTACAAATGAATGTAACACTAGATGGCCGCGGCCTGCATGTCGCGCCTTGCATGGACACTAAAAAAAAAGATATAGTATAACAAAAAACTTTAACCAAAAAACTTAACCAAAAAACTTAACCAAAACCTTTAACCAAAAAACTTAACCAAAAACTTCAAAGTAATTTGACCTTGACATTGGGCACAGGGGCCGCACGGGAGGGGGTAGAATGAAAATATAGATGATGATAAACACCCATGTGAAGTTTCAAGGTAATGGGCAAAGCAGTTGCAGAGATACAGTATAACGAAAAACTTTAACCAAAAAACTCAACCAAAAACTTTAACCAAAAAACTTAACCAAACAACTTAACCAAAAACTTTAACAGGACACACGTATGTACGTACGTACGCCAAAGTGCCGACTATATCGCGCTTTCCGCAAGCGGGCGCGACAAAAACTTAACCAAAAACTTTAACCAAAAAACTTAACCAAAAACTTCAAAGTAATTTGACCTTGACATTGGGCACAGGGGCCGCACGGGAGCGGGGTAGAATGAAAATATAGATGATGATAAACACCCATTTGAAAGAGCAATGTACATCGATCATTCCTACCAAGTTTTGTCGAAATCCGGTTGGCGGTTCTTGAGAAGAAGATTTTTTAAGAATTTGTGTTATTTTTAGACGGCGGCCATCTTGGATTATGTAATGACGTCATTTTAACAATTTTGTAATCCCCCTACCTAAGGACCATGACCATGAAGTTTGGTGACCATAGGCCCAATGGTTACCGAGGAGAAGACGTTTGAAAATGTTCACGGACGACGACGACGGACGACGACAGACGACGGACACATTGCGGTAACAATAGCTAACATGAGCTTCGCTCAGGTGAGCTAAAAACTTTAACCAAAAAACTTAAACCAAAATACTTAACCAAAAACTTTAACCACAAAACTTAACCAAAAAACTTTAACCAAAAAACTTAATCAAAAACTTCAAAGTAATTTGACCTTGACATTGGGCACAGGGGCCGCACCGAAGGGGGGTAGAATGAAAATATAGATGATGATAAACACCCAGTTGCAGAGATATAGTATAACGAAAAACTTTAACCAAAAATATTAACCAAAAAACGTAACCAAACTAGATGGCCGCGGCCTGCATGTCGCGCCTTGTGGCGAGGCATGGACACTAAAAAAAAGATATATGATATAACGGGAAAAACTTAACCAAAAAAATTAACCAAAAACTTTAACCAAAAAACTTAACCAAAAAACTTAACCAAAAACTTTAACCAAAAAACTTAACCAAAAACTTCAAAGTAATTTGACCTTGACATTGGGCAAAGGGGCTGCATGGGAGTGGGGTAGAATGAAAATACAGATGATGATAAACACCCATGTGAAGTTTCAAGGTAATGGGCAAAGCAGTTGCAGAGATATAGTATAACAAAAAACTTTAACCAAAAAACTTAACCAAAAAACTTAACCAAAAACTTTATCCAAAAAACTTAACCAAAAACTTCAAAGTAATTTGACCTTGACATTGGGCACAGGGGCCACACGGGAGGGGGGTAGAATGAAAATATAGATGATGATAAACACCCATGTGAAGTTTCAAGGTAATGGGCAAAGCAGTTGCAGAGATATAGTAAAACAAAAAACTTTAACAAAAAAACTTAACCAAAAACTTTAACCAAAGAACTCAACCAAAAACTTTAACCAAACAACTTAACCAAAAACTTTAACCGGACACACGTACGTACGTACGCCAAAGTGTCGACTGTATCGTACTTTCCGCAAGCGGGCGCGACAAAAACTTAACCAAAAATATAGATGATGATAAACACCCATGTGAAGTTTCAAGGTAATGGGCAAAGCAGTTGCAGAGATATAGTATAACGAAAAACTTTAACTAAGAAACTTAACCAAAAACTTAAACCAAAAAACTTAACCAAAAACTTCAAAGTAATTTGACCTTGACATTGGGCACAGGGGCCGCACGGGAGGGGGTAGAATGAAAATATAGATGATGATAAACACCCATGTGAAGTTTCAAGGTAATGGGCAAAGCAGTTGCAAAGATATAGTATAACGAAAAACTTTAACGAAAAACTTTAATCAAAAAACTTAACCAAAAAACTAAACTTAACCAAAAACTTTAACCAAAAAACTTAACCAAACAACTTAACCAAAAAACTTAACCAAACAACTTTAACCAAAGAACTTAAACAAAAACTTTAACCAAAAAAACTTAACCAAACAACTGAACCAAACAACTTAACCAAAAACTTTAACCGGACACACGTACGTACGTACGTACGTACGTACGTACGCCAAACGGCCGACTATATCGCGCTTTCCGCAAGCGGGCGCGACAAAAATGTTATATAATATGTTTCTTAATAATCAAGAGAATATCGTTTATAAAGCTAGAGATAAATGGAATACAGAATTCGTAGATAAAGATATAAATTGGAAGGTGGTAAATACACATTATTATAAAAGCACAATCAGTTCTAAACTTCTAAATTTTCAGTATAAATATCTAATGAAAATTGTAGCAATAAATGATTACTTATACAAATGTAATATTGTCAGCTCTAATTTGTGTGATTTTTGTACCATAGCTCAGGAAACCAATAAACATCTGTTTTGGGAATGCATTAAAAGTCAACATTTTTGGTCACAGTTAGGAACCTTCTTAAACGACCACGAAATTAACTGTAATCTCGATTGGCATTTAATATGTTTTGGACAGTATGAACAAAAAGATATATTTTTAAACCTTATATTAGGAACCTTATATTATATTAGGAAAATATTTCATGTATTCTTGCAAATTAAGAAATATGGAACCGAAATACTCTGATTTTAAAGTATATTTAAGCAAAACAGAAGATATTGAAAGAGAAAAAGCAATTAATAGCAATTCATAAAAATAAAGTGACTTTTCATGAACGAAAATGGGATGGCATTCAATTAGAGTAATATCGTTGTTTGTTTAGTTCTTTTGATTTTTCACTGCCTACTGATACAGTTTTAATTTAATACTTTTTCATAGATTAAATTATATTATGCAGATCCGAAGTTGAAAAAAACATACATATGTTCATTGCGATGTTGCTCAACTCAAACATTCAACTGTCTCCATCTCACACGCTCTCCCTCCCTGTCCTTCTCTCTCTCTCCTTTCTCTCTCTCTGACATAATCATTTACCGGTATCAATGCATATTGATGCATAGTGATACATGCACATGACTAGGTACATATATACAAATTGGTACATTTTATGGTATGTTTCTGTATGTTTACATGTTGTAATTGATTTGTGTTTATACATGATTATGTTTGGAAATAAAAAAAATAAAAAAAAATAATGGACCATCAGAGGAATGCATATGTGAAATGAAACAAAAAGTACAATAAATTTAACTAAATGTTACATCTAAATATAAATCACTAAGTCTATGACCTTGCCCTTGGGATTAGTGGGGGCTGATGGTTGTGGATTTGTCGCAGCTGGATCATAGAAGGAGCATCACAGAAATGCATGTGTGAAATATCAAGAAGAAGGAAATAGAAATTATTCCGAAATTTATCTCACTGTATTGTTACATTTTCACATCTTAATTACATATATTTTTTTAAAATGCCTCCACCTTATAATTTCCAGTAGTGGAGAACATTGCTATGCACACAACTTTCGGGTAAGAAATGTCATTCAGCCAGGTACAGAAGGGTCATTGAGCTGGGTACAGAAGGTCATTGAGCCGGGATTGGAAAGTCATTGAGCTTGGTATGGAAGGTCATCAAGCTTGGTATGGAAGGTTATTTAGCTGGGTATGGAAGGTCATTGAGACAGGTATTGAAGTTCATTGAACTGGGTATGAAAGGTCATCGAGCTGGGTATGGAAGGTCATTTAGCTGGGTATGGAAGGTCATCAAGCTGGGTATGGAAGGTCATCGAGCTGGGTACAGAAGGTCATTGAGCCGGGATTGGAAAGACATTGAGCTTGGTATGGAAGGTCATCAAGCTTGGTATGGAAGGTTATTTAGCTGGGTATGGAAGGTCATTGAGATGGGTATGGAAGTTCATTGAACTGGGTATGGAAGGTCATTGAGCTGGGTACAGAAGGTCATTGAGCCGGGATTGGAAAGTCATTGAGCTTGGTATGGAAGGTCATCAAGCTTGGTATGGAAGGTTATTTAGCTGGGTATGGAAGGTCATTGAGATGGGTATGGAAGTTCATTGAACTGGGTATGGAAGGTCATCGAGCTGGGTATGGAAGGTCATCTAGCTGGGTATGGAAGGTCATTTAGCTGGGTATGGAAGGTCATCGAGCTGGGTATGGAAGGAGGGTCATTTAGCTGGGTATGGAAGGTCATTTAGCTGGGTATGGAAGGTCATCGAGCTGGGCATGGAAGGTCATTTAGCTGGGTATGGAAGGTCATCGAGCTGGGTATGGAAGGTCATTTAGCTGGGTATGGAAGGTCATTTAGCTGGGTATGGAAGGTCATCGAGCTGGGTATGGAAGGTCATTTAGCTGGGTATGGAAGGTCATTTAGCTGGGTATGGAAGGTCATCAAGCTGGGTATGGAAGGTAATTTAGCTGGGTATGGAAATTCATTGAGCTGGGAATGGAAGGTCATAGAGCCGGGCATGAAAGGTCATTGGGCATGAAAGGGCATTGAGCCGGGTATGAAAGGTCACTAGGCCATATATGGAAGGTCATTGAGCCAGGTATAAAAAGTCACTGGGCCATGTATGGAAGGTCATTCGGCTGGGTTTGGAAGGTCATTGAGCCAGATATGGAAGGCCATTGGGCAGGATTAGAAGGTCATTGGGCAAGGTATGGAAGGTCGGTCAGTAAACCAGGAATGGAAGGTCACTGGGACATGTATGAAAGGTCATTGGGCTGGGTATGGAAGGTCATTGGGCTGGGTATGGAATGGCATTGAGCTGGGTATAGCAGGTCCTTGGGTTAGGTATGGAAGGTCATCGAGCTGGGTATGGAAGGTCATTTAGCTGGGTATGGAAGGTCATCAAGCTTGGTATGGAAGGTTATTTAGCTGGGTATGGAAGTTCATTGAGCTGGGTATGGAAGGTCATCAAGCTGGGTATGGAAGGTCATTTAGCTGGGTATGGAAATTCATTGAGCTGGGTATGGAAGGTCATTGGGCAGGATTAGAAGGTCATTGGGCAAGGCATGGAAGGTCTGTCAGTAAACCAGGAATGGAAGGTCACTGGGACATGTATGAAAGGTCATTGGGCTGGGTATGGAAGGGCATTGAGCTGGGTATAGCAGGTCCTTGGGTTAGGTATGGAAGGTTATTGAGCCGGGCATGCAAGGTCATTGGGCCGGATATGGAAGATCATTGGGCCGGGTATGGAAGATCATTGAGCTGGGTATGGAGTGAGTGAGTGAATAGGGTTTAACGTCCGCTTTTCTGACATAGAGGTACAAGCCTCAGGGAATCTACACGCAGACGGGTCAACGGGGTCGAGTCCCGTATCCACCTGTCCGAAGGGGGTAAATCCCAACTTCAGAACTCAATATTTACAATCAAAATATATATTCAGTCTTGAAATTAGAACAACCTGATCTGGTGCCAGGCCCTCGCCACACCAGCATCATTTATCCCATCCCCTAAAAGTAATAGGATTAGCGCTAATCTTACTTTTATATATGGGGCATAGCCTGACTCAACTCTCACAAAAATGTACATGAGGGCCAAATCCGGTATAGTGGGTTCCGGAAAGTATGAACCCAATCGTTAAGCCAGTTTAGTCGCCTTTTACGACAAGCAATGGCTACTGCAGCACTATTCTCAGGATCAGTTGATCCCGCCCCGGTGCCTGCACGGGGCCCGAGCTGGGTATGGAAGGTCATTGGTCCGGGTATGGAAGATCATGGAGCTGGGTATGGAAGGTCATTGGCCCGGGTATGGAAGGACATTGGGCTAGGTATGGAAGGTCATTGAGTGAGTGAGTGAGTGAATAGGGTTTAACGTCCGCTTTTCTGACATAGAGGTACAAGCCTCAGGGAGTCTACACGCAGACGGGTCAACGGGGTCGAGTCCCGTATCCACCTGTCCAAGGGGGGTAAATCCCAACTTCAGAACTCAATATTTACAATCAAAATATATATTCAGTCCTGAAATTAGAACAACCTGATCTGGTGCCAGGCCCTCGCCACACCAGCATCATTTATCCCATCCCCTAAAAGTAATAGGATTAGCGCTAATCTTACTTTTAAAAATGGGAGGAAGGTCATTGAGCCAGGTATGGAAGGTCATTGAGCAAGGTATGGAAAGTCATTGAGCCAGGAATAGAAGGTCATTGGGCTGGGTATGGAAGGTCATTGAGCCATGCATGGAAGGTAATTGGGCCGGGCACAGGTCATTGGGCTGACTATGGAAGGTCATTGAGCCGGGTATGGAAGGTAATTGAGCTGGGCACAGGTCATTGGGCTGGCTATGTAAGGTCATTGAGCCGGGTATGTAAGGTAATTGGGCCAGGCACAGGTATTTGGGCTGGGTATGGAAGGTCATTGGGCAGTGTATGAAAGGTCACTGGGCCATGTATGAAAGGCCATTGAGCCGTGTATGGAAGGTCATTTGGCAGGGTATGAAAGGTCACTGCGCCATGTATGCAAGGTCATTGGGCTGGGCGTAGAAAGTCATTGAGCCAGATATGGAATGTCATTGAGCCAGGAATAGTTTGTTTGTTTATTGGTGTTTAACGGCCTACCAATAGCTAAGGTCATGTAAGGCCGGGCAAACGGGTTCGACCCCATTTTAACCTGCTGCATTGGGGGGGAAATCACAAAATCAGAACAGAATATTTACAAATATATTCAGCCCTGAAGTTAGAATAACCTGACCTGGTCCATACCACACAAAGTCACTTGGCCTCTTCCCCTAAAATAGGATTGCAAATGATCGTAATATTGACATAAGGGTATAACAAGATTCAACTGTCACATACAAAATGCCAAAGACGTATGTGAGGGCCAAACCAGGTCTCCATTCGTAATTCCGGTAAGGATGAACCCCAATTGTTTAATTACCCATCGCATGCTCCCACCTGCCACCCACTGCCAGGAATAGAAGGTCATTGGAGTAGGTATGGAAAGGCATCGAGCCGGGAATGGAAGGTCACTGGGACATGTATGGAAGGTCATTGGGCTGGGTATGGAAGGTCATTGAGCCGGGTATGGAAGGTCACTGGGCCTGGTATGGAAGGTCATTGAGCTGGGTATGGAAGGTCATTGGGCTTGGTATGGAAGGTCATTGAGCCGGGTATGGAAGGTCACTGGGCCTGGTATGGAAGGTCATTGAGCTGGGTATGGAAGGTCATTGGGCTCGGTATGGAAGGTCATTGGGCTGGGTATGGAAGGTCATTGGGCTCGGTATGGAAGGTCATTGGGCTGGGTATGGAAGGTCATTGAGCCGGGTAAAGAAGGTCATTGAGCTGGATATGGAAGGTCATTGGGCTGGGTATGGAAGGTCATTGGGCTGGGTATGGAAGGTCATTAAGCCGGGTAAAGAAGGTCACTGGACTGGGTATGGAAGGTCATTGAGCTGGATATGGAAGGTCATTGGTCTAGGTATGGAAGGTTATTGAGCCGGGTATGGAAGGTTATTAGACTGGGTATGGACGGTCATTGGGCCGGGTATGGAAGATAATTGAGCTGGGTTTGGAAAGTCATTGGGCCGGGTATGGAAGGTTATTGGGCTGGGTATGGAAGGTCATTGAGCCGGGTATGGAAGGTTATTAGACTGGGTATGGAAGGTCATTGGGCCGGGTATGGAAGATAATTGAGCTGGGTTTGGAAAGTCATTGGGCCGGGTATGGAAGGTTATTGGGCTGGGTATGGAAGGTTATTGAGCCGGGTATGGAAGGTCATTGTGCTGGGTATTGAAGGTCATTGAGCTGGGTATGGATGGTCATTGAGCTGGATATGGAAGGTCATTGAGCCAGGTATGGAAGATAATTGAGCTGGGTTTGGAAAGTCATTGGGCCGGGTATGGAAGGTCATTGAGCCGGGTATGGAAGTTCATTGGGCCAGGCACAGAAGGTCATTGGGCTGGCTATGGAAGGTCATTGGGCCAATTCCCATTAACAGTACTGCACAATTGCCGACAGCATAACACGTGCCAAGGCAATATAATCATGAACAGTTCTGCAGACAAACAATTAAACAAAGTAAACAAGACAAACAGAAGTTAGTTGTGTTAACACAGCCCAACATCTTAACACTCGACAAATTAACACATACTTCAAAAGGGAATGGCAATATAAAAATATTCGAAAATATCGCTGTTTGAACTTTCGGCCTTATCAAGCCGTTTCGAGATAAAAATTAACCTCGACAAGATACCAGAGATATCTTATGGAGGATGATCATTGATGTTTACCGGTATCTCATATAAAGGCCGAAAAGTCAAAGAGCTACATTAACATGGTTCATGTTTTTGTTATAGGGTTTGTAAACGTAAAATTAGTGGAAGGAAATATTAATATTTATATTTTGATAAATATTGGTATTGCAGGGTTGATATAATGCTTACCAATACCAGAAGATATCTGTAGGGGTATGTCATGAAGAGATTGTAAATACACAATTGCATAACATTTACCAGCATTACTATGTACATATATGAGGCATACCATGTGATTTTAAAAAAAATCATGATTTTAAATGAAATAAGTTTACAGAAACTGTGATATTTTCGGAAAATTAAGTCAAAAGTTGATGGAAATTTTCATAGCATTTCCGCATTTACTATGAAGATTTACGTCGGCTTTTGACGTCATTTACGGAAAATATCGTAATTTTTTTGTAAACAGGTTTCATGAGATATTGCACATATTGCGACCAGTGTAGATCCAGATCAGCCTGTGAATTCAGTCTGATCAGGAACGGCACTGTTCGCTATTGCATTAATGAAACACCAGTCATGCTTCCAACTAACAACAAATATAGATAATTTAATCAGGAGCTGCACTGGTCACAGATCCCATGAGCCCCAGTTCTCCTGTCACAGCCACATATTACCGCAGAGAAACCTGTCAAACGTAATCACACCAAGGAGTTGAGAGGTTTTACTGTACACCATGTAAACTTTATCATGAAATTATGTCAAACCATGTTAACTTCAGTAGTATTGTTGGGAAGCCCATTGCTGAAGCAGGAAAACTACAATAAACTAACAGATGCGATGAAATGGAATAACACACACAACTTGGGTGGATGCACAACTTGGTCTGGGTCTACACTGGTTGCAATCAGTTTTTTGTCAGATCATTGTTTAAATGGCATACATGTACTTCTATTTATAAAAGAATGTGAATTTGCGGAGGACACAAATCATTTGTCATACCGAAATATTAATACAATGTGAGCCAAATAGAACCAACTATAAAACGAATGCACCAGAAACACACAACACATGGTATGGGGCCACATGGTACAGAACCTGGTGACATAACGCTTCATGTAACAATGGTAAACACCAGAGGCCCGTTTCACTAAACTTCTTAAGACTAAAATGTTTGTAAGTGCAAAATTATGATAGTCTGTAAATTTCACATTAACAATGTGTTCTTGTAAACAATTATTGGATTTACATTTATTGAGCATAGGCTGCATATGCCCAATAACCTTAAATTATTGTTGAAATATAGGACAGTCAATATTCAAATGCTGTTCAATTTGCTACACAGGAATGCACAATCAGTCCCCAAAAGCTGTTTGGCGGTTTATGAGTTTTCAAAGAAAAATCGACAGATATAATGATGTCAATAGCTATGTCACATGCTTCTGAAGCTAAATGACTCCATGCCCTGCAACAGTTTAAATAAAAGACAACGTACTAGACAAACAGACAAAACATGGTTCTGAAACGACACCGAAATTTACACATAGCAAAAAGTGACAACACAAAACATATAGACAAAGCTCTTCATATTAACTTATGATCAATGTCCCATGGTAAAGTAGAATAATGTCTATAGCCACATCAAGGAGAAACTATTAATAAGAAACCATATGAAAAGAAGGTATGAGAATCAGATAGACAGAGCAAATCTCGCACTGATATGGTTTATTAAATACACTACATGTACCGCTTCATTCAAAGTATGTAAGTAAGTATTCAAACTAATATTTCAGCAAATGAACCAATTATTAAAACAAGAGGGCCATGATGGCCCTAATTCGCTCACCTGACTCCATGAACACCAGAGGAGAATGCGACATTGAGTTCATGTGTTTTAAAAAAATTGTGCTATTTTTAGATGGCGGTCATCTTGGATTAAGCGATGACTGTCATTTTACCAAATATGAAAATGCTTCACCCAAAGATCTTAACTTCCTATGAAGTTTGGCCAGCATCGGCTATGTGGTTCCTGAGAAAAAGACGTTCAAAATCTTGAATAAATGGACCTTTTGGTGGCCATCATGGATGACATAATAATCCGATTCCGACAAATATTGCACCAGAGCAATCGCCTCATCGATACTTTCAATTTTATATATGGCATGAGCATATTCGGTCAAAAATAAAATTTGACCCCAATTTGACCCCACGGGCCATGCCCATTTTTTGCCCATTTTTGACCCCGGGGTCACCATTTTCACAAATTTGAAAGAGCATAGTAAATCGATCATTCCTACCAAGTTTAGTCGAAATTCGGCCAGCGGTTCATGAGAAGATTTTTTAAGAAGTTATGCTATTTTTAGACGGCGGCCATCTTGGATTAGCGATGACCTCCATTTTAACAAATCTGAAAAGGCTTCACCCATGGACCATAACTTTTAAGTTTGGCTACCATGGGCCAAGTGGTTCATGTGAAGAAGAATTTTGAAATCTCTAATAAAAGAACAACCTTTTGACATTTCGGCGGCCATCTTGGATGACATAACAATCCGATTTCGACAAAAAATGTACCAGAGTGATCGCCTCATTGATACCTTCGATTTGATATATAACATGACCATATTCGGTCAAAAATAAAATTTAACCCCAAATTTGACCCCACGGGCCACGCCCATTTTTGACCCCGGGGTCACCATTTTAACAACTTTGAAAGAGCAATGTACATCGATCATTCCTACCAAGTTTCGTCGAAATCCGGCTAGCGGTTCATGAAAAGAAGATTTTTTAAGAATTTATGTTATTTTTAGACGGCGGCCATCTTGGATTAGCGATGACCTCCATTTTAACAAATCTGAAAACGCTTCACCCATGGACCATAACTTTTAAGTTTGGCTACCATGGGCCAAGCGGTTCATGTGAAGAAGAATTTTGAAATCTACGTCGATCATTCCTACCAAGTTTTGTCGAAATCCGGTTAGCGGTTCTTGAGAAGAAGATTTTTGAAGAATTTGTGCTATTTTTAGACGACGGCCATCTTGGATTACGTGATGACGTCATTTTAACAATTTTGTAATCTCCCTACATAAGGACCATGACCATGAAGTTTGGTGACCATAGGCCCAATGGTTACCGAGGAGAAGACGTTTGAAAATGTTCAGGGACGACGACGGACGACGACGACGGACGACGGACACATTGCGGTAACAATAGCTCACATGAGCTTCGCTCAGGTGAGCTAAAAATACTGTTCTTATGGTAATATATTTGGATTCACGTGTTGATGAAATGTGAATATTGCCATTTATCCATGATATGTCATATGTCACAGATGGATTAATGAACATATTTATGCAATCTGTACAATGGTTATATGTATGCAATCTGTACAATGACCATATTTATGCAATCTGTACAATGACCATATTTATACAATCTGTGCAATGACCATACTTATACAATCTGACAATGACCACATTTCTACAATCAGTACAATGACCAGATTTATACAATCTGTACAATGACCATATTTATAAAATCTGTACAATGACAATATTTTGCAATCTGTATCATATTTCTACAATCTGTGCAATGACCATATTTATACAATCTGTACAATGACAATATTTATACAATCTGTACAATGACCATATTTATGCAATCTGTACAATGGCCATATTTATACAATCTGTACAACAACCATACTTGTACAATCTCTACAATGACCATATGTATACAATCTGTACAACGACCATACTTATACAATCTGTACAATGACCATATTTATACAATCTGCACAATGACCATATTTATACAATCTGTACAATGACCATACTTATACAATCTGTACAATGATCATATGTATACAATATGTACAATGACCATATTTATACAATCTGTACAATGACCATATTTATACAATCTGTACCATATTTATACAATATGTACAATGACCATACTTATACAATCTGTACAATAACCATATTTATATAATCTGTACAATGATCATATTTATAAAATATGCACAATGACCATATTTATACAATCTGTACAATGACCATATTTATACAATCTGTACAATTACCATATTTATACAATCTGTACAATTACCATATTTATGCCATCTGTACAATGACCATACTTATACAATATATACAATGATCATATTTATGCAATCTGTACAATGACCATATTTATACAATCTGTACAATTACCATATTTATACAATCTGTACAATGAATATATGTACGCAATCTGTGCAATGACCATATTTATACAATCTGTGCAATGACCATATTTATACAATCTGTGCAATGACCATACTTATACAATATGTACAATGACCATATTTATAGAATCTGTACAATGACCATATTTATACAATCTGTACAATGACCATACTTATACAATATGTACAATGACCATGTTTATACAATCTGTACAATGACCATATTTATACAATCTGTACAATGACCATACTTATACAATATGTACAATGACCATGTTTATACAATCTGTACAATGACCATATTTATACAATCTGTACAATGACCACATTTATGCAATCTGTACAATGACCATATTTATACAATCTGTACAATGATCATATTTATGCAATCTGTACAATGACTATATGTATGCTGTGCAGTGACCATATTTATACAATCTGTGCAATGACCATACTTATACAATATGTACAATGACCATATTTATAGAATATGTACAATGACCATATTTATACAATCTGTACAATGACCATACTTATACAATATGTACAATGACTATATTTATACAATCTGTACAATGACCATATTTATACAATCTGTGCAATGACCATACTTATACAATATGTACAATGACCATATTTATAGAATATGTACAATGACCATATTTATACAATCTGTACAATGACCATACTTATACAATATGTACAATGACCATATTTATACAATCTGTACAATGACCATATTTATACAATCTGTGCAATGACCATACTTATACAATATGTACAATGACCATATTTATACAATCTGTACAATGAATATATGTATGCAATCCGTGCAAATTGGACCATATTTATGCAATTCTGTGCAATGACCAAACTTATATATTGTACAATATTATTTGATGAATCTGTACAATGACCTTTATTTATACAATATGTTACAATGACCAATACTTATACAATCTGTACAATGACCATATTTATACAATCTTGTACAATGTACCATTTATTACAATCTGTTACTAATGACCATTTATGCAATCTGTAACATGACCATATTTATAAATCTGTACATGTTCATATTTATGCAATTGTACAAATGACTATAAGTATGCTGTGCAATGACCAATATATACAATCTGTACAATGACCTATTTTTTTATAAGATATGTACAATGACCATATTTATACAAATGTTCAATGACCTTATTTACACAATCTGTACAATGACCATATTTATACAATCTGTGCAATGACCATACTATACAATATGTACAATGACCATATTTATACAATCTGTACAATGACCATATTTATACAATCTGTACATGACATATTTTTAACAATCTGTGCAATGACTATATGTATGCTGTACAATGACCATATTTATAACAATACTGTGCAATGACCATATGATAATGACAATATGTACACAATGACCCATATTACTTTTATAACAAATGTTCAATGACATATAGAATATGTATGCAATCCTGTGCATATGAACCCTATTTATACAAATCTGTGCATGTACCATACTATACAATATGTACAATGACAATATTTATAGAATATGTATATGGACCGATATGTATTACAATCTGTACATGACCTATTTATAAAAAATGAAATCTGTACAATGACAATATGTATACATCTGTACAATGACATACTTATTTACAATATGTACAATGACCATATTTATACTATCAGTACAATGAGACCATATGTATTACATCTGTACAATGACCATACTTATACATTTGTACAATAACCAAATTTACACAATAATCTGTACAATGACCATCAATTTATAAATTACTTGTACATTCGACCAGTGTTTATACTATCTGTACAATTACCATATTTATGATCTGTACAATGACCATATTATAAATATGTACAATGACCAATAGTTATACCCAATCGTACAATTACCAATGTTTATACTTTCTGTTACAATTAACCAATATTTTTGCCATCTGTTCAAATGACCAATTATTGTGTAAATTTATGTAAATGACCAATATTTATTACAATTCTGTTTTTTAATCACATATTTATATCTTATATATTTACAATACCATATTTATACAATCTGCAATCCTTACAATGACAGACCATATGCATCCTGTACAAACCTACAATGACCATATACAATCGCAACCATATTTGCCATCGTAAACTATCGTACATACAATATATTTACAACTGCAATGAATATTTATACAATCTGTACAATTACCATATTTATACAATCTGTACAATTACCATATTTATGCCATCTGCACAATGACCATATTTTTTACAATATATACAATTACCATATTTATGCAATCTGTACAATGACCAGACCATATTTATGCAATCTGTACAATGACCATATTTATACAATCTGCACAATGACCATATTTATACAATCTGTACAATGACCATATTTATACAATCTGTACAATGGCCATATTTATACAATATGTACAATGACATATTTATACAATATGTACAATGACCATATTTATACAGTCTGTACAATGACCATATTTATACAATCTGTACAATGACCATAGTTATGCAATTACCAAATGTGTTCCATAACCAAATTTATGCAATGACCATATGTGTGCAATGACCATATTTATGCAAGTACATGTAGTTGATTTGTGTAATGATCATACTTGTGAAATCACTGTATTTATGAACGACTCTATGTGTACAATTACCATATGTATGCAATTAGTATACGTGTGCAATAATCATATTTAGATAATTTGTGCAATGACCATGTTTATGTAATCTGTACAATGACGATATTTATGCAATCTGTACAAAGACCATATTTATGCAATTACATGTACTAAACTTGTTCATAACCAAATTTATGCAATGACCATATGTGTCCACTTACCATATTTAAGCAATTAGCTGATTTGTGCAATTACCATATTTGTGCAATTATTATATTCCTGAGTGACATTTACACAATTACCAGTATTATCACATGAAAACCTTGTTATGACATGTTTTAACCAATTTCATAAATGTGATATGACACAGATTTAATAACACTTGTAGCGAATTTGATTGGCTGGCCACATCAACTTAATGACATATTCGTATTATGTGCTAACATTATGCCAAACAAACAAAAGGAAGATGTCCCTAATGGTGCAACAAAGCAACGTTGTTTTGATGTTGATGCCATCCTGCTTTACGTCATTAGATGCGTCGGTGACTGTAAAATCACTACAATTTTTAAAATGTGCTCTCGTTTGGTAATACAAACTGTTTACAAAGAACGGGAACCTATGCTATGGCATATGTATAATATATTTGTTGCTAGTATTAAAACTATTTTTCTCGGTGGAGATTTCAAACTTGAGGGGAAAAATAGTCAATGACGTCCTCTCAGTGAAACGTATTGCGTATCTCCAAAGTATTCGGTTCCTTGGTTGTGTGAAGTCGAAGTGATAAACAGAATCTCAAACTCGTCTCCATTTGATATGAGATATAAGAAACTGCATAATTAGTGCGCGACTCATTTCATAAATCTAGCATCAAATGGAAACTTGTTTGAGATCCTCTATTTATTCAATTAACATGTGTGCTATGACCATGTTTATGTAATGTGTGGAATAACCATATCTGTGAAATGACCATATTGTGCAATTACGGTACCCTGTTTATGTAATGGCCATACTTGTGCAATTACCATTTTTATGCAATGACGATATTTATGCGATAACCATACATTTGTGATTATTAATTCTGTAATTCATCACTAAATCATGTCAAATGGGAGTTGGCCTGTGAGGAAGCAATATCCGCACAGGCAGCTTAACTACACTGGGCCTTGGTATACCTCTTTACTCGTATAGTGACCAGATATTCGTGGCGAATAATAAATAATTTCCTCGGTGACGGTTTCCTGCACCTCCTCCTCCACGTCCTTATTCGTGTCATCTTTCTCGAGAGCAGCGTCATCGGCGAGTGACTGCTCATGCTCAGCCTCCTCCAATCGGGAGAGAGCTACAACGTGCCAACACACGCCCGTTAACGGAGAACCGCATGCGGGGTGAAACGTTAATGAAATCAAGCCACACCTGCCAGGTGCATACACCATTCAGAAATTACATACACACGTTACACGGCACAGTGTTAAGAGATCACAAATACGCAGCCTGGAATTGAAGAGGTCAGTGGAAGAAGGGGGCTAAGTCCATAAGGGTCTTAGCCCCCTTTCTTCCACTGACCCCTTCAATTTATTTGTAATTTTACTTCTTTTACAACGAATAAAATTCAGCTAGCACCTGTCACAGTGTTGAACAAGTTCCTTATACATATGTATTATACTCACGTATCACATGTATAATTGTAAACTAGCAAACATGTCAACCCTATTATACCCCACCCCCACAGCTCATTCCTAGGGCTATAGGAAAACACTGGCAGGTATGTGCTCATAGAAACACCACTACATGTACTAGTAACAAAATAACATAATACCATAAACCACATTGTAACTGCTTTAACCTTTTCGACACCACAGGCCTGTATAGCGAGCGGTATTGGCAAAAAGTGTAGATCCAGATGAGCCGGCTCGTGACGAGCCAACTCATCAGGATCTGCACTTTTTGCAAGTAATTTTCATTTTTTTTTTAGAACAAAAACACCACCTTTTCATAGATGGACTAGTCTGAAAATTATTTTGTGACAATTGGATTGGCTGCAAAATTAACATATCAAAATCCATTTCGGTTACTGAGGGGTGAAAGGGTTAATGTTTGCTTACTGGTTTTCCATTTGATTTCAGTTTCAATAGAGCATGCTGGTTAATTTAACGTTTGATGTATTATTTAAATATACTGTGACACTTAATTGTGGTCCGTAGTGATGAAATGATTGGGCAACAAACATGAGAAAGTGAAATTGAACGTGTTTACCATCCTAGCAACAGCCATGGTCAAATAGAGACGGAACCTTGGATTCAAGACTCATCTGAAATACCAGTGTGATGAAAATACAATGAAAGTAATTTGTCTTTCTAGATACTTCTTGCATAGCATGTTTATCTTTTCTGATGCATGTTCTTAATATACATATAACACAACAGAACACAACAGAATCATTGAAAATGTGGTTTATGGTACAATGAGACAGAGTAGGTCTAAGGAATTAAATCACTTCGTGGCAGAGACAGGTACCAAATTGAAGACCATTGGTACCTAAAACTTTAGCCATGATGTGTGTTAAGAATGAACTTCTATTCCTATTTGTGAATTGAAACTCCAAAATAAAATGAGCTGTTAACCCTTATACCGCTGAATTAAATCTTGTTGTCTGCTGTTTCTTTTTTGTTGTTTTTTTAATATCCTTGACAAAAATGTTTTGACAGCACATGAGAATTGTCTCCAGTACAGACGAATCTCATACGCTGTCAAAATATGTTGTTTTTTGTTGTTACAAAATGAGACAAAATGGAAAAACAGCAGACGGCAATATTTGCTTCCAGCCTTTTAAGGGTTTAGAAGAACTGTTAATATAAATTTGGTTAAATTAGGAAAATTATGAGCATGATGAGATTCAAATCAAATCCTTTGCAATATAAATAAATAATGGCTGATGGCAGACAAAATGTACCTTAGATATCTGCGACCACTTATATCTGACTATCCATGTATGTACCAGGGTTTTCAATGGTCGATAAAACTATACTTTAAGTGCAAAATGCACTATAACTGTTTTACACAGCAAAATGAACTCTTGTGCTTCAAATTTCAATTTCAAAAGCCAGTTTTAAGGGTAAAAGTGCCCCAAAGGGCAAGCGTTGAAAACCCTGATGTACGTTCACACCTCAGTAGCCTATTTCATCAACATTGCAAAGTACATTTATCTAGCAAAGTATACTTTGAGGGAAAAATTTTCAATTTTAGGATAAATTTATTAATTTTTATTCTACTGAATGTATTACATTATCACAGCCATTTTGGCTGTGATAATGTAATAAATTCAGTATAATAATTATAATCATCAAATATAAGCAGTGGTTAGTTCCATATGACATAATGCATTTCAGGAAAAGTAAATGATTACTCCCTCAAAGTATACTTTGCTAGAAAAGTATACTTTGCAATGTTGGTGAAATAGGCTACTGGTTGTAGCAGTGGTGAGGATTCATCAGTAATCCATCAACATAATACTTCGTCCCTGATCAGTCTGTGGATGTGCAGTGCAGGATGATGAGCAACTCACAAATACAGTCGAGTACATTTTATCAGCCGTCGGCCAGCATTATTTGGAAGACAGAAATAACATTTCTACACGGCAAAAGAATAAAATATGAATGTGTAAGCAATGCTATCTATTAAGCTAAGAATTCCAAACAGCAAAGCTTGAAAACAACATTGAGGTGGGAGCATAACGCTCACACAAGCTCACGATGCAAAAAGCTCTACGGATACACTACAAGATATGACTGCAAGTAATGTTAGTTTAAGCCATATTTTTGTGAGATCAAGCAGCATCTTATCTCCCGCTATTATTTTCTGATTTCTTCCGTGTACATAAGAGCTGTAATATCTGGACAGCAGATTATAAAGAAAAAAATTTTGAAGACAAATTTGAAGAAAAAAAACAGTCTGTACATGCATTTGGAAACCTAGTTTATTGTAAAAAAACAACAACATTGGAACGTTTGTATGACTATTAGTAGGCTATAAAACAGAGACAAATCCAGAGAAACTTCCCTTAGAAAATGAATGTGACTTTAGAATTGGTGGTGGTTTGTTAGACATCACGTTGTTGTTTTCTCATTGTAGTCTACATGATATCAAGACAAACATCTACACCCATTCCAAGAACGCTGATGTCTTGGAAGTTGTTCCTGGTTTCTCACGTTTTGGTAATTTAACCCTTACAATGAGGAATTATTTTTTGTAGTCTGCTGTTTTATTTTTAATTTCTCATTTCTCTTGTGAAAAACATGATTTGACAACACATTTCCAAAGGAAATGATTCTAAAGTGCTGTGAAACCATGTTTTTATTGAGAAAGAAGGCATACAACAGCAGATGACAGTTTACATTTCACACAGTCTAAAGGACAATTATACAACCTGTCAATCACGATATTCCACTCTACGGACGGTTAGATTATAAACCCATTTTTGTGACAAAAGCAGCTTTTCAAAATGCACGGTTATTAGTTTTTAACGAGTGTAAAGCCATTCCTCCGCAGCATCGAGGGGTTTACCTGAGTTTGTCTTCCCATACCGTCTTAACCGTATATCCGTGGCATCGCTATTACTGCGCAACAGAGTATTGTGATCGCGTAGCCGCTTTTTGTGCCCCCTGCGAACCTCGTGTTGTATTTCTCTATTGTCTAGCTCCCGGTTGTCTTGTCTCAGTCGATCTTCTGTAAGACCAAAATAAAATATGTCTCCTTCTGGTTTGTATGGAATTCTTTTCAATAATTTAATTGGTCATGGGTTAAAAAGACAATTTCATGCCAATACCTTGATTATAATACGATATATTATGTCAGATACATCTATTTTTTACGTAGTTAATATCACCGGTTGAAGTAACGGACCGAGGTCTATAAATACATTAAATATGCCTAAAAGCATCCATAAATGAAAAAAAATAAGCTAATTAGCTTATTTTATTTTCATTTATGGATGCTTTGAGGCATATTTAATGTATTTATAGACCACGGTCCGTTACTTCAACCTGTGGTTAATATTAAAATTACTGTGTCTAACAGCAAGAATTTCTTTCCAATTTCCAAAGAAAAAAGAAAATATTACAAATGTCTACCCTACCCATTATAGTACATGTAACAACAAACTTGTTACATGTATGTGTGGACATAAAATTAATATTTGCAAAATGTTTGCTTTATGGACCAGATTTGGTGTAAATTCCCTTCTGATGCTAGAATAATATTTTGGACAATTTTCAACATTCTGTGTAAGCAATAAAAAGAGACAGAAGAAGCAGGTTTGAAAACCAGAGATACACATATTTTATTTTGGTCTACTACAGTTAAGAGAGAATTTAAAGAGGACATTCCCGGGTACATGTATACCGCTACATGTACCACATGCTAAATCTGACGTTGAGAGTGTGTGACCTTCACTGAAGGATCACAGGTGGAAGACTCGGACCTGACATAAAAAAATTCACACTGAATTTTTTTATATTGCCCCACCCACCTGGTGTTGTACTGTATGTTACGTTTTAGAAACGTAACATACAGTACGACACCAGGTGGGTGGGGTAATGGGATTTTTTTCAGTGTGCATTTTTTTTATGTCACATGTCCGAGTCTTCCACCTGTGATGTGACACAGTTGTCAATGAGAGATAGAACATCCAACATATAAAATTAGCAATAAATGTTTACCATAATAGCCCTAAATATTCGGACACAATTTCTTCTGGGCAACACACATTAATATATGGTTTCTTACAGCAAGGAGTGTCCAAATACTTAAGTTTAGTAAGGTTATACTTGTTAATCACAATACCAATGTATTTGGTTACAATTTGTTTTGGGAAACCCCTATTTTATAGGGGTTTCCCAAAACAAATGGTGTCCAAATAGTTATGACGGTACACACGGTAGATTGTACTTTTAAACTGTGTAATTAATATTATGGCATATTAAGACTAGAAAATGTGTTCATAGAACACGGATGCCCCAACTAACGCTTTGATAGAAAACAAGACAAAATTGTAAAATCAATGACCTATGGGTCGATACAAAAATCAAAATGAAGTTTGCGCATCAACACCACAAGGTAACTACATACAAAGTAGGGGTGTAAGGATACGCATACCTCACGATACGATGCGTATCATGATACTTGGGCCACCATATGATTCATCTCGCGATAGTAGTACCTCCTTCAGACATTACATTTTCAATGGTCCATGTAAGCGATATAATGCATAAAATGGTTCCAGACCGCTGGACTGGTTTGTGTATATTCTCCCCAATATTGAATAATTTAATTTTAGTATTCGTACAGTGTATGCGACAATAACGTACGTATATTTATAGCGTAATTTGGGATTCCAAGACATAACTTGAAAATGGTATCGAATCAATTATCAGTGTCGCGAATCGTGAATCGTATCGTTTGAAAAATATCGCAGTGCATGGAATGTTCGGCGAATCGTTACACCCCTAATACCAAGTATCAAACGTTCAGCTATATTAATGGTTTAAAAGTTTTATGAGTTACAAGGCAAAATTGGGAAATTCTAAGTCCAAAAGGGGGAGATAATCCATGACACGGCGGTCAAATAAAAAATTGAAAAGCGCATTTACACACCATAATGAAAGCTGCATACAAACTTTCAAGTTTCTATCTATTACGGTTTAAAAAGTTTTACAAGTTAAATGATTTGTGACGGACGCACAGACGGATTGACGGGACAGAGGGACAAGAGTAACACTAAATGCCCACTCCACTATCATAGTACGGCATAATTAAAACTGCTGGAAGCATACAGAGTCTCGCAAATGTAACCAAATGTTTTCCGGCAATTTTAATCTAAAAAATTCAGAGCTCCAGTTAAGGTGCGTAATTTGACCAACTTGGGGTGAAATTTTGTTATTTCTTCATCAAAAATGTCAAGTTGGGAGTCCTTTAGAATCGTCTCATTGAGACGATTCTAAAGCACTCCCAACTTGCCATTTTTGATGGAGAAATAAGAAATTTACCTCCAAATTACGCACTGTAACTGGAGCTCTGAAATTGACATTAAAATTGCTTGAATACATATATTTACATGTGCTCACTACAAGATTGATTAAGATGTGCAAATTAATAGAATAGCATACAAGTTGTGTAATGTAATAAACACAATAAGATATATACAAGGGGATCCACAAATGTGTGCACACTGTTAAGTTATAGAGAAAATAACAGCTTACTAGTATACAAGAGAAAATTATACAAGACTGCATTTTCATGAAAGCGTCTCAAAAACTGCTTTCTGTGTGACATTGAACAAATGAGATTGGCAGTACATGTCACTCCTTGTGAAACGTATCCTTCATGCATGGCTGAGGAGATACCAACAATTGCAGGATGCAAGGACAGAAAATAAGATTTAACCACAGGGATCAATTACATGCCATTCAAAACATGAGAACAAGGAGGGTGAATAGCAGAGCGCCACCTGTCTGTACATATAGGCGAGTCAGAAACGAGATGAGTCAAAGGTGGCCGATTTATACGAATCTTGTAATCCATGGAATCAGTTTGAGTATTCAATACCTGATCGCTATGGCCTGAATGTTAACCCTTAGACCACTACCCACAACAGTTGTCGTCAGACATTATTCTAAAGTGCTGTAAAAGCATGTTTTTGATGATAAAAATGGAAAATAGAAAATAAACAGCAGACGACAAAAAAAATAAGATAGCGGTCTAAGGGTTAATTCCGTTGTGTGAGTTGATGGTAGGAGAGTGTATTTATTTGAAGTTTGAAGTAAATCGGACTAAGGGTTGTGGAGAAATAAGGTATGTAAAAACTTTATGCAAATTTCAAAGGCATTGACCTTGACCTTGGGCATGTGGGCCGCATGGGTGGGCTATAGAATGAAAATATAGCAACAGAGATAGTATGCAGCCGAAAACTTTAACGCAGGACAGACAGATGAACAGATGGTCAGGGTGATGACTATGTACCCCAAAATCTTTTGTTGTGGTATATAAAAATACATTCATGACGTAAATTAAGAAATTAGAATATTCCGAAACAGCAGCAGAGTGTTGTTAAAAATCTTGGGCAACAACAAAAAGTAGTGATTAAGCAACAAAATATGCAGGGTAAATGATAACATCTTCTGAACCACCGTGACGGAATAATGTCTACCTATGTACATGCTGCTCAAATAAAGGATGTTAACCCTTAGAATGCGGGAACCAAAAATTGTCGTCCGCCCGCTGTTGTTTCATGTTTTGTCTTTTCTCTCAGTAATTGATTCAATTTGTTGGTGTTTAATGGCCTATCAACAGCAAAGGTCATTTAAGGCTGAGTTTTCTCAGTAAAAAAAACAACGTTTGGCAGCATTTTAGAATCATTTCCAACGGAAATGATTCTAAACTGCTGCCAAACTATGTTTTTTGATGTGAACAATGGAAAGGAAAAAATAAACAACGGACGGCAAAATTTAATTCAGCATTGTAAGGGTTAAAGAAACCATAGCCAAACAAGGAAGGTTAAAATGCCCCGGACAAATAACGGCAGTGGTTAGGACTGTTGTGACATTCCGCCATACAACTGAAAGTACAGTATACCTAGCTGCAAGTTTATGTCAGTGTTCGCTCTGGTCAAGAATTCTGAAATTAATGAAGAAACTAGCTACTTAATGCAGCACTCCAGATAAGCCGCGTTTTTGCGTAAATACCCAATTAAAAATTGTCAAAAACCAATTGAAATCAGAAGTTGTGAGTATCAAAAATAAATGAAAAATTTGTGGTATCTTTATCATGCTACAGAAAACAATAAACAGACCACAAATATAGCATATTTTCTTATATTTCCATGAAAACACATCTTGGTATTTCCAAGGAGGCAATTCTAATGAAATGCCAAGATATGTTTTCATTTCGAAGCAAACTATTCAATAATTGCCGTCTGTTGATGTGTAAACAGTAGTGTGATTTTATTTTACCCAATTAAAATTTTGAAATACCCAATTGCTTCAGAAATGATGGAGTGACAATACTCAATTACTAATTCCTTATCTGGAGCCCTGTACTTAATGAACACAGACACAACATTGGCAAACAACCAAATATGGTAGCGAATCATGCCAAACTGTAAAATCACGCACAACATTTCCCGATAGCAAAATGTGAATAAGCTTAGTAGTAGATAAAGAAATCAACAAATGCCATAAGAAAATTACGAAATAACCATAGTAAGCATTAATCAAGGTGAAGGTCGGGAATAATTGATATTCAAAGAAATCTTGTTTGTTTGTTTATTGGTGTTTAACGGCCTATCAACAGCTACGGCCATTTAAGGCCGGGACAAATATAAATTTACACCGCAACTATATTTTTCAGGTAACTTGCTATGCAGTGACTGAATACACGCCGACTGATAACAAATTGTCATATCCTGCATTGACTAGATACAAATATCCGGGTCACGACCACTTTAAAGGTACATGCCCACTCAGTAGGCACAAAATGTTCTTTATAGGAATTAAATACGTGTATAATTGTGTCACTATTCCACCAGTTCTAAAAATTACGAGTGCCGGCTATACAGATATATGATTTAGTAATATTTATTTTACTGATAGTGACTTGTGGTGGTATCAGGTGGTGGTATTTTCATATGCAAATGAGGCATCATATTTTTTAATTATTTATACTAAATGTGTCGCCTCAAAAAATAATATTTTCAACAGATTATAAAGTATGATCATTGCATATCAAAAAATAAATACAGAGAATAAATAAATATTATTGTCCGTTAATATTTTAAGGAAACACGGTTATCGCCCCTGATATCAGTGTGGAAATTTACGTCTCACATAAAATGTATAATAATGCCAATCAATACGTTGGGTAATGGTGAATGAATGTTTATTTTGCCAGGAAATGTCTCCGATGATGTCTCTGATATAAAGAACATGTTGTGCCTACTGAGTGGACATGAACCTTTAATTCTCATTCATAAAGTGTTACCGGATAAATAGAACACCTGGGTGTCGTTTCACTAAACTTCGTACAACTAAAATGTTTGTAAGTGCAAAATTATGATAGTCTGTAAATTTCACATTAGCAATGTTTTCTTGTAAACAATTATTGGATTTACATTTATTGAGCCTAGGCTGCACTTGCAGCCTATGCTCAATAAATGTAAATCCATCAATTTAAATTTCCAGCCGATCCTAAATTAGCACTTACGAACATCTTAGTCATACGAAGTTTAGTGAAACGGGCCCCAGGCACGTGTCTTTTGATATCAAGTGAAATTCTTACACATTTATTAGCATTGCCTGATGAACTTTATATAAACAAGACACCCACCTGGTATTCTCTATGTACATGTGTATCAGTCTACTGATAGTTAGTTGTACATATGAGTAAGCCAGAGTAGCCATTATCGCTGAATAAACTACTTAATGAAAGTATCATATGTCATCTAAGAAAATCTATGCATATAAGGAAAACTATATAACCCTCAGCATGTTACATATACTGGGGGTATAATATTAATCATCAGAATCATTACTTTTACTGACAACAATCTAGTGAACAATATATTAATTAACCCTTTCAACACCACAGCACAGGTGGAAGACTCGGACCTAGGACCCAATACTTGGCTCATTTGGAAAACGTTACCCCACCCACCCATTTCCATTCACTATACTTACAGCCTTTTCGAAGGTAAAAAATAGCTTCGCAAAAATGCCGTATTTTCGGGCTCACTCAAACACCACACATTTCGATTTTTCTACTGACTTATGTCTCTGGTAATCAATAAATGTCTTAGGTTTTCAAATGTATTCACTTCAAGCATCTGCTTTTAGCATTTCGTTAGTTACGGGCAAATTAGCTACCACAGACAAGGCGATAATTGTATGTCCGAAATAAATGTCACACATTTTTGTGGGCTGTGGAAGCACAAATTACGTGTTACATCGGGTCGAAATCCCATTACAGTTTCAACATACTGACTTGGATCACTGCAATAAACATCAGTAACTCAAATGTTACAATTTGTGACTAATAAGTGTCATCCACTAACCTTGAATTATCTAAAACGCCCAAAATTTCGACATAGCCTTCAGTGAACTTTCGGATTCCTTTGTTATATTGACAGAATGATCAATAATGACGTCACGGTAAAAACCCGAACTGGAGTTGCATAAATACTCCTATATTTGTTCAACCAATCAGGTGGCGATGTGTGAAGCGGGGTGTGTGAGATTGTTTCAGACAGAGAAATTCCTCTGTGACGTATGTAGCTAAAATATGTGTAACTAACAATATACTAAACACATATCATATGTTTAAAGTGAATATAATTCCAGCACAAAAATATTTACACAATTCCCTAACATTTGATTGGCCCGTAGCAAGTCTCTGTCCAAAATTTATATCCTAGTAAACTCCCACGCCGAACTACTTTCTACAGGTGCGCTGTCAGTGCTGTCAATGTAAACAAATGGCTGCCGTCTGTCAAAATAAACACATTTTCTTGATGTATTTATTTCAAATGCTGGAATTATAAGGAATGAATGGCATTTTTGTGGAATTTATCGGGGATATAAACTTGGAAAAGTCGCGGGAATACTGGACGAGGCCTTCCGGCCTTCGTCCAGTATTCCCGCCACTTTTCCAAGTTTATACCCGGATAAATTCCACAAAAAGGTCATTCATTCCTATAATATTTGAGGCCTAATGCATTAATCTATTGCCAGAGATGTAAAGCAGCAGAAAAATCAAAACTTGCTGTGTTTGAGCGAGCCCAAAATTAAGCCTGTCAAGGGCATTTTCACAAACTCTGGTCTACCTTGGAAAAGGCTGTAAGGTATAGTGTATGGAAACGTTTTCCAAATGAGCCAAGTATTGGGTCCTAGGTCCGAGTCTAACAGGTCAGTATAGTGGTATTGGCAAAACGCTAAGATCCAGATGAGCCTGCTCGTGACGAGCTGTGTCATCAGGATCTGCACTTTTTGCAAGTCATTTTTTAGAATAAAACACCCCCTTTTCATATGACCATTGGATTGGTAGCACAATTAACATATCAAAATCCATTGCAGTTACTTAGGGGTGAAAGGGTTAAATATTAGGACATATGTCACTTTTTTGAGAATTCATAAGTGGCACCTCTCTAAACCTGACGCTGAGAAAGGTTAGTTGTGCTTAATTTTGATATAGTGTTCTTTGCCCTTTATCTCCGATGATAATGTCTCGTCATGATCACAAAGCGTGTTTTGAAGTTGTCATCTGTCTGTTTTACAGTGGAACCTCTCTAAACCGGACACCCTGGGAGGTCCCCAGGGTGTCCGGTTTAGAGAGGTTCCACTGTGCATTGGGTGACCTTCATCCGGTATTATTTTACTTTTAAAAGTGTACAGCACTGTTAAATTCAACAAAGTGTTAATTGTTTCTTATAATTCCAACCCAATTCTATTACACTGTCATTAAAATGAATTTAAATCCCGTTTTTCATACTTTTTCCAGATTCCAACAAAAAGGTTTACGCTTAGCCCCCTTATTCCACAACCACTTTGATAATAGACATACATAAAGCACCAGACCGACCCCGGCCTAGTGAATTCTAGAAGTCAACCGACTCCTTCAATTATAGACGAATATGAAGCAGTACACCCCGAACCTACCAAACTCATCATCACTGTCCATGATGATGCCGCCGTCGACGCGGTCCGAGCCGCCGCTGCGAACACCGTCCGTTATCCGCAGGTCGTTCGTACTGTAGCTCTTCTTGATGTGATCTACCAGGGTTGTCTGCCCCTGTAATTGGTTGGTCGGATGGTTTGGTTAGCTGGTTGGTGGGCTGGTTTGCAGCTGGCTGGCTGGCTGGCTGTGTATTGTGTGGGTGGGTAGGTTGGTTGGTTGGCTGGTTAGTTGGTTGGTTTTATTGGTTGGATTTGTTTGGACTGGGTTAGGCTGGGTTGATTGGTTTTGTTGGTTGGTTGGGTTGGTATTTTTGGTTAGGTTTGTTTTGTTAGGTTGCTTGGTTGATTGGTTGCTTGCTTGGCTGGGTCATAAGATTCATCATATTAGTAATGATGGTTTTTTTTCTCCAAAAAATTAGCATGAACCAGTCTATGCCAGTTATTTATGGGTGAAAACTATTCATGAAAACAAAATTGTTGTACAAAGTGTTTATGAATGTTCTTCTCATATTCACGTGGTTGCCTAATTCCCTGTCCCTTTCCACCTACATCTGCACATCATTAAAAAATGTGAACACATTCATGAAAGATTTACCAACATCGGCAGTCAGTGCAAATGTTATTTCACTTACAAACTTCTTAGTCATAGTAAATTTAGTGACATAGGCCACTGTTCTTCAAAACATACCTTCATTGCCGTGGTTACGACGACATTGGTGGCGTAGGTCAAACCCTTGTGTCCGAGGGTCATCAGAGTACTGTATCCACGGGTACGAGCCTGGGCAATGGCCTCGTCAATTTCCTGTAACAAAAACTCAGTGTCGGTAGATGTCACAGTGGCTGGAGATATGCTGTTTACTCAACTAGTTGTGAAATGTGGCTGTGACTGAAGAAATGAGGCTTATGGCATTTGTGACCAGGCAGTGTAGCTCCTGATTAACTCTTTGCATGCTAGATTTAAGAGTGTATGTTTTATTTCTCTCTGTAAATATGTCTTGAAATTTCATTAGAATCGAGTCCTGAGGAAAGAGTTAATAAGCACACTCGTATAGCCCGACAATGATCTATACTGCTTGTTAGAAGCATGACAGGAGATTCATGGATGTAATTGTAAACAGTGCATATCCTGATCAGACTGTGGATGCACAGTCTGATCTGGATCTACACTGTTTGCAAAAACACATAAGCCCCATTTCTCCAGTCACAGCCACACATAATGCAGGACTTGGGTCCTTCCGCTAAACAATCGAGTGAGCGTAGTTAACAGTTTGTTTAGCGGTAGGACCCATTCACATGCGCATTATTTCACGATCATCAGCTCACCTGGTTAAATAAACATTTTCTTACATTTCACACATATTTTATAAGTCAAAGTGAAGCAAATGCAGTGCTCCAGTTAAGCTGTGTATTTGCTTAAATACCAAATTAAAATTGCCAAAAACCCAATTGAAATCAGAAGTAGCGAGTATCAAAAAGCAATACAAATTTTGTGGTACCTTTATCATACTGCAGAAAACAATAAACAGACCACAAATATAGCATATTTTTCTTATTTTCCATGAAAACACATCTTGGTATTTCATTAGAATTGTCTCCAAGGATCAAACTATTCAATAATTGCTGTCTGTTGATGTGTAAACAGTAGTGTGATTTTGTTTCACCCAACTAAAATTTTGAAATACCCAATTGCTTCAGAGATGGAGACAATATTCAATTACTAATTCCTTATCTGGAGACCTGCAAATGTAAGAGTTGTGCAAATTAATTTCGGAAGGTTGGTTGCAGTGAAGGTTATTGTCTCACTTTTCAGAGGATGTATGATAGGTAATCATATAGTAATACATGTCTAAAATATCAAGAAATTATGTGAAGGAATAAGATATCAAAAGAAAGTGAGAATGAGAGAGAGAGAGAGAGATAGATAGGTGGATAATCGGGCATGGTGTTTGGAGATATGAAACAGGCAAAAACAACTAGAGCCAGTGAACAGGGCTCACTCTATTCCCAGGCAGAAGCAAACAATTTGAATGTTTACAAACACACTGTATAATAATCGTTCATCACTCACCTTTTCTCGTTTGGCCAACTGCGGATGTATGAACTTCTTGTAGAGGAAACTTGAGCCTTTCGTTACTGGCGAGAGGAGCCAGAAGACAAATATCATCTTAATCTCGTAGTAAAACGGGCACCTGCAATGCAAATACATGTACATGTAGTATACAATAAAAACGCTCAAGTATGACACCAAGTCAATCGTTTTTAATTTTGATGATTTTCGCAATGATGGACACAAGGTAAAAGTCATGTACACAAAACATGTTAACCCTAACACCGCTATCTTAATTTTTGTCATCTGCTGTTTATTTTCTATTTTCCATTTTTATCATCAAAAACATGCTTTGGCAGCACTTTAGAATAATTTACAACATTCTTTGACAGCACTTCAGAATCATTTCCATATAAAAGCAACAGCAGACGACAATTGCTGTGTGTAGCAGTCTAAGGGTTCAAATATATATATAAGCTTAATAGTTTTAAGACGTTAACAGACGTCGAAAAGGAGGAGACAATCCATGACCCGGGGGTCGAATCAAAAATCAAAATAAACTTTGCGCATCTACTCATCATAAGGATGCTACATACCAAGTTTCAGGTGTGTAGCTATTAGGGTTTAAAAGTTTTACGACATACAAGCCAAAATTGAAAAATTCTAAGTCGAAAAGGGGGAGATAATCCATGACCCAGGGGTCAAAATCAAAATTTAAACTAGAAATGGACGCTTGTCGACAAGCGCATGTGTATCCCCCTCCCCAGATACACAAGTAGTTTGAAAAAAGGGTGTTCGAGTTATGCTCCGGAGACAAAATCAGTGACGGAAAAACAAAGGGAGATAACTAAAGAATTAGTGATGCAAGAGTTGTCATTCTTGCGGGACACACCTTTAGGGTCGTGGTCTATGCATGTGTGAAGTTTCATGAAAATATTCCAAAGGGTGTTCGAGTTATGCTCCAGACACGAAATCAGTGCACGAAACAACAAAGGGAGATAACTAAGAAATTAACGACGCAAGAGTTGTCATCTTACGTGCGACACACCTTTGGGTCGTCTTCTATGCATGTGTGAAGTTTAATAAACTAGAAAATGTGTTCATAGAACACGGATGTCCCACATATCGCTTTGATAATAAATGAGGCCAAATTGCAAGTCAAAATTTTCTTTTACCTGAGCGTTAAAGTTTTTGAAGCACCAAGTATGTGACCTTCACCCTGGGCTTGGCGGGGGCAGGACAAACGTGGATTTGGCACAGGGCGGTAGAGGACCATTAGAGCAATGCATATATGAAATATGAAGTTGATCCGTGAATGGAAAGAAAAATTATAAGATATTTACCTGAGCATTAAAGTTTTTTTTTTGAAGCACCAAGTATGTGACCTTGACCCTGGGATTGGCGGGGGCAGGACGAACGTGGATTTGGCACAGGGCGGTAGAGGACCATTAGAGCAATGCGTATATGAAATATGAAGATGATCCATGAAAGAAAACAGAAATTATAAGATATTTACCCGAGCGTTAAAGTTTTTGAAGCACTAAGTATGTGACCTTGACCCTGGGCTTGGCGGGGGCAGGACGAACGTGGATTTGGCACAGGGCGGTAGACGACCATTAGAGCAACGCGTATATGAAATATGAAGTTGATCCGTAAATGGAAATAAAAATTATAAGATATTTACCTGAGCGTTAAAGTTTTTGAAGCACCAAGTATGTGACCTTGACCCTGGGATTGGTGGGGCAGGACGAACGTGGATTTGGCACAGGGCGGTAGAGGACCATTAGAGCAATGCGTATATGAAATATGAAGATGATCCATGATCCATGAAAGAAAACAGAAAGTATAAGATATTTACCCAAGCGTTAATGTTTTTGAAGCACTAAGTATGTGACCTTGACCCTGGGCTTGACGGGGGCAGAACGAACGTGGATTTGGCACAGGGCGGTAGAGGACCATTAGAGCAATGCGTATATGCGTGTTCGAGTTATGCTTTGGATACAAAATCAGAGCACAAAACAACAAAGGGAGATAAGTAAACAAGAATTCCGCGGAATCAGATGCCTCGCCTTGTCCCGCCTTGACCTCGAGCCTGGGCCCGAAAGCAATTTTCACTGGCCCGAACATATTATACAATTATTGACTAGTGAACCATAGAATATCAGATTATATTCTATGGCTCACTAGTCAATAATTGTTTTATTATATGATAATAGTCTGTATATAGCACTTACGACCTTATGCTACTAGACAAAAATTGAAAAAGAATTTGAAAAAAAAAATGAAAAAAAAAAATGGAAAAAAAGTTTAAAAATTAAAAATAATAATGCTTGCTACTGGAGCCAGAATTTTTTTTAATAGTCCTATATTTATCTACATATATCTGCACAGGTCCACATAATGCCACAATATTTTCAACACAGTTTACGGAAATGTAATATAATCATTTACCTGTATAAATTACCTGTAAGTGGTCAGTGGTCAGTTGCACATGCTAGCACATGTACAGGTGAATAGTCTGTATATAGCACTTACGACCTTCTGCTACTGGACAAAAATTGAAAAATAATTTGAAAAAAAAAAATGAAAAAAAAAAAAATGAAAAAAAAAAAAATGGAAAAAAAAAGTTTAAAAAAATAATAATGCTTGCTAACTGGAGCCCAGATTTTTTTTCCAGTCAAATTGAAAAATAATTTGAAAAAAAAAATGAAAAAAAAAAAATGAAAAAAAAAAAAAAAAAAATGACAAAAAAAAGTTTAAAAATAATAATGCTTGCTATTGGAGACCAGATTTTTTTTTTAATAGTCCTATATTTATCTACATATATCTGCAGAGGTCCACATAATGCCACAATATTTTCAACACAGTACCCAATGTAGTGATTTACCTGTATAAATTACCTGGTCAGCAGTGGTCAAGCAGTGGTCAAGCAGTGGACATCTGCCATGCTAGCCCATTGCTTAGCACATGGTTCTCCCAGTTTCTATTGTTCTCTCTACAGGTAAGGTGTACAGAGCACACGAGAAAAGGTATACAGAGCAGACGAGAAAACAGGTCTTCATGCATTATTGTCCAGTTTGTAGAGTGCGCAAAACAAAAAAGGGAGATAACTGAAAAATTAGCTACGCAAGAGTTGTCATTCTTGTGCGCGACACACCTCCGGGTCGTGGTCTATGCATGTGTGAAGTTTCATGAAAATCCAAAGGGTGGGTGGTCGAGTTATGCTCCGGACAGGAAATCAGTGAGCGAAAACAAAAAAGGGAGATAACTCAAAAATTAGCTATGCAAGAGTTGTCATTCTTGTGCACGACACACCTTCGGTCCGTGGTCTAATTGAATGTGTTAAGTTTCATAAAAATATTCCAAAGGGTGGTCGAGTTATGGTCAATCAGTGCGCGAAACAAAAAAGGGAGATAACTCAAAAATTAGCTATGCAAGAGTTGTCATTCTTGTGCGCGACACACCTTCGGGTCGTGGTCTATGCATGTGTGAAGTTTCATGAAAATATTCCAAAGGGTGGTGGAGTTATGCTCCGGACACGAAATCAGTGCGAGAAACAAAAAAGGGAGATAACTCAAAAATTAGCTATGCAAGAGTTGTCATTCTTGTGCGCGACACACCTTCGGGTCGTGGTCTATGCATGTGTGAAGTTTCATGAAAATATTCCAAAGGGTGTTCGAGTTATGCTCCGGACAAGAAGTGTCTAGGCGGACGCGGACCAATACCCCCATACCGCGGCCACTGCGGACGGCGGACATGCGGACGCGGACGCGGACGCGGACGCGGACGCGGCGCGCTGTCAAATCCATAGTATCCCCCGACGGTAGTCCGGGGGATACAATAAACTTTTCGCATCTACTCATCATAAGGAAGCTACATACCAAGTTTCAGGAGTGTAGCTATTAGGGTTTAAAAGTTATCGAAATAAACTGTGTGCATCTACTCATCATAAGGAAGCTACATACCAAGTTTCAGGGGTGTAGCTATTAGGGTTTAAAAGTTCTACGACTTACAAGCCAAAATTGAAAAATTCTAAGTTGAAAAGGGAGAGATAATCCATGACCTGGGGGTCAAATCAAAAATCGAAATAAACTTTGCGCATCTACTCATCATAAGGAAGCTACATACCAAGTTTCAGGCCTGTAGCTAGTACGGTTTAAAAGTTTTACGACTTACAAGGTTGGTGACGGACGGACGGACGGACGGACGGAACAGACGGACAAGGGTAACACTAAATTCCCCATCCACTATCGTGGTGGGGCATAAAAACACCCCTTTTTCATAAACGGACTAGTCAGAAATCCTTTTGTGACTATTGGATTGGTCGGAAAATTAACATATCAAAATCCATTTCAGTTATTTAGGGGTGAAGGGTTAAAATGGTAACAGTTTAGGCTAGTGTTCAGCATTTGTTCAGAGCCAGTGGATTCCAATCTCGAAAATGTGGAATGTCAGCGCACAAATGCCCTTGGTGGACAGATTTGAGAAACTCTGGCAACCTTCATAACCATCCCACGGACGCACACACGGACGAACACAGTCCAAATGCTGCAATGTAAATGCCTCCCAGCTATACCAAGACCAGGGGCAGTAAAAATATTTACTTGTAGATTTGTATCGATTAAATTATTTTTTATTAATCTGTTTCACCAGTTTATGCGCACATCTGCAGCCTGGTGCCTTTAATATCAATACTATTGATTGACAATCATACGTCATAGAAAACATCGGGAAGCGAAGGAAATGAATGTCATTGACGTGACAAACAGCAACTGATGCTTTATGATTATACATTCAGTTCAATGGACCTATATAATTGGAGAGATGGATGAAGAAAAGAGCCTTACGATGTATATGTCCAGTATATTTATTTAATAGTTTATCGCTCTGTCAACAGCGAAGGTCATTTTAGACCGGGTAAAGGGGGTCGAATCCCATATTTCATCTACATGGATACGGGGGGCGGGGGGGGGGATCCCATAATCAGAACTCAATATCGATATATATATGTTCATCCCTGATATTAGAATATCCTGATCTGGTGCCAGGTCCTTCCACCAAAATCACTTAGCCCAAAGTAATAGTTGTGACCAGTGTAAGACCAGATCAGCCTGCGCATCTGCACAGTCTGATCAGCACCTACACTGTTCATCAAAGACACGGATATTCTTAATGTCACCAGTAACAGTATTGGATCCTAATGAGAATATGCGAATTAGCAACATGATCATTATCTACAATTGCAGAAATATAAGTATATGTTATTGGAGAAATATGCACAAATTCCGGAATGGAAATGTTGTGTGCCATAAGTGCAATATATCGATGAAAGAACAAGTGCATAATGCTGATGTATTATGAGGGCTTCACCTGCTATAGAACCAGAATCATTCACTTTGTTCCAAATTACTGAGGCTGTTGGTGATACGTGTAGATGGACATTGCCTAGACATTTCATAATCCACCGGCTGACAAGTTTATTTATAATACAGAATAAATAAACGTTTAATTGCTATCTTACCTAAATTTTTATTTTTGTATCATATCCGAACATCTTAAAACCAATTATCATTGGTCAGCTTGACGGGTAATATGAGCCCGGTTCATAAGTTATTGAACAAGAGGGCCATGATGGCCCTAATTCGCTCACCTGACTCCATGAACACCAGAGGAGAATGTGACATTGAGTTCATATGTGTTTTAAAAAAAGTGTGCTATTTTTAGATGGCGGTCATCTTGGATTAAGCGATGACTCTCATTTCACCAAATCTGAAAATGCTTCACCCAAGGATCTTAACTTACTATGAAGTTTGGCCAGCATCGGCCATGTGGTTCCTGAGAAAAAGATGTTCAAAATCTTGAATAAATGGACGTTTTGGAGGCCATCATGGATGACATAATCATCCGATTCCGACAAATATTGCACCACAGCAATCGCCTCATCGATACCTTCAATTTGATATATGACATGAGCATATTTGCTACCAAGTTTCGTCGAAATCCGGCTGGCGGTTCATGAGAAGAAGATTTTTTAAGAATTTGTGCTATTTTTAGACGGCGGGCATCTTTGATTAGCGACGACCTCCGTTTTAACAAATCTGAAACGGCTTCACCCATGGACCATAACTGTGAAGTTTGGCCACCATGGGCCAAGCGGTTCGTGTGAAGAAGAATTTTGAAATCTCTAATAAAAGAACGACCTTTTGACCTTTCGGTGGCCATCTTGGATGACATGACCATCCAATTTCGACAAAAAATGTACCAGAGTGATCGCCTCTTTGATACCTTCGATTTGATATAGACATGACCATATTAGGTCAAAAATAAAATTTGACCCCAATTTAACCCCACAGGCCACGCCCATTTTTGACCCCGTGGTCATCATTTTAACAACTTTGAAAGAGCATTGTACATCAATCATTCCTACCAAGTTTCTTTGAAATCAGGCTGGCGGTTCATGAGAAGATTTTTTAAGAATTTATGCTATTTTTAGACGGTGGCCATCTTGGATTAGCGATGACCTCCATTTTAACAAATCTGAAAAGGCTTCACCCATGGACCATAACTTTTACGTTTGGCTACCATGGGCCAAGCGGTTCATGTGAAGAAGAATTTTGAAATCTCTAATAAAAGAACGACCTTTTGACCTTTCGGTGGCCATCTTGGACGACATAACCATCCGATTTCGATGCACCAGAGTGATCGCCACGTTGATACCTTCGATTTGATATATGACATGACCATATTCGGTCAAAAATAAAATTTGACCCCAATTTGACCCCACGGGCAACGCCCATTTTTGACCCGGGGTCACCATTTTGACAACTTTAAAAGAGCATTGTACATCGATCTTTCCTACCAAGTTTTGTCGAAATCCGGTTGGCGGTTCTTGAGAAGATTTTTGAAGAATTTGTGCTATTTTTAGACGGCGGCCATCTTGGATTACGTAATGACGTCATTTTAACAATTTTGTAATCCCCCTACCTAAGGACCATGACCATGAAGTTTGGTGACTATAGGCCCAATGGTTACCGAGGAGAAGACGTTTGAAAATGTTCACGGACGGACGACGGACCGACGAACGACGGACACATTGCGGTAACAATAGCTGACATGAGCTTCGCTCAGGTGAGCTAAAAATGAAAGGTGTTACTAACGTACGCATGCAGTTGCATGCACGTACATATGCACGTACATGGGCTAACGCTATATCCCCTATTGCCTATCTGCGAGAGGATAAAAAAATTGTTTATAGTCGGACATTTGGTTCGGTCACTTCCGGTTTACAGTCGAACCGGCGGCGATTTAGCAGTAGACTGTCCGAGGTGGGTTATGTGGGTGGGTGAGATGGGTACCGATAGTTACCAGGACAGGAAGACATCAGAGAAGGTTTCTACGGCGCAGAACAGCGCAAACACAATCCAGTACATCATCCATTTCACCTGCAACAAAGCAACAGTACATGAGGCTAAATTCAATTTTGTTGTCGGCTGTTGTTTTCTTTATTTTCCATATTTCTTGATGAAAGCATGGTTTGACAGCATTTTAGAATCATTTGAGAATAATATAGAGTCGTCATCAGGCGATAGTAGTGTGCTATCTGATCAGGAGCTACACTGGTCACAAATCCCATAAGCCCCATTTCTCCAGTCACAGCCACATATAGAGATGGGAGCACGGTTTCAAGTCTCATCTGAAAGTAAATCATTTGCAGTATCAATAAGAATTTAACTTTATTTAACCCTTAGACCGCTACTCACAACAATTGTCGTCTGCTGTTGATTTTATATCTTGCCTTATTTCTCAATAAAAAACATGGTTTGACAGCACTTCAGAATCATTTCCAAGTATGTTTACCCATTACAGGCGGGATACAATTACAGTAGTATGAAACTTTTGAGATTTTTTCTTCATCATTTTCTTTATTTCTTCTCGAAAGTATATGTTGTTACCACTCATCTGAACCGTCTCGACGAGACGGTTCAGATGAGTGGTAACAACACATACTTTTATAGAGAAACAAACAAAATCAGATTTTTTCAATAAAAAGTATTGTATCCTTCAATGGGTTAAAATGCATTTTTGTTTCATATCAAAATGGGACATGTCAGACAAGTTATAGCCAAATCACCAACATCTGATTTCTGGTCATGATTCAGTTGAGAATTTAAATACTATATACAAAACATTACCCAATAGGCAACACAATGTGTGGTGATAATATGCGATAAATCGTCATAATCACCCACAAAAGTAGATTTAAGTCACGACTTGCATGAGAAAAACAACGGCTTAGTATTGACCCTGTGCATATTGCCATAACCAAGTGTATACTAAACATGTGAGGGGAATTCAACAAAGTTCCAACATGAAGGCTGTATTGAGGAGATAGACTTCATTTCTTCCCTCAGTTTAACTCTTTGCATGCTAGCGGCGAAAATATCCGCCAAACAAATTAGGACTATATGTTTTATTTCTTTCTGTAAATATGTCTTGGAATTTCATTATAATTGAGTCCTCAGGACTCAATTCTAATGAAATTCCAAGACATATTCATGATATTTACAAGGAGAAATAAAAGAAAATATGATGAATTTTTATCCGCTAGTTTTGAAATATTTATAGCCCACAAGTTTCCCAGCATGCAAAGAGTTAACAACGCTTTCGACCATGGAATGGACTGTGATATGTTAATTTATATCCAATTGTCACAAAATAATTATTTTTAGACTAGTCCATTTATAAAAAGGGTACTTTTTTTCTCTAACCAATATTAAAATTACTTGCAAAAAGTGCAGATCCTGATGAGATGGCTTGCTACGAGCCAGCTGAAGAGGTACGTAGGTATGAACGGGTTAATTGGAGATATTTCATAATAATATCTATGAAATATTATTGTTACAAGCTATTGAAATGAAAGGCAATTTGGTCTGGCATACAAACAAACTGAGTCGATGCATGAACTAGAAACTACAGCGACACAGGCTTACTCAAACATACTTCATTAACCCTTAGACCGCTATCTTATTTTTTTTGTCGTCTGCTGTTTATTTTCTGTTTTCCATTCTTATCATCGAAAACATACTTTGACAGCACGTTAGAATAATTTACAACATGCTTTGACAGCACTTCAGAATCATTTCCATTGGAAATGATTCCGAAGTGCTGTCAAAACATGTTTTTATTGAGAAATATAGCAAGATATAAAAGCAACAGCAGACGACAATGAGGAATATCCATATATGGGTATAAAAATTTCTAAAAAAATCTGCAATTTTTCTCATTTCTCATTGAAAGTATATGTTGTGACAACTCATTTGAATCATTTCGATGAGACAGTAGTATACTTAAGTAGTCAAGTTATCGTGCAGAAATGAGCAGTGAGAATTTTTTTTTTAGGGTAGGTGACATTGAACTTGGTGCAAAGAAACCCTCTTTCAATGGGTGTCTTCTGCTGCTCGATATCAATGCACCTGTGAAGTATGGTGGAAATAAGCCAAAGAGAATTCAAGTGAGAAAAAAAACACCTATTTTTAGTACAGGTGGCCTTAAACTTGGTACCCCACTTTAGGTATGGTGTCTTCCCCTGATCAATATCAATGCATCTGTGAAGTGTGGTGGAAATTGGCAAAATGTTACTCAAGTTATTGGCAGAAACGAATTTGTACGCAGGGCTCCAAATAAGGAATTAGTAATTGAGTATTGTCACTCCACCATTTCTGAAGCAATTGGGTATTTCAAAATTTAAATTGGGTAAAATAAAATCACACTACTGTTTACACATCAACAGACAGCAATTATTGAATAGTTTGCTTCGAAAATAAAACATGTCTTGGCATTTCATTAGAATTGTCTCCTTGGAGACAATTCTAATGAAATACCAAGATGTGTTTTCATGAAAAATATGCTATATTTGTGGCGACTCAGGGTTCAGTTCCAAGGCGTCAGTATTTCTGAGATACTTTGTATTTCCTGCTCTACCAGTCCTTTCAGATGGGGACTTTAAAAGGCGGTCCCGTGTATCAGATTTGAAGGAGAGTCTGGCCACGTTAAAGAACCATAGGGAACTATTCTAATAAGAGCTAGGCCTCCTGGGGCCAGTTTCCTCTGTATCCATCTCCTTCCTTTCTCCCCTTCTTGGGAGACACATGCAAGGTCATCAAGCCAGTGTCATTGTTAAATCCAAGCATTTACATTCTTACCACATCTGGGGGGCGTTTCACTAAACTTTGTACGACTAAAATATGTGTAAGTACAAAATTATTATAATCTGTAAATTTCACATTACCGGTAACACTGTTTGCTTGTAAACAATTATTGGATTTACATTTATAGAGCATAGGTTTCATAAATGTAAATCCATCAATTGAAATTTCCAGACGATACTAAATTTGAACTTAAGAACATTTTAGTTGTACGAAGCTTAGTGAAACGGCCCCCAGTATTAGAACTTTTAGACTGCCCCTCATATGAACAACAGGTGTTTATGTGGCCTGTTTTACACACTGCCCCGAGATATCAGATCACACATTATATGCCGTGGAATAAACAGTTTCATTTTGGCAGCTGAATACATAAAATGATGTACATGTACGTGTAACTGGTGCCAGGAAATTGAGAATTGAATGGGTCAGTGGAAAAGGGGGCTCACCCCTTCTTCCACAGACTCATTCAATTATATATTATATCATGTATAATGTTGTGTGTATGCTTACAATACAAGCTAACAATTATGTTGATTTAATGTGATATTGATGACTGATTTCATAGGAAACTTGGCACATACTTGTTTCTTACAAAATCAGTAAACTCGTTTAACAAATATCATAGAAATTCACCATTCATAAAAAATCCTCTATTTAAGTGCATTTTTATTATTATTGCAGTAACTACAGTGGAACCCCTCTAAACCGGACACTCGGGGGAAAATATAGATGAAACCTTAGATGTGTTTCCCTGTTATGGATCTCTGATTGCAATGACTGTTCATGATTGTAAAACTCTAGTGCTCACATGTCTGATTTACATCTCCCAGGGTATCCGGTTTGGAGGTTCCACAGTACATATTTTAATTATGAAAACAAAATTGAAGAGCTTCTAGTTTCTACAATAAGGTATGATTTCTCATACATGAACACTATTTGTATGCATGAGGTAGTTTTTATTTTTATACATGATCTTATATAAACAAATCCTTTCAGCAATAAAGTATATACCGTATGTACTGGTAGTATAATAATGTACTACCATGTCATGTTTACCTGACATTGCACCATATAAATGTGATGTTGCAATATCCCCCTGCTTTAATATTGCAAACTTTATACAGATTTATACGGAGCCCCACAGGGGACTTGGTTTGTTTTTTTATTAACTCGTTCCCATGAAATAACAATTTGTTCCCTCAATTTAACAATTTGTTCCCTCAAATTAACAATTTGTTCCCATGATATAACAATTAGCTCCCTCGAATTAACAATTCGTTCCCACAAAATGACAATTTGTTCCTTCAATTTAACAATTTGTTCCCTTGAATTAACAATTTGTTCCCACAATATAACAATTCGTTCCCACGATATAACAATTCGTTCCCACAAATTAATAATTTGTTCCCGTGGGAACGAATTGTTAAATTGAGGGAATGAAGTGATAATTTGTGGGAACGAATTATTAATTTGTGGGAACAAATTGTTAAATTGAGGGAATGAATTGTTAAATTGAAGGAACAAATTGTCATTTTGTGGGAACGAATTGTTAATTCGAGGGAACTAATTGTTATATCATGGTAACAAATTGTTAATTTGAGGGAACAAATTGTTAAATTGAGGGAACAAATTGTTATTTCATAGGAACGAGTTAATAAAAAAACAAACCAAGTCCCCTGTGGGGCTCCGTATAAATCTGTACTAAGTATAACAAGAATGTCGTAAGTCACAAGATACGCCACGCCCGTCAAGGGATTGATTGACAGAAAGCTATGGGAAGAGTTGATTACACAAACGTTGTATACCCTATACAGAATTGTATGCAGGAAAGTGTTGAGAAAAGACGTTACTTATGTCAGAGAAAAAAAAAATTGTCATAAAAATACCAGTACACATGTTCTATTTATGTAGAACTAAGAAGATGTGCGTAAAGTTTCAGATTGATTAACTCTTTGCATTCATAATAGTTCAAAACTAGCGGACAAAAATTCATCATATTTTCTTTTATTTCTCCTTGTAAATATTATGAATGTAGTCCTAATTTGTTTGGCAGATATTTTCGCAGCTAGCATGCAAAGAGTTAACAGAAAGCTGTCAGGAGTTGATTACATACTGTATACCCTAATCAGGATTGGATGCAGGAACAACAATGGCCAAGTTGAAAATGTGGTATTTTTGTGGAAAACTATTTCTTCATCATGAAAGTATAGGAGCACATGTTCAATAAGCGTAGAAGACGTTTGTTTTGTTTGTTTATTTGTGTAATGGCCTATCAACAGCTAAAGTCATTTAAGGCCGGGGCAACAAACACTATACCCTACAGGGCTGTACAAATTGATTTTTTAGCCACTTGTCCCGGACAAGTGACTTGACAAAAGTGACTTGTCCCGACTTGTCCTGGAAATTATAATTTTCAGGGTAAGTGGTTTTGAAAAAATGACTTGTCCTCGTAAAACTTCTTATACGAAACTGTAACAACACAACCATAGAGAACTGTGGCACGGGTATAACGGTGGTTGCAGAGTCTGCAATTAGGACCAGTCGTTCCCTGTCAGTTACTCAAAAATAGAAAAGCCAGATTGAATGTTTTCTTTTCCGGGTGCAAGAGAGAGAGAATAACTACAGCTCATCAATCAACAATTTATTACATAAACAATCATGTCTCAATCACGCAATATATCAGTGCATCACAAATTGGATTGATTGGTGTTTAACGGTATATCTATAGTGCCGTTAGTACATGTAATATGAACACATGGACACACATTACCAACTCCATATAGAAACTTCCAACCAACGGTTCTCGGCGTATGTATATCCATGTGTGCATAATACATGCACTTTAGTTGCTATAAAAATGTTGGCAATAACATATATTACTAGTAACGGGAACCCTGGCAATCAGGAAATATAGATTGATTGGTGTTTAATGGTCTATCTATAATTTCGAGCGTATATTCCAGAATTTTCAGTGTAAAAACATCAACGTTTTGTGAATTAAATTACGGAGTCTACTCATTTGACCGTCTCGAAAATGAAATCACGTCTATATTTACAATATTTAATGTCTATCAGTATGTTCGCGGAACGGTAAATAATAAACTTTTTGAAATTTCATTTTATTTTTGTTGGCAACAGCTGTTAATTCGCTAATTACACAGCAGCTCCATTATAACGCGATCGCGTATAGCGCGATCTCCATTATAACGCGGGTCTCTCGTGGATCCATAAAAAATTATTAAAAAAATAGAGAAGAAAAAGGAAAAAATCAAAAAAAATCAAAAAAAAATCGTCAGACATCGTAGTCATCGTGTAATTAGTTGATTCGTGATTTCTGTAAGTTTATTAAAACAACGACATTCAAAGTACATGAAATAACTAGAGCAGCTTGAGCTGCATCAACGGTTTGAGCCTCAAACATTGATTTCATGTGTAACTAAGCTTTAGCCCAAGGTGTAAACTATCGGTTGCAAAAAGAATTTCTGAAGTTTTAGAATGAACAGTCCAACATTATTGTGTTCGCATCATCACACCGATGTGGGGCCGGTTAGCTTAGAGGTAGAGCGATGGACTCGGAGCGACGGATACCGGGTTCGATCCTCAGCCAAAGTTTTAGCTAAAGGACTGAAATATCGACTACAGCAAAAACAATTGAAATCGAATGATAAATAACGAAGCTGACGTCACATCCGTTTGCTCTATTTTGAAAACTTGAAAAAATACGTTCATCTTTGACATCGAATAGAGCCGTAAGTAGTCAAGATATAGCTCTGAAAATTATCATCCATCATGCGGCTGACCCTATCACCCTGGCAAGAAATTATGCTGCTGACAGTACTGTACAAATTGGAAAACGTTTGTAAAGACCACCCGATATCAGCCGAAATTCGGCAAAATCGTTGAAAAGTATGTACATTTTTCAACTTCAAATGCATATAGCTCTTTTATTTGAGCAGATAGCCGAAAACTGTCAGTGAGTCTGAGATAGAGAATTTTGTCAGCTTTCCAATGCAAAAAGAATTCTTGAAATCGGTTGGAAAATAAGGAAGTTATAGGAAGTATGACGTCACTTCCGTTTTCGTGGAAAGTAGCATTAAAAGATATCTGAAAATCTCTGAGTCTCTGCTCACACTTGATCCGAATCGGCATGCACAATTTGAAGTCGATCCGACCAGCGGTTTGGTTTGGTGTAGATGGAGGGAGCCCGTAAGTCAGCGGATGATTATTTTTCGATAGTTATCGCCCTTAAATTGCAGTTTACGCCATTTGTAAATACACCTAATAAAATTAAATATGTGCAATATTCCGCCAGTGAAGTTTTCGTTTGTTTTTCACCATAGGCCTGGCACAAAGCAGGAAAGTTTTAGCTAAAGGACTGAAATATCGACCGCAGCAAGAAATTTTGAAATCTATTGATAAATAACGAAGCTGACGTCACATCCGTTTGCTCTATTTTGAAAACTTGAAAAAAGACGTTCATCTTTGACATCCAATAGAACCGGAAGTAGTCAAGATAGAGCTCTGAAAATTATCATCTTTTATGCGACTGACACTCCCCTATCACACTGGCAAGAAATTATGTTGCTGACATTATTGTACAAATTGGAAAACGTTTGTAAAGACCACCCGTTATCAGCCGAAATTCGGCAAAAAATCGGCAAAATCGTTGAAAAGTATGTACATTTTTCAACTTCAAATGCCTATAGCTCTCTTATTTGACCAGATAGCCGAGAACTGTCAGCGAATCCGAGATAGAGAATTTTGTCAGCTTTCCAATGCAAAAAGAATTTTTGAAATCGGTTGGAAAATAAGGAAGTTATAGAAAGTATGACGTCACTTCCGGTTTCGTGGAAAGTGGCATTAAGAGATTTCTGAAAATCTTTGAGTCTCTGCTCACACTTGATCCGAATCGGCATGCAAAATTTGAAGTCGATCCGACCAGCGGTTTGGGCTGTAGACTGAACGGCTTAATAAAAAAAAAAAAAAAGAAACCAACGAATAGAATAGGTTTTCGGCACAGCTGAAAGCCGCCTCAAACCTAATTATTATCAGTATGTTAGCAAATGTAATACCTTTAATCAGGTAATCATGTTAATATGCATACAGTGCGACCCCCCCCCCCCCCCCCTATTGCACGGAAGTCTGGCGACATACGACCTTCCGTGTTGCTTATCCGAACCGTGCAATATCCGTGCCAGGGGATATATGAATTCCAAATACAGATGTGATTACACCCGACATATATTACACAGATTTGTGTGATGCTTTGTGCAAAAATCCGATACACCCAGCTGTGTGTACAGGTGTTTATTGTATGACTTCATTCAGCACGAGGCTGTAAACTGTGTGACCTTTAGGCTATGTTTTGAAATGTTACTGATTGGTCACCACGCCTTTTGATGTGCCACAGACGTCGCGAACGTGCGACTTTCATCATCGCATCACGGGGAAATCATGCAGTAACCCATTATGTTTGTGGACAAATATTTTCCTTCTATGCACTCAGAAGTATATGCCGCGACCACCATTTAATCGTTTTCATCGAGACGGTTCAAATGAGTGGTCACATCGTATACTTTCATTGAGAAATAACAAAAATAAAAATATTTTTTTTAATACTTTCATACCGGTAAATGTGTATTCCGAAAGGAATGGATTAAAAAACAAGAAATGCGTCTGTCGAACGCGGATGCCACCTGCAGCATATTTGAGAAACTGTGACAAATTGGTTAACCGAAAAGTGTGACGGACGGACAGACGGACGGACGGACGGACGGTCCAAACACTATATGCCACCCGTTTCTTCGAAACCCGGTGGCATAAAAACTCTGAATCATACGCAGATCTGTCGCCATATATCGCCGATATTGATTTCGAAAATATTTTCCGTAAATTGTGTTGAAAAGTTGACACAAAATTCAGAGTTCATGCGGAATTGTCGGTGGGATTATTCTTTCAAATTCGAATAAATTAATCTAATCAGGGTCACAGCTAGTATATCACTTTTCTTGCCATATACACAGTATAGCAGCTTCTGTGTAAGTGTGTATCGCCACAGGGAAGCCGACACACACCCCGAGGTGTTATCGATCGATGAAATGTTACAATTTAGGATTAGTCTAGTGAAGAAAACAGGCTTGTGGCGGGACGTTTCAACGGAAAATAGTGACTTGCCCGGTGTAGCGGTCAGAAATCCCCCCGGGGGGGAGTTTGGGCTAGCCTACTTTCCCCCCTGGGGGGAATCTGGGCCGGCCCGAAATCCCCCGCGGGATTTCCAACTAGTCAACTTTCCCCCCCACCAGTCAGAAATCCCCCCCCCAATATTTGAGTATGTATGGCGGCTATATATAGCTAAAATATCAGTTTCGGGGGGGGGGGGGGGGGGGGGGGGGGGGGGGGGGAGTGGGCCGGCCCGAAACCCCCCCCCCCCCCTATATTTTTTGTTCCACGATGGCAGGTTAAATGCTGAATTAGCAGGTTAAAATAAGAAACTAACATGATATTGAAGTATTTGGTGTATGTATGACGGCTATATATAGATAAAATTTTAGTTTGAGGGGGAGGGGGGAGTTTGGGCCGGCCCGAAATCCCCCCCCCCAAATATTTTTTTTCAACAATGACAGGTTAAATGCTGAATTAGCAGGTTAAAATTAGAAACTAACATGATATTGAAGTATTTGGTGTATGTATGACGGCTATATATAGATAAAATTTTAGTTTGAGGCGGTGGGGGGGGGGGGGGGGGGGGGGAGTTTGGGCCGGCCCAAAATCCCCACCCCCCCCTATATTTTTTGTTCGACGATGGCAGGTTAAATGCTGAATTAGCAGGTTAAAATAAGAAACTAACATGATATTGAAGTATTTGGTGTATGTATGACGGCTATATATAGATAAAATTTTAGTTTGTTGAGGGGGAGGGGGGGAGTTTGGGCCGGCCCGGAAATCCCCCCCCCCCCCCAAATCCCCCCCCCCCCCCATATTTTTTTTTCAACAATGAGAGGTTAAATGCTGAATTAGCAAGGTTAAAATTAGCAACTAACATGAGATTAAAGTATTTGGTGTATGTATGCCGGCTATATATAGATAAAATTTTAGTTTGTGAGGGGGAGGGGGGAGTTTGGGCCGGCCCGAAATCCCCCCCCCCCCCCAAACCCCCCCCCCCCCCCCCCCCCCCAAATATTTTTTGTTCAACAATGACAGGTTAAATGCTGAATTAGCAGGTTAAAATTAGCAACTAACATGAGATTAAAGTATTTGGTGTATGTATGACGGCTATATATAGATAAAATTTTAGTTTGAGGGGGAGGGGGGAGTTTGGGCCGGCCCGAAATCCCGCCCCCCCCAAATATTTTTCTTTCAACAATGACAGGTTAAATGCTGAATTAGCAGGTTAAAATTAGCAACTATCATGAGATTGAAGTATTTGGTGTATGTATGACGGCTATATATAGATAAAATTTTAGTTTGAGGGGGCGGGGGGGAGTTTGGGCCGGCCAGTAATCCGCCCCCCCATATTTTTGTTCAACAATGGTAGGTTAAATGCTGAATTAGCAGGTTAAAATGAGCAACTAACATGAGATTGTATTATTTGGTGTATGTAAGGCGGCTATATATAGATACATTTAGTTTTAGGGGGGGGGGGGGGAATTTGGGCCGTCCCAAACTCCCAAATCCCCCTCCCCCTCAAACTAAAATATGTTATCTATATATAGCCGTCATACATACACCAAATACTTCAATATCATGTTAGTTTCTTATTTTAACCTGCTAATTCAGCATTTAACCTGTATTTAAAAATATGGGGGGGGGATTTCGGGCCGGCACAAATCTCCCCACCCCCCCACCCCCCCCCCCCACCCATGAAACTGATGTTTATCTATATATAGCCGTCATACATACATCAAATACTTCAACTCATGTAACCTGCTAATTCAGCATTATTTAACCTGATACATCAGCATTTAACCTGTCATTGTGGGGAAAAAAATATGGGGGGGGGGGGGGGATGGGAGATTTCGGGCCGGCCCAAACTCCCCCCGCCCCTCCCCCCATGAAACTGATATTTATCTATATAGCCGTCATACATACTTCAAATACTGCAATCTATCTTAGTTGCTAAATTTAGATTCAACCTTGATAATTCAGCATTCAAATGTCAGTGAAAACAATTATGGGGGGGGGGGGTTTTGGGGGCGGCCCCCCCCCCCGGCCCCTCCCCCCCCCCCATAAACTGTAATTTGCTATATATAGCCGCCCTACATACTTCAAATACTGAATCATCTTAGTTGCTAATTTGGCATTTAACCTTCTAATTCAGCATTCATTGTTGAAAAAGAAATATGATTTGGGGGGGGGGATCGCCGCCCAAACTATTAACTCTCATCTTCGCTGAAACCTCTCTAAAACTGATATTTATCTAAATATATCCTGCCCTCATACATCTCACTCACTGCAATCTCCATCATAGTTGCTAATTTAGCATTCAACCTGCTAATTCAGCATTCAACCTGTCAGTGTTGAAAACAATTATGGGGGGGGGGGGGGGATTTTGGGCCGGCCCCCCCCCCACCCCCCCCGCCCCCCTCAAACTGATAATTTAGCTATATATAGCCGCCATACATACTTCAAATACTTAAAAACTAATGTTAGTTGCTAATTTAGCATTTAACCTGTCATTGTTTGAAAAAAAATTGGTGGAGGGGGGGGGATTTCTGACTGGTGGGGGGAAAGTTGACTAGTTGGAAATCCCCCGGGGGGATTTTGGGCCGGCCCAGAATCCCCCCCGGGGGGATTTCTGACTGGGGGGGAAAGTGGCCTGCTACACCCACCGGGACTAACTTTCAGCATAGAGCCACTTGCCCGAGACCAAAACCGACTTGTCCCGGGCGTCGGGCGTGCCGATTTGTACAGCCCTGCCCTATACAGGGATTCTGCTGGGGAAAAAAAATCATTGCTACTTCAAATAAAAAAAAAGGAATAACCAATAGGATATCGCAAATGGCGATAAAAATAAACAATTGGCGATAAAAAATTACAATTTTCAAAAAAAAAAAAAAATATTTTTTTTATAAATTGTAATTTGTTATCTCGCGAAAGTGGCTATCGCCAGCGGAATCCCTGCCTATACTATATAGTATTGTATGCAAAAGTCTAGAAATAAGTTGAAAAGCGGTATGTTTATGAAAATTTATTTTTTTGTCCCAAAAAAATCCAGATGCACATAATTATTCAATATTCAAGACATGCATACAATTTCAGACTCATTGACGACTGAAAGCTGTTGGAGGAGTTGATTAAACAAAATATGAAGTATAATGTGAAATTAATAAATCTAGTTTTAGCACTGGCAACCTTGACCTTGGGTGGACGAAGCCCACCTTCAATAGATGTGTCTACACAATTGATATGAACATACCTGTGAAATATCATGAAGAAATTCCAAGTGGTATATGACCTACGCACCGGACAATAAGGATGATGACAAATACGGTAAGCAAATGCAGTTTCCAGCCAATCAGACTTACAGTTACAGAGATAGTAGGTACCCAAAAACTTTGCAAATCTCGGTTAGGCAGACACCCAGACAGACACACGTGGACAAACAGACAGACATGGTGGCGACTATATGTACCCAGAATTATTTTTTTCTGCTACATATAAAGCAGATTTTTACATAAGACAAAATAATGTATCCTCAGCATAAAATTGGATACGGCCCTGACATAATAGAGACAAACAGTTACAGGCCGAGCACAATGTCGCTATGCTACCAGTCAGTGTCACAGGAAAGTAGGTCATTGGCTGCTGAACTTTCCACATGCTTTAAAGATGGCATCAATCACCGAGCTCATCAATACCGCTCTTTGTTAGTGGAGCAACGATTGCTGTTACAGCTTCCAATACCACAAACGGGTCATCTCAGCATCATTTGTTATTCTAACTCTTTGCATGCTGGGAAACTTGTGGGCTATTAATAGTTCAAAAATAGCTGACAATTCATTATATCTTCTTTTATTTCTCCCTGTAAATATCATGAATATGTCTTGGGAGTTTTATTAGAATCGAGTCCGGAGGACGCAATTCTAATGAACTTCCAATATACATGTATTTAGTGAGAAATAAAAAAAAATTCTAATTCGTTCACTGTTATTTCACTGCTAGCATGCAAAGAGTTATAAAGTAGCAAGTATTGCATTAACCCTTAGACCGCTACACACAACAATTGTCGTCTGCTGTTGCTTTTATATCTTGCCTTATTTCTCAATAAAAACATGTTTTGACAGCACTTCAGAATCATTTCCAATGGAAATGATTCTGAAGTGCTGTCAAAGCATGTTTTAAATTATTCTAAAGTGCTGTCAAAGCATGTTTTTGATGATAAAAATGGAAAATAGAAAATAAACAGCAGACGACAAAAAACAAGAAACGAGGCAAAGCCACGAAGGCCAGTTCTTTTCCAAGCATGGACACTTGGATAACATAATTATACCCACTTTTTGTAGACTAGATGGCCGTGGCCTGCATGTCGCGCCTTGGGGCGAGGCATGGACACTAAAAAAATAGATATAGTAGATGGAAAAACTTTAACGAAGAAACTTTAACCGGAAACACGGACGTACGGACGGACGGACGGACGTATGCCAAAATGCCGACGATATCGCGCTTTCCGCAAGCGGGTGCGACAATGATGATAAACACCCATGTGAAGTATCAAGGTAATGGGTGAAGCAGTTGCAGAGATATAGTACACGAAAAAACTTTAACAAATAAATTCAAAGTAATTTGACCTCGACATTGCGCACAGGGGCCGCACGGTTGGGGGTTAGAATGAAAATATGGACGATGATAAACACCCATGTGAAATTTCAAGGTAATGGGCGAAGCATTTGCAGAGATATAGTATAACAAAAAAAGTTTTAACCAAAAAATAAAAATTTAACCAGACGTACGTTAAAAGTTAACGTTGAAAATGGCTAAGTCAATTACGTAGAAATAATAGGTGAAGGTAAAAAAAATGGTCACATGTTGGATAGTTGTATGTGGTAGGCACCCCTTGGTTATGAAGCTGTGAAAGTTTGGTGGTCCTAGGTGGTGGTACAGTACCAAAGAAATGGACTTAAACACGAAAACTTAACATTGTAAACGCGAAAACTTAACATTGAAAATGGCTAAGTCGACTGCGCGGAAAAAATGGGTCAAGTTAAAAACAAGAAACGAGGCAAAGCCACGAAGGCCAGGTTTTTTCCAAGCATAGACACTTGGATAACATAATTATACCCACTTTTTGTAGACTAGATGGCCGTGGCCTGCATGTCGCGCCTTGGGGTGAGGCATGGACATTAAAAAAATAGATATAGTAGATGGAAAAACTTTAACGAAAAAACTTTAACCGGACACACGCAAGTACGGACGTGCGGACGGACGTATGCCAAAATGCCGACGATATCACGCTTTCCGCAAGCGGGTGTGACAATGATGATAAACACCCATGTGAAGTATCAAGGTAGGGTGAAGGTTGAGTATATACACGAAAAAAAAACTTTAACAAAAAAATTCAAATAATTTGACCTTGATATTGGGCACGGATCGCGCTTTCCGCAAGAGGTCGACAAGTATAAACATGTGAATATCAAGGTATTGGGTGAAGCAGTTGCAGAGATATAGTACACGACATTTACACAATTCAAAGTAATTTGACCTTGACATTGGGCACAGGATCGCGCTTTCCGCAAGCAGGTGCAACAATGATGATAAACACCCATGTGAAGTATCAAGGTATTGGGTGAAGCAGTTGCAGAGATATAGTACACGAAAAAACTTTAACAAAAAACTTCAAAGTAATTTGACCTTGACATTGGGCACAGGGGCCGCACGGTTGGGGGTTAGAATGAAAATATGGATGATGATAACACCCATGTGAAGTTTCAAGGTAATGGGCGAAGCAGTTGCAGAGATATAGTATACAAAAAAGTTTTAAAACCAAAAAACTTTAACCAGACGTACGTTAAAAAGTTAACGTTGAAAATGGCTAAGTCAATTACGTAGAAATAATAGGTGAAGGTAAAAAAATGGTCACATGTTGGATAGTTGTATGTGGTAGGCACCCCTTGGTTATGAAGCTGTGAAAGTTTGATGGTCCTAGGTGGAACAGTACCAAAGAAATGGACTTAAACACGAAAACTTAACATTGTAAACGCGAAAACTTAACATTGAAAATGGCTAAGTCGACTGCGCGGAAAAAATGGGTGAAGTTAAAAAAATAGTAACATGTTGGATAGTGATATGTGGTGGGCACCCCTTGATTATGAATCTGTGAAAGTTTGGTGGTCCTAGGTGGTACAGTACCAAAGATAGGACTTAAAACACGAAAATAAAACTTAACATTGTAAACGCGAAAACTTAACATTGAAAATGGCTAAGTCGACTGCGCGGAAATAATGGGTGAAGTTAAAAAAAAAGTAACATGTTGGATAGTAATATGTGGTGGGCACCCCTTGATTATGAAGCTGTGAAAGTTTGGTGGTCCTAGGTGGTACAGTAACAAAGAAATGGACTCAAACACGAAAACTTAACATTGATTGTAGACGCCGCCCGCCCCCCGCCCGCCCACCGCCCGCCTGCCGCCCGCCCGCCGCCCGGCTTTCGCCAATCCAATAGCCTGGATTTTTAAAAAAAAACCTGGCTAAAAATTAAGATAGTGGTGTAAGGGTTAATGGGATAAATAGGTGGTTTCTCTGGATTGACAATTTAACAGTCTACTCCAATTCTATTGGAACTTCTGAAGCATCCATTTTTAGATGTCAACACATCAACAGTGATACACACATTAACAATATACCAGATATAGTTAAACCAAGTCACGGGTTGTATGTTGAAATTGCGATTAAAGGTACATGCCCACGCAGCAGGTTACACTGTACTACTACTTTTCATTTTCTGTCATGCCTTATATGAGCCATTTGTCTAACCACTAACGAGTTATTTTTAATTACGGCGCGTGTTAATTGGTGTTAAATCGCATTTTATATGCCGCGACCATAAAGGGTATTTTCCGACCTTGTGCTATGTTTACCAACACGCGTCACGTGACACGGTCAATCATATCACATATTTGACATGCGCAGTGAAGTATCGGAAGTTGAGAAAAAAAATCTCTGTTCGAGTCCAAATCTAAATTTCCGCGTAACTCTTTCCATTTGGTGATCTGGTCGCCAATATTAACCACTCTCTCTCTCTCTCTGTACTGCCTGTCCCTCAGACATTTCGCCTTTTTTTGGCCGACGCCGTTTCATACAATTTCCGTCCTGGACGTTTCGACATGTTCATATTCTTGTTCACATATTGGGAAGCCTACTGGCGCGCGTAGTATACTGCGCATGCGGTGCACCGCAAGCCGTGATGTGAAAGTCGTCGTCCCCGCACATTATCAAAATAGACTGTTACCGCCGAGCGTCGCTAACAGTAAATTGATAATTAATATATGATTATATTTGTATAGCGGGCACTCGTAACTTTTAGAACTGGTGGAATAGTGACATAATTATACACTTATTTAATTCCTATAAAGAAAATTTTGTGCCTACTGCGTGGGCATGTACCTTTAACACTCAATACCCCTTCTTCTACTGATCCGCTTTAAATACTACACAGGGCAATCGCTGGCGAGTATCTCACCCATGAAGGTCAATGTCACCATGGTTAACATACATGTACATCCAAAATTGTTGACACCTACGACGTCATCGCCTACGCCGGAATTGTGACAGATATGTCTCAGTTTCCACTAACGTGGGCGACACAAAAATGACTGAACCAAGCTAGACCATGTTTAACCACCTGTGGAAGACTGGATTCTGTCAATTTCTGTGACATAAAAAAATGCCCATAAATCCCATTACCCCCAGTATGTATAGATGTAACGTACAGTACGATACCAAGTGGGTGGGGTAATGTGATATTTCTTAATGGATATTTTATGGCACAGCTTCGAGTCTTCCACATCACAGGTGTCATAGGTCCGAGTCTTCCACCTGTGTTCCACATGTGTCTTTACCCCCTTCCCACAGTTGGCCTTAACCCTTACAATGCTGAATTAATTTGTGTCGTCTGCTGAATATTTTTTATTTTTCCATTTTTCTCATCAAAAACATGGTTTGACAGCACTTTAGAATCATCTCCAATGGAAATGATTCTAAAATGCTGCCAAACCATGTTTTTACTGAGAGAAAAGACAAAATATGAATTATCAGCAGACGACTATTTTCATTTTCGGTTCCCGCCTTCTAAGGGTTAATTCTCAGTGTGAGAAGTGAACAACATTTAGGGACGGGACCTCGGTTTCCAAGTCCCATCCGAATGACCAGTGGGATGGAAATACTAGTCTATTAAAGTATTTTTTAATGCCTAAGACGAAGTATGAACCCACAACCCAGGTTACATATACTTACATATTCTTTGACATTTTTCGTCTTGACGGCCTTGTACGAGGCGTAGGCTGGGTACAGGAGACCGAACACAAGTCTGCAAGACAGATACACGTATGGTAGCGCAGTCAGGACAACGTGCAGTAGCACGGCCTTCATGTAGTAATGTAGTCCATGACACAGGTATGGAAGGTCACGCGTGCCTCTCCTCCACACATATACAGAGAATACTACGATGTAGACAAACTTTTTCACTATTCTCGGTAGTTGTTGCCATCTGTGAGCAGCAATTCGGAGTTTTGCCAATGTACGTAGGTATGTCATCGCAATATCCGCGGATTATATTCATAATCCTTGTGTCGTCTTGTGTCTTATTATAGAAATGTACCAAGGTTTGAATGTACCATGTACTTCCAACTTCCAAGGATTACTAACAAATCACATTCAGAATGTGTTTTTAGCCATATGCAAATTATATTTTATTTTTTATTTATCAACTAAAGTATATGTTGTGACCACTCATTTGAATGCCGAGACGGTTCATATGGTGGTCACGACATATACTTCTGATGAGAAATAAAGAAGTTATTCCGAAATTTCTGTCAGTAACATGGTGAATCTTCAAAATGTGTCCAATGGGTAACTTTTGCTTATATAGGAAGGAATATAGTTTGAATGCATTGCCTGCCACATGGGACTAGAGTGCACAATTGTCTGTCAGTTCACTGAACAATTGAAATAGGAATCAATGTTAATATTCCACTGGCCACTTCACATTCAAGTAACCATGGTGTTGTGTAAATAATGGTGCTGGTGCATCGCACATTATGCACGGCTTAGTAATGCTATACAGTGACATACAACACCTGCAAACTGTCTGTCCTTCACTTACCGACTTATACACTACTGATCCATTATAAATGTGGCCACCCCGCAGACCAGTAGCCTATTTCACCAACATTGCAAAGTATAATTATCTAGCAAAGTATACTTTGAGGGAGAAATTTTCAATTTAAGGATAAATTTATTAATTTTTATTATACTGAAGTTATTACATTATCACAGCCATTTTGGCTGTGATAATGTAATAAATTCAGTATAATAAGTCTGCATACTGTTAATCATCAACTATAAATGCAGTGCTTAGTTCTATATGAAATAATGCACTTTGGGAAAAATCAATGATTACTCCTTCAAAGTATACTTTCATAGATAAGTATACTTTGCAATGTTGATGAAATCGGCTACAGGACATATAGCAAGTCATCTACATTTGTTTCTTTGTGAAAAAAATATGGAAGATACATTGGTCATTGACATATCATAGGATAGGAATTGGGAAGTACTGATGTTCAGAGTTTAGAGTGTATCATAAGTGAAAACTGGCTGGGCCTTTCAATAGGGGTGACCCTATAATAAACAACACTTTACTTTTATTACAGATTTTTTCATAACAATCTGATTTATTGAAAGGAGTTTTACAGAGCTCCAAATAAGCTTTGTGTCTAAAGAGTACTGGAACCCCTGATCTCAAATTAAATGCGTATTTTATTTTTACTAATGGATTATTATCTTCTTAATTATTAAATAGGGAACACATGATCAAAAGAAAATTAAACATTCTCTTATTTGAGTGTAGTATTACTAATTCACTTATGTATACTGTTATACAGCTGAAAAGTTACTTAGTTGAGCTGCAAAAGCAAAGCTCAACTAAGTACATATCCAACTTTATTACAGTATTTCCACTACTCAATTTGAAACTCAATGCGTATTTTCACATTGCTGTGAGTAGTTCGTACTCCCACTTTTGATATTCAATGCGTATTCAGCTAATATTAGAGCGTAAAATACGCCAATACGCACCTTATGTGGAGCTCTGAGTTTTATGACTATTCAATAACAATTTCACTTCTGTACATATATTGACTATTCATTGATGCTTTACATTATACTTTTGTGGAGAAAATGAGAATATCATTTTTGCCTAATTGGATTAGTCTCTGGCCCAAATTGTCAAACTCCTGTAGCCTGAAACGACTCCCAAAGTTTTCATTAGATGCATCATGGACCGCAGCTAATTGTAAACAATGTAGACCCAGACTGATCTGGATCTGCATGGGTCGCAAACTCAATTAGCCTCAATTGTTTCATTAGAAGCATCATAACACAGTTAACTGTGAACAGTGTAGGTCCTGATCTGGACCTGCATGGGTCGCAAACTCAGTACTAAAGCCTCTATTTGACGGGACACTAGATGATAGATCAGACTAACAGAATGAACATGCCAATCCATTGGTCAGAAAGGAAATAAATGAACACTTTACAACTCTGAATATGCGAAATATGCCGGGTGGCAGCATGAAATTACTGCTAGAAGTTACTAATGAGCATAACACATATAACACATATATTGTCTATGTAGTAGCATAGCAAAACACGGCGAAGCCATTATCGTTCGCGTCATTCCTTTCACTGTTACACGACGGTGAGCACGGAAACACAAGTCCGATCATAATCACAGATGCCGACGGTATCTACACACATACATCCATGAAAACCAGTTTCCCAAACGCTACACACGTGCCAATTACCCTGCCAGGGAGTATAGATATGTGAAATATGGCGTTGGGACGGTAATGAGGGGGGATAGTAAGCAGCTGTAGCCTGCGTTAGTGTGTGTACCTGTACTGCAGGTAACAATCCACTATGGCAACAGCCATGTGGCCTGCGATCACAAAAAGGTGCTTATTCGTTTTTTGACGAACATAATTCCTGATAGCTATAGCAACAGCCATTCATGCGTTACTCGATCATAACAAGAACACCGCCAACCCATCGCTGTGGCGGTTGAATCATAAACATGCACATGAAGATTAAGTTGTAAGTCAACATTTTAACACAGAAAAAAAGTACATGTATCAGAAAAGCAGAAAGCAGAAACATGCATATATAAATTGGACAAGACATTTCTAACTTATTTGAGCTTGACCTTGGAAATGAGGGAAGCATGGGTGGGATATGAACAATACGGATGATGACAAACATGCATATGAAGTTTGAAGCAAATGTCTCAAACAGTAAAGAAGATAAGTAGCAGAATGAATCTACAGAACCAAAATTTAAGATCTAGTAATATGAATGATCAGAAACATGCACATAAAGTTTGAAGCAAATTTACTCGTACAGTAAAGAAGTTATAGGAGAATGGAGCAACGCGCACGCATCTATTGGATGCTAATTTCCAAGTTATTTGAACTTGATCTTGAGCAACGGGGAAGCATGGGTGTTATGTACTCAGAATTAACAACTTGATACATTCCTGATAACGATCTTGATAAACACCTTATGCGTCATGTAATGTAAGGGCTTCGAATGTGGCATCAGGCACATGTTGACAACTTGATTGTACACGACTTGCATGCTCCGCACATGCTGATCTGAATCTACACTGGTTTGGTTGTAAATTCAATAAGCCCCTTCTGCTGTGACGAGTCGGATAGACAGTGGAACCTCTCTAAACCGGGTACCAAGAAAACACCAATGATCTTGGGATTTGTGACCAGTGTACCTCCTGATCAAATAGCACACTCCTGTAGCCGGATAACGATCTAATCTATGTTGCCTGTTAGAAGCATGACAGGTGTGTCATTGATGGAATCGCGAATAGCGCAGATCGTGATCAGACTGTGCGGATGCACATGCTGATCTGGAACTACACTGGTCGCAAAACCCATAAGCCCCATTTCTCCATTCACGGCCACAATTAACAGTGCACATCACAGTATTTTGTTAGAATACAGAGACAACAGGTGCCACACATATATAACTTTCTGAGCTGCTGCAGCCCTTTCTCATGCTCGTAATCACAACGTTTGACAGGTTGAGGCTGAGCTGTAGTCTATTATTAGAAACTAAGAATAAGTCTAGTAAATAAGTATAGTTTATACAATAATTCCCTTGGTCTCTGCTCAATTTAACTGGAGCTACTTACTACATGATTGTACATATTAGGATTTACATGTATTAGTCAGCTTAACTCTTTGCATGCTAGCGGTGAAAATATCCACCAAACAAATTACGAGTATATTTTTCATTTCTCTCTGTAAATATGTATTTGAATTTCATTAGAATTGAGTCCTCAGGACTCAATTCTAATGAAATTCCAAGACATATTCATGATATTTACAAGGAGAAATAAAAGAAAATATGATGAATATTGTCCACTATTTTTTAACTATGTATAGCCCACAAGTTTCCCAGCATGCAAAGAGTTAAAGTACAGCCATTTTGTTCATGAGAAAAAGAGAAATTGAAGGGTTTAGTACAAGAAGGGGGCTAAGTGATTATGGACTTGTCCCCCTTCTTCCACTGACCCCTTCAATTGTATATGACCATTCATGAAGTGCATTGCATGTCACAGAATACAACCAATGACCAGGAAACATGATTGAAAGGACTAAAGCAGAACGACAATAAACAAGAGTTGTCAGAAGACAACGAAGCTCGCCTGTTGGCAGCCTTCACTCAAACTTGGCACAGTTGCATAAAAAACATGAATATTATATATAATTGACCTTGGGTTAAGGGGCGTGCGGTGGACCTTGACATTGGGGTCAGTGGTGCAAGGTGGGTCGTGGGTTTGCTATAGCATAATATAGCATATTAAGATGAATGCATGTATGAAATATCAATGCACTCCCTGAAAACAGAAGTAAAACAAAATTTAACCCAACGTTAAGTTTATGAACGCACTAAGTTGGTGATTTTCTACAGTATGATAGCTATTCATATGAGGAATGCATGTATGAATGTGCTAAGTTTGTGACCTTGGGGAAAGGGGTGGGGGGGGGGTCATTGATTTGCTGTAGCACACTAGAGGATCATCAGATGAATGCATGTATGAAATATCAAAGCGTTCCCTGTAAAGAAACGGAAGTTACACAACATTTACCCCAACGTTCAGTTTATGAACATGCTAAGTTTGTGACCTTGACCTTGGAGCAAGGGTTGGGTGGTGGGTTGTGGATTTGCTACAGCATGATAGAGGGTCATCTGAGGAATGCATGTATGAAATATCAAGGCGTTCCATGAAAGGAAACAGATGTCATAAGACATTTACCCCAACGTTAAGTTTATGAATGTGCTAAGTTTGTGACCTTGACCTTGGGGTAAGGGGTGGGTCATGGATTTGCTATAGCATAATAGAGTATCATCAGATGAATGCATGTATGAAATATCAAGGCGTTCCATGAAAGGAAACAGATGTTAAAAGACATTTACCCCAACGTTATTTTTAAGTTTATGAATGTGCTAAGTTTGTGACCTTGACCTTGGGGAAAGGGGTGGGAGGTGGGTCATGGATTTGCTATAGTACGATAGAGTTTCATAAGATGAATGCATGTATGAAATATGAAGGTATTCCCTGTAAATAAACAGAAGTTACACAACATTTACCCCAACGTTAAGTTTATGAATGTGCTAAGTTTACGACCTTGACCTTGGGGTAAGGGATGGGCGGTGGGTCATGGATTTGCAATAGCACGATAGAGTATCATCAGATGAATCCATGTATGAAATATGAAGGCGTTCCCTGTAAATAAACAGAAGTCGCACAACATTTACCCCAACGTTAAGTTTATGATCATGCTAAGTTTGTGACCTTGACCTCGGGGTAAGGGTTGGGTGGTGGATCATGGATATTGTGGATTTGCTACAGCATGATAGAGGGTCAGCAGATGAATGCATGTATGAAATATGAAGGCATTCCCTGTAAATAAACAGAAGTTACACAACATTTACCCCAACGTTAAGTTTATGAATATGCTAAGTTTGTGACCTTGAGCTTGGGGTAAGGGTTGGGTGGTGGGTCATGGTGGGTATGCCATAAGCTCTTATGCACTTCGTGCAGGCGAGCTAAAAACAAGAGGCGAAATGGGCCTGTATTGCTCACCTGACTTTGGATCAACGCCTCATACATGTATTTTGATGAGGCCATCTGCCCCTAAATCAATATGAAACAAAGTCTTCTCATTGATTGCTTCGGTTACGTATGTCAACGTAACAGAAGCCAAAAATTCAATGCCTACTGGCACGATGCATTTACGAAAATATATTTCTCACAGAGCTCCAGATAAGCTGCGTATTTGCTTAAATACCCAAATTAAAATTGCCAAAAACCCAATTGAAATCAGAAGTAGCGAGTATCAAAAAGCAATAAAAAATTTGTGGTACCTTTGTTTGTTTGTTTGTTTATTGGTGTTTAACGGCCTATCAACAGCTAAGGTCATGTAAGGCCGGGCAAACGGGTTCGATCCCGTTATAACCTGCTGCATTGGGGGGAAAATTCCAAAATCAGAACTGAATATTTACATCGAGAAACAATATATTCAGCCCTGAAATTAGAATAACCTGACCTGGTGGCAGGTCCATACCACACCAAAGTCACTTGGCCCCTTCCCCTACAATAGGATTACGAATAATCGTAATACTCACATAAGGGGTATAACCAGATTCAACTGTCACATACAAAATGCCAAAAACGTACGTGAGGGCCAAACCAGGTCTCCAGTCGGAATTCCGGTAAGGATGAACCCCGATCGTTAAATTACCCATCGCTTGCACCCACCTTCCACCCACTTGTGGTACCTTTATCATCTGCAGAAAACAATAAACCACCAATATAGCATATTTTTCTTATTTTCTAAGAAAACACATCTTGGTATATAATTAGAATCGTCTCCAAGGACATGTTTTCATTTTGAAGCAAAATTCAATAACTTCTGTCTGTTGATGTGTAAACAGTAGTGTGACTTTATTTTACCCTATTAAAATTTTGAAATAGCCAATGGCTTCAGAAATGATGGGAGTGAAAATACTCAATTATTAATTCCTTATCTGGAGCCCTGTTTCCCAGATTTGAGACTTTCCGGAATGTTAGCATTTTAGTGACATGTTCATGGCATTTTTAAGTTTCAGCAAACACACTGATTATGTAAATAAACAAGATATTTACAGAGGCTGATATTTGAAATTATATTTGTCAAATTTGGGATTTTTATCATACCAGATTCCAACTTATCTCAATCATGTGACGGGGCTACAATTTTAAAACAAGAGGGCCATAATGGCCCTAATTCACTCACCTGACTCCATAAACACCAGAGGAGAATGTGACATTGAGTTCATATGTGTTTTATAAAAAAATTGTGCTATTTTTAGATGGCGGTCATCTTGGATTAAGCGATGACTCTCATTTTATCAAATCTGGAAATGCTTCACCCAAGGATCTTAACTTACTATGAAGTTTGGCCAGCATCGGCCAGCATCGGCCAGCATCGGCCGATGCAAGGCCGATGCAAGCATCGGCCATGTGGTTCCCGAGAAAAAGACGTTCAAAATCTTCAATAAATGGATCTTTTGGCGGCCATCATGGATGACATAATCATCCGATTCCAACAAATATTGTACCAGAGCAATCACCTCATTGATACCTTCATGAGCATATTCGGTAAAAAATAAAATTTGACCCCATGGGCCACGCCCATTTTTGACCTCAGGGTCACCATTTTAACACCTTTGAAAGAGATTCTACATCGATCATTCCTACCAAGTTTCGTCGAAATCCGACTGGCGGTTCACGAGAAGAATTTTTTTTTAAGAATTTGCGCTATTTTTAGACGACGGCCATCTTGGATTAGCGACGACCTCTGTTTTAACAAATCTGAAAAGGCTTCACCCATGGACCATAACTGTGAAGTTTGGCCACCATGGGCCAAGTGGTTCGTGTGAAGAAGAATTTTGAAATCTCTAATAAAAGAACGACCTTTTGACCTTTCGGCGGCCATCTTCAATGACATGACCATCCAATTTCGACAAAAAATGTACCAGAGCAATCGCCTCTTTGATACCTTTGATTTGATATAGATATGACCAAATTCGGTCAAAAATAAAATTTTACCCCACGGGCCACACCCATTTTTGACCCCGGGGTCACCATTTTAACAACTTTGAAAGAGCATTGTACATCGATCATTCCTACCAAGTTTCGTCGAAATCCGGCCAGGGGTTCATGAGAAGAATATTTTATAAGAATTTATGCTATTTTTAGATGGTGGCCATCTTGGATTAGCGATGACCTCCATTTAACAAATCTGAAAAGGCTTCACCCATGGACAATAATTTTTAAGTTTGGCTACCATGGGCCAAGCGGTTAATGTGAAGAAGAATTTTGAAATCTCTGATAAAAGAACGACCTTTTGACCTTTCGGCGGCCATCTTGGATGACATAACCATCCAATTCCGACAATAAATACACCAGAGTGATCGCCTCGTTGTTACCTTCGATTTGATATATAACATGACCATATTCGGTCAAAAATAAAATTTGACCCCAATTTGACCCCACGGGCCACACCCATTGTTTAGCCCGGGGTCACCATTTTAACAACTTTGAAAGAGCATTGTACATCGATCATTCCTAGCAAATTTCGTCGAAATCCGTTTAACGGTTCATGAGAAGAAGATTTTTTAAAGAATTTATGCTATTTTTAGACGACGGCCATCTTGGATTAGTGATGACCTCCATTTTAACAAATCTGAAACGGCTTCACCCATAGACTATAACTTTTAAATTTGGCTACCATGGGCCAAGCGGTTCATGTGAAGAAGAATTTTGAAATCTCTAATAAAAAAACGACCTTTTGACATTTTGGCAGCCATCTTGGATGACATAACCATCCGATTTCGATCATTCCTACCAAGTTTTGTCGAAATCCGGTTGGCGGTTCTTGAGAAGAAGATTTTTGAAGAATTTGTGCTATTTTTAGACGGCGGCCATCTTGGATTACGTAATGACGTCATTTTAACAATTTTGTAATCCCCCTACCTAAGGACCATGACCATGAAGTTTGGTGACTATAGGCCCAATGGTTACCGAGGAGAAGACGTTTGAAAATGTTCACGGACGACGACGACGGACGACTTGACACATTGCGTTAACAATAGCTCACATGAGCTTCGCTCAGATGAGCTAAAAAATCAAAGAGCCTGGACTGTTAATCAGGTCTACCAAATTTGATCAAATATATATGTGTGTTAATGAAATGTCGCTGGAATAAATTAAGTATCAACCCATTCTATGAAGTTTCATCAAAAGATGCCTTTTGGTTCGAGAGGAGATGCTGTTTGAAATTCTATGGTGGCCATCTTGGAAATGGTGACAGCCTCATTTGTAACTAATCTGAAAATGCATTACTCATGGGGCATCCCTGTAAAGCTTAACCAACAACGGACAAATGGTCCATGAAAAACACGAGTACAAAGCTGAAAACTAGAATGGACAGCCGGTTTATGAAAAGAATGAGTACAGCCAGTAAAGAAACCTCAACCTCTATGAGTTATGTTGGTAACAAAATCCCTAGAAACTAATTCAGTTCAGAGCTTGAAAAATAACTGGCCCAACTCACCATCATGAGTATTGATTGCCTCTGTGCGAGTACAGTATATAGGTACTTGCCTAGACTCACGAATGTAAAATTTTAACATGAAGTTATTCATTTTCTGACTAATGAAGGGGCCAGTGGAAAAGGGGGGCTAACTCCTTGAGCCCCCTTATTTCACTAATCCCTTAAAATAGCCATAGGTCTAATGAAGTTCCAATGATTAGCCAGTGATTTGATTAGTTGTAAAAGCCTGTAAATGAAAATATGTATACTCAAATAGTGTCTATATTTTGGTAATTGCAAAAAAGTATCTGAGCCTGAGAGTAACTGTATTTTCTTTCAAAAAGGCTTGTATCCACAAGTTGTAATTTTATACCGATTCTTATGATAAGCTAAACACTTTATATTTGTTTAGTGCAAATAAACTATATTGTACATATTACGTAGTGTTACTGTATATTGTCTTGTATTTTTCCCCGGTGTGAGTAGATTTTAAATGCGCTTGCCAGGTTGGCAATGAGCAACAATGGATTTTCTTCAAGGCAGGAACATCATGTAATTCCACAAGGCCAAACAAGTAAGTGATAGAACTGAGCCTGCGTACAACACTCACCCATTCACACTAGTCATGGAAATAGGTTGTTTCTTTGTTTACATAGATATATGAAAACACATGTTGTTATGGCAACAGGAGATAACAGATAGATAATGTATAATAATGTGGGTAAATGTGAGCATCGTATATTAAGGCTACAAAAAATTAATGTTTAGATTCTCATCCAAATTTTGGGAAAACATGGGGCGGGTGGGACACTTTTATTTTTTATTTTCAGGCAATACTAAAACGAGGTGTTGAATAACAAGGCGCAGTTGCGTGCAATAGTGTTTTGTAATAACATGTTTATATTGAAGTATTGCTGATCTGGAGGGGGTGGGTTCTGGGGTTGCTGTATTGCGCTATGTGGAAGCGGTATAATACGCGGGCCGCATCATTCTCGTAAATTTAACCAAATGTTTTTTTAATTTATTTTTTTTTTTTTTTAAATAAAAAACCTTTGGGCGGGCCGTTTTATTAGGGGCGGGCGGGAATGAGAATCTAAACATTAATTTTTTGTAGCCTAACCCTTAGACCGCTACTCACAACAATTGTTGTCTGCTGTTGCTTTTATATCTTGCCTTATTTCTCAATAAAAACATGGTTTGACAGCACTTCAGAATCATTTCCAATGAAATGGTATAGTAGCGTCCCGTATAACCGCGGGTTCCATTTATTCGCGGTAAACACTTATTTCCATCATAAGCAAACAACTGTGCCACCTATATCGGTTGTTTACATATGCAAATGTGTAACTACATGTAGGACGACGATTTTGCACTGAATCGATAAATAATTCAAAATGTAACATTTCCAGGTAAGTTATGAACGTTACTAGTATATTGCAAAGGAAATAACATAAATACAACTTACCAATATACCCCACCCACATAAAGTGAAAATCTTTATTATGTGAACAATAAAATAAAACATAAGATCATTGCAAGTTTAAAATGATATATTTTAGTAACATTTTATCTATTTTCGCTTCAAACGATGTGTCATGTTCTTGTATGACGTTTATGTTTTACTTCTGACTTCTCTGAAAATCAGACCTGTGGTTTCCTAGAATATCTAAAAATACATGTAGTAGAGTAGCATAGCTTCAGAAACCTATGGTGGGCTGCTGCTTGTTATAAAATAAGTGTTCTGATGTGGTATTATAAAGCACACATTTTTTTATGATTACAAACAATTGAATTGATATGTTTCAGTTGATAAAAATAATTAAAATGTACATCACTTGAATTGTTCCAGTTTTTAAGATATTTTCCACTGTTGACATGTTTCCTTTTCAACTTCTGTTACCCTGAACACATTTGGCACACGTATAGCCCACCATAGTATCGTCAATCAATGTGAAATGGAACACAATGTGTTTCGGAACACCACCGGATATAACGTATAGTGCGCTTGATTTCACAAATTGTACCGCCGTTTTCGATGGGGTATCTCTGGAAAACACAGAACTTCATTTACCACAGGAAAACATGTGGAAAATCACCATTAAAAATGTGATTTATCCTTTGTTTTGTACATGGGGGTTAAATATGTACAAAAAACTTATTACTTTTTATCACACTTATAAGGTTAACTAAACTACCTTTTATCGCATTAAAGCTGTTGACAGCTTTCACAGCTGGAATTGCGGCTGCTGTAGTAAACATTACATAACATAGTTTCAATATAGGGTTAAATTCAATCGGTTTGTATGCTACTCAAGTTAGTTAGTTTTTAAAAACAAATCAACTGGGATGTGTAAAATTTGAGCATACAAAGTTTATGGCATACTGGTATTTTAAAGTAACATTGTCTGAATAATATATGAAATATACCACTGATAATGTAAGAAGCAATGTGTCAAACACTTGTAGTCAGCACTAACAAACAAGAGGGCGGGCCATGATGGCCCTAATTCGCTCACCTGACTCCATGAACACCAGAGGAGAATGTGACATTGAATTCATGTGTTTTAAAAAAATTATGCTATTTTTAGATGGCGGTCATCTTGCATTAAGCGACGACTCTCATTTTACCAAATCTGAAAATGTTACACCCAAGGATCTTAACTTACTATGAAGTTTGGCCAGCATCGGCCATGTGGTTCCTGAGAAAAACACGTTCAAAATCTCGAATAAATGGACCTCTTGGCGGCCATCATGGATGACATAATCATCCGATTTCGACAAAGTTTGCACCAGAGCAATCGCCTCATCGATACCTTCAATTTGATATACGACATGAGCATATTCAGTCAAAAATAAAATTTGACCCCACGGGCTACGCCCATTTTTTACTCCGGGGAGACCATTTTAACACCTTTGAAAGAGCATTGTACATCGATCATTCCTACCAAGTTTCGTCGAAATCAGGCTGGCGGTTCATGAGAAGATGATTTTTAAAGAATTTGTGCTATTTTTAGACGGCGGCCATCTTGGATTAGTGACGACCTCCGTTTTAACAAATATGAAAAGGCTTCACCCATGGACCATAACTGTGAAGTTTGGCCACCATGGGCCAAGCGGTTCGTGTGAAGAAGAATTTTGAAATCTCTAATAAAAGAACGACCTTTTGACCTTTCGGCGGCCATCTTCGATGACATGACCATCCAATTTCGACAAAAAATGTACCAGAGTGATCGCCTCTTTGATACCTTCGATTTGATATAGACATGACCATATTCGGTAAAAAATAAAATTTGACCCCAATTTTAGCCCACGGGCCACACCCATTTTAACAACTTTGAAAGAGCATTGTACATCGATCATTCCTATCAAGTTTCGTCGAAAATCCGGCTAGCGGTTCATGAGAAGATTTTTTAAGAATGTATGCTATTTTTAGACGGCGGCCATCTTGGATTAGCGATGACCTCCATTTAACAAATCTGAAAAGGCTTCACCCATGGACCATAATTTTTAAGTTTGGCTACCATGGGCCAAGCGGTTCATGTGAAGAAGAATTTTGAAATCTCTGATAAAAGAACGACCTTTTGACCTTTCGGCGGCCATCTTGGATGACATAACCATCCAATTTCGACAAAAAATGCACCAGAGTGATCGCCTCGTTGAATCCTTCGATTTGATATGTAACATGACCATATTCGGTCAAAAATAAAATTTGACCCCACGGGCCACGCCCATGGGTCACAATTTTAACAACTTTGAAAGAGCATTGTACATCAATCATTCCTACCAAGTTTTGTCGAAATCCGGTTGGCGGTTCTTGAGAAGAAGATTTTTGAAGAATTTGTGCCATTTTTAGACGGCGGCCATCTTGGATTAAGTAATGACGTCATTTTAACAACTTTGTAATCCCCCTACCAGGACCATGACCATGAAGTTTGGTGACTATAGGCCCAATGGTTATGACGACGACGGACACATTGCGGTAACAATAGCTCACATGAGCTTCGCTCAGTTGAGCTAAAAAGAGGAACGTGTATCGGACGTATTCACACATCAGCATGACCAGGGCAGACACGAATGTAATGAGCAAAGGAATGGATGAAAATAATTATAGAAACATTTTTAAGAATACATTGTTATATTTAAATACACCCATTAACATGTTTAAAGCGATTTGATATGTTGAGTAACATCTGCAGTACGAGTATGCATGATTTCGACGGCATCGGGGCTGGTACCCAGTAGTAATACTCGAGTTACGTCGAGTAGCCAAATCGTTCCGAAATCCATTAGACTGGGTAACGTAACAAGTTAGTGACGTCCATAACTTGAGCGTCTGGAAAAAAATGTAAATAATCGGAAATTTGTAATTCCTACATGTATGGTAAGTTTTTATCTGAATTGAATAGTTTTCCAACTTTATTGATTTATTTTGTTTGAAATTTGCTGTTCCACTGAATGAAGTACGCACATGTCGTTAGGTGTTCCGAAACTAATTGATCGAGGCTATGTCAACTCTTCTATGAAATTGCCTCGCCTATATGGGAACATATGCAAGATGACGATGCATGCACGTCACTTCCTCTAGGAAGGTTCCAGCCAGTTTTGTGCTGTGCATTCAACTTTTTTTTTATTAAAATATGTGAATCACATATATAGAAGTAAGAAACAAAAGACTAATTTTCAGGATTTCTGTTTTATTTAATATGTAAATTTTATTCGAAGCACTAGTACCGTGGGTATACGGACCTGCTGTCTAAATGGAACCCACGGCTATATAGGGTCGCTACTATATAATAAATCTAATAGACAAAAGTTAGTCAGCAGAAATAAGGAGACAGTGTATATATTTTTTTTATTTTTGTTAACGCACATGTAATCATAATGATATAACTTGATAATCTTCAATCTTCAAAGCCTTCAGGCTGTAGTTGACACACATGTAGTATTGATTGTTTACTCTTCTTGTATATTTGTCACTAATGAGATCACTCACTTGTAGGTTGATGAGGGTGTGCATATACATGTAAATACATAAATATCCTTAATTACTTCATTAAATTGTCTTGTTTTCTTACTTTTGAACCAAACATAATCATATACTCCATCTTCAGTAACCATTTACATATTATACAGATATACATTGTATATGTAGCATTTCGTATTAATTAATATTGCTGTTCATCATTTGTCAAATCATAGACACATACATGTATAATGTTTTTTATTCACTTGCGTTAATTTAAGATCGGAGTCATTGTACTTTTATACACATTACACATGTATAGTTACATGTATTGCAACTTATGCCTTTACAGTACTAACAGTAATTGTCACATATAGAATTTATCGCTCACTTTATTGATACGCAAGTCCAGATAATAATTCCAATGGCACATTCAATATACTGGTCATTCCAATAGTATATACTTTATACATTTAGGTTGACTTCCATATTATGAATAATTCAATGTTTTCATTTATAAATTCAACTTAAACATGTTACGGTACATAATAATTGTTAATAATACAATATAAATGTTCACTATTGTTGTTGGTAGTGTTCGATCATCAAACAGTTATTCATTGACAGGCCCACTCTGTGCAGGTATTCCTTCAAGTGACAATATCCCATTCTTAATTGGGTTATTATGGAAAACATCCTTCTATCTGGAGTATCCATAGACCTTTTCCCACCTACAGATGATCTGTATTGATTAAGAGTCCTGCCTGTCTCCCAATGTCCCAACGGCGCTGCCATTTCTTGATTGTTGCCCCCCTTCCACCTCTCTTGATATCTGATTTTGTGGTGATGTCAGATGTTGAATCATGTAGAAGTTCAGCCTCATTTGCAGCCTCTTTAGCCAGAGTATCGGCAATTTCATTACCAGCTATATTAGCATGACCTGGGGTCCACGATATCTGTATGTTGTGATGTTTTTTCTTTAAATTGTCCATGATGCATTTTATTTTATCTATAGTTGATTTGTATGATGTCTCCTTCCACCCTAAGGTCAATATTCCAGCAACTGACTGACAATCAGTAAAGATATTAAGTTTTGTGTAGGCGTTCGATAGATCTTCAAGGTAGAATTGGATAGTTATTAATACTGCCACTAATTCTGCAAGCAGTATGGTACCATATTTCTGCACTGGCTGCTTAATTCCAATGTGTTCAGTTTGTCCAGGAATAAATATGCAGGCTCCAGCTCCACAAGATCCTGGATTCTGAAGACACGAGCCATCTGTAAAAGCCAGTATACAGTCTTCGGCATCATTCTCTGTTAGTCGTGCTACCATGTCTCTGGCTAATTTTTCTTGATGAAGAGATCTGGACTTGGATGAGCCGAGGGCACTCCAGTAATCAGGGCGTGTTCTGGTTCGATGTAGACCATTTTCGTAAACAAACTCCTCTTCCAAATTGTGTGTGGTCACTCCAGTCAGTGCGGTTAAAAGTCACTTAGCTGGATATCAAGTTTTCCAAATAGTGACAAATATCTTTCTGTATCTTCTACATCCTTCCAATTCATCCAGGCTGTTTTGATGAGCTGTGATGATGTCTTAGAAATTATAGACCCACCTTCCCTGATTTCCAGCTCCTCCCTTCTCAAGTCCAGTGGCAGCACACCAGTCTCCACCTCCATTGATGCACCACCAGCAGTTCCGATAGCACCAAGACATAGAGCCAAACCTTTTCTCTGAATTTTGTCCAACCTGTCACAATTTGCTGACTGCCATACAGATGCCACATACTCCAGTTGTGGAAGGACCATCGCCTTATTAAAGTTGTAACAATTTGGCCGAGTTTATTTCCTCAACAACTTTTACTTGTGATATCACCGATATAGTCTTCATTCCTCGTCTCTCCAGCTCTGAGATGTGTCGATCAAAAGTCATCTAGGTATAATCCCAATAATTTTGGGTTGGCATTACATGTATAAGGAAGGAATTGCAGAATTGTTGATGCATATGTCCTTTCCCTTTACTAATAAGGTAGCCTGTTTATCCTTGGAAAAACAGCATACTTCAGTCTTTTCCACCTTGATTTTCAGCCTCCATCTATTGCACCAATCAAATATCTTCTTAACATCATCATTCAGTCCTGTTACAAGTACATCCATATCTGCTCCTGTTCTCCAAATGGTACCGTCATCAGCAAATTTAACTTTGTTGCTGCAAATGTCCTCATATATATCATTAATAAATAGATTAAATAGTAAAGGTGCAATAACAGATCCCTGTGGTAATCCTGTATTTGTCTGGAATATGGAGCCTTTGAAATCTTGTATGTTGCATTCAGCCCATCTGTCTGACAGGAAGTCCAACAATCATGTCCATACCTTTTCTCTGAATTTTGTCCAACCTGTCACAATTTGCTGACTGCCATACAGATGCCACATACTCCAGTTGTGGAAGGACCATCGCCTTATTAAAGTTGTAACAATTTGGCCGAGTTTATTTCCTCAACAACTTTTACTTGTGATATCACCGATATAGTCTTCATTCCTCGTCTCTCCAGCTCTGAGATGTGTCGATCAAAAGTCATCTAGGTATAATCCCAATAATTTTGGGTTGGCATTACATGTATAAGGAATTGCAGAATTGTTGATGCATATGTCCTTTCCCTTTACTAATAAGGTAGCCTGTTTATCCTTGGAAAAACAGCATACTTCAGTCTTTTCCACCTTGATTTTCAGCCTCCATCTATTGCACCAATCAAATATCTTCTTAACATCATCATTCAGTCCTGTTACAAGTACATCCATATCTGCTCCTGTTCTCCAAATGGTACCGTCATCAGCAAATTTAACTTTGTTGCTGCAAATGTCCTCATATATATCATTAATAAATAGATTAAATAGTAAAGGTGCAATAACAGATCCCTGTGGTAATCCTGTATTTGTCTGGAATATGGAGCCTTTGAAATCTTGTATGTTGCATTCAGCCCATCTGTCTGACAGGAAGTCCAACAATCATGTCCATACGCTTCCTTTGATACCATTTTTGTACAGTTTTACCATAAGTCCTTCCCGCAATAAAGAATCAAATGCTTTTAAAAATCAATGAAAAGAGCTCAAGTATTTTCCCTCATATTAAAACCATTGAAGATATCTTGAGAAAATCTCAGCAAGGCTTGGCTCGTGTTGTGAAAACGCCAGAATCCTTCTTGATCATTTTCCAGTTGTCTATTGACTTCTGCAAAGCCATACAGTCGCCATGCTATGATTTTCTCCAATAATTTTCCAAGACAGCTGGTCAGGCTAATTGGTCTGTATGATTTACAATCATTATATGATTTCTTCCCCGGCTTTCGTAAAATTGTTATCTGTGCTGTTTTCCAACCTACTGGTACCTGACCCAACTTCCATAAACAATTGAATAGCAACGATGTAGCTTTATATCATCTGATATATCTCGATTAATTGATTGTAAATTATTATCTGTGTCCTCCTCAATGTTATAATCTTTATTTAAAAGTTTAATTTCGTCTAGTTTTGTTAAAACACTGTCTTTGAAAACTGCATCAAAATTGGCTTGATTTGCATTCTGGAAGAAAGCATTCTCCAACATCTTGCATTTACTGCCTTGTTCAAATTCAAAGGAACCATCTTCTTTACGTAAAGGTAGTATTCCACAACCTTGGTAATCCTGATATGATGTCAGCCTCTTGAAATGTTGCCAAAATTCCTTGGGATCATCTGTAGTATTCATTTTGTTACAAATGAATTTTATCCAACTTTCTTTTGCAGCCTCCTCCGCTTCATCATATTCTTTTTCCATAGTTTTTAAATCTGCTAAGATCTGTGGAGTTCCTCGTCGTTTAAAAGCTTTTTTTAGCTGAGTTCCATTTATACTTAGCAATATAGACACTTTTTCATCCCACCATAATGGTTTCGTCTATGTCCTATGGTAACTTCTTTTCTTGGTACTGCATCTGACATACAGTCTGTGAAAGTTGACATGAACGATTCATACATTTGTTCTATGTTCTTTTCTTCTTTATCTTTATTGTTTAAATACCATGTTTGGAACATTTCATGTGAAATTGCCTCCCATTTGTTTGCATCAACTTTCCTCACCAACCATTTTAATGTAGTCAGCTTTGGATCCACAACTTCATACTCTAAATCTACTTTCAATATTACTGGTATGTGGTCACTTCTCACATGTTCACGACTCAATGTTTCACATTTGGCCATTTTCGGTATCAAACTTGAATTAACAAGGAATAAATCTATTACAATGGTGTCGACTAATTCTGCGCACCTAAGGCTTTCCAAACACATTTATATGGCATTACCATCTCCATATTCGGTCAAACTTTCCTGAATATTCAACGCAGTTCAAAAACGTTTGTGCAGGTAAAATGTCATAACGTTTTGACATCAGTAAGTGACGTAAATTGTGTGATGTATGACATCACATGCGTGTTTGCAACGTCACATTTGTTTCGGCTAATGCTGCGCATCTTGTAGTGTAAACAAAATGGCGAGCAGCATACTGGATCAGCATAGCAAAATTGGTATTAAACTTGAAGCAGAACTATCCAGTGACATCATGGCAGGTTAGTTTCTTCGTTTAACAGTTAATTTAGCAAATAAGATAGCTATTCCACCAGCAGGGTCTGAGGATTTTACACATTTTGACTATATTCGGAATAACTTTTTACCAAACTATCGGAATGTGATAAAATTGTGTCACATTGTAGCAATTAATCAGCTTGTTTATTCCAAAATCCACATAGTTTATTATGACGTACGCATGGCTAAATTTCACGTGAATTACGCATTAGCCGATGCGCAGAATTAGCCGAAATGACAGTGAACTTGGCGAGCTTATCCTGGTTTGTTGACCGTCATTGACACAAATTAAGTTACACTCATCTAAAATCGTTTCAAGAATGTCACTTGTATTGTTCCTTACCACATTGTTCCATTTCAAATTTTTGGCATTTAACTACTAAATCATAAATGTGCATGGTATGTGGGTGGGGTAACAAACTAAAACCACCTCATCCATAAACATTTCCCCAACAAGCGCATCCATTAAAAAAAATATATTTACTGATGTAACAACTATTTGAAATTAATACCTACATCACTAATCTTGACAATAGTGCTGATACCATGTTTGATTATCCAGGTATTTCCAATATAGTCTACAGCCTACAGCAATACAGTTTTAAATCAGTGAGCAGCCATTTTGAATAATGACGTCACCATGATGAAGTCATGTGACAAAACAAAACACGTCGGTACGACATGCGTGTTTAAACAATGACTTTACGGGACAGTGGGTGGACGATTTTCTATATATTTCACTACCGACCCTGTAAGTTACACCAGTGTGTCTAGAAAAATAGGTTTATGGATATTTCTTGAATTTGGGAGGCTTGACTAGGTGCATTTTTTAGAGTATTTCATAATTCTACGAAACAAAATGTTAGCTCCGGTTGATTTTGACATCTTGGAAAATGTCGCCTGCTATGCTGTCTCGCCGGTACGTGTTTCGCATCAGAATTTAAGCTATTTTTCGGGCATTTGTAGCGAAAATTTGAGCTGGTTATGACCCCGCTTTGAAATCATTTTCAGAAAATGGTGTGGTGTTACAAGTGATAGAACAAGACATAACAAAGTATCTGTGCCTCATATTTTCATGAAAACAATTCCGATAAATTCAGCCGTGTTGAAATTTCTGACCAAAAATAGGTGGGTGGGGTAACTTTGTAAAAAATTAATTGAACACATCTGATGCGGTTACTGAATTTTTATTGTGGCGCGCGATTTGTACTTCATTTGCGAGTATTTTTCAATACTTGTCGCAAGAGCCTCCTTAACTGATTATGAGAGGCGGTTATTTGTATAAGTCACCCGCCTCCCTCAGAAAAGCAGTAAATTTTAGCTATTTTCAACCGTCCCGTGATGACTTAGCTCACCTGAGCCAATGGGCTTTAACACCACTTTTTGTTTGTCGGTCATTTTTTCCCCATGGTTGTTCCAATTTACTACGGAATTTCGTGATATTTTAACCGATAGAAAACCTTATTTTATTGTCTATCCTATGTCCGTGAAACTTTGAAATAAATATACCCCGTAAAGTATTCTACTCGTATGCCCACAATGAGATCGCAAGGGATGGGGGCATAATCTTTTGCTCTTGCGGTGAACCGTCCGTACTTCCGTATGTTTTGTATATTTCGTAAGAGTCTCTTTAAATATGACACATGTGAACACACATGGGACCATTAACATGGTCTAGACCTCCCTGACATTCACACAATCTCTGAAACATAACATATTGGACGCCAAAATGTTTCTAACAATTTGTTATGGACCCGTATGCTGGGGGGGGGGGGGAGGGGGGATTTTTTACAAACATAATCTGCTGTAGTTAACATACAGAACTGTCCAAATCTAAAGAGTCCATATGAAGTACTATTTCTTCTCCATAACTATTGTGCATTGGAATAACCTACCTCCAGTCACTGTTCATACAGTGTTCGAGACCGGATAAAAACATTTGCTTATATATAAACTTCGCCAGTTTCTTCGGCCCTTTCGTAGTGTTGTCCCTTAATTCATTTTACAACGTTGTGCATGTTCATATTTTATTAATAAGTACATGCAGATACGTCCAAGTTAAATTGTCTAACAACATCCTTGCATAAGAAAAGAAGCTATAGATACTTGCTTATAGCAATCAGTGAACGAATTTAACAAATACAATAACATTTTTTCACACTGTTAAATTATATTTATTTTAGACGACCATACAACACCAGGTTTTGTTTTCTAACTGGCAATCATTGTCGAATCACTACATTTAAAAATAAATAAACTCATGCTATACAATTTAACAAGTTCGCTTTGAACGGCAAACATATAAAGCAATAGGGAATTACATAAACTATATAAAACATACAAAAGCAAAAATAAAAGTTGCATACTATTATATATACAGCTTTTATTCTTGAGTTTGCATGTTAATTACGCTATTAATTAATTAATGTGTGATTGCATAATTATGTTGCGAGTACGTCGCGTTTGTGAAGTCGTCGGTTGATGTAGCAATGACGCCATTTGACGTTTGGAAAGTCTTTGTCATCTAGAGTTGACTTAATGTCGGTGTAACAATAGAACATTTATTTTAATTAGGGTTTTATGTCTCATTTGCATGATTATTACACTAGTACATTATGATATTCACGGCAATACACAGTGTTATATTGCACTCCCAGATAACACTATAAGTAATACAATTAGATTATGAAATACGTTCTTTATACCAGTTTGTGATGACGACCTGTGCTGCAGGTTGTAGGAAAGAAATTAAAGTAATTAAAGGTACATGCCCACTCAGTAGGCACAGAATGTTCTTTATAGGAATTAAAATTAGTAATATTTATTTTACTGATAGTGACCAGCGGTGGTATCAGGCTATTTTCATATGCAAATGAGGCATGATATTTTTTTAATTATTTCTTCTAATTAAATGTGTCACCTGAAAAAAAGGATAGTTTCGACAGATTATAAAGTATGATCATTGCACATACAAAAATAAATACAGATAATAAAAAGTAATGTCCGTTAACATTTTAAAGAAACACGGTTATTGCCCCTGATATCAGTGTGGAAGTTTACGTCTGATCATTACGTATAATAATGCCAATCAATATGTGGGGTAATGGTGAATTAATGTTTATTTTGCCAGAAAATTTCTCAGATGATGTCTTTGATATAAAGAACAGTTTGTGCCTATTTAGTCGGCATGTACCTTTAATACGGTAATTGATAATTTGGTAGGATCACATTTTGAAGTTTGATTTGTTTTATATATATAGTACATATGGTTCAGTTGGATCATTATGAATACGAATTGTGTTCGGCTATGTTAATAAGATCGTTTAAGTAGGCTGACAAAAGTGATAATTGATGCCATGTACAAATCCATGTTCATTCTTTACACTCAAATTAGGCAGTTCTGTTCAGTGACTAAATTGTATTAGCAGTAAACTGGATGTTATGAGCTTCCCTTCGGAGGTTATTGGAAATTATTATAATACGAAATAGTTTCCTGATGTTATCTCAGAGACATAAATTTCTATACTAAGTGAAGCTTGCACACCCTTGCAACCCTTATAATGATATACTGTTTGTGCGAAGCAAGACGTCTGTATCACTGATTGAATTGTTAAAATGCACCCCCCCCCCCCACCCGCACCCCCACAAAACACTCCTGCGGTTAGTGTTTTAATGTGTTTGTATAGTATACGTGTGTCACGCGTCACATAAACTCTTTATCATATTCAACCAATTAACAACTGTGCATACGCGTGCGAGACGTGTGTAGCATGTGAGTCCAATAATGTCCACAGGCTACTGACAATCTCCCGGTTTATAATCCTCAAAACAACACATCCCACACATGTCGGTTTCTCCTTTGATCCTGCTGCAGGAAATATAATTAGGATCTCCAACACCTCATGTCAGAGACCGCCGCTTGGTGAATATGGGCAGAGATACGAATACAGTAGGATGTCACGCACTGATCTGGAGATGTTTTGATATATAATCTCTTCATTGGACAATAATAAATGTCATAACATGCAGCTTTGATTGGATAAATTGGCGTATGTATTTCGCTACATGGTGTAAGCTCGGATCAGCATGCGCATTCGCGTGACCTTATCATTATAGAACATATATCTACACAGATCGGACATTCAGCCAATTAATCACATTACACCCTTCATCATAATACACACACTATCCTTCTGAGGCATCGGGTGGATGTCACTCGAGCAACACTATGCTGATCGCAAATGATAATTAACATACTCCATTCCGCCATGCAGTCACATATACATTTCTTATACAAAAAAGTATCGTCTGCCGCACTTGGATCAGGCTCATGGAGATTGGATGTTGAATGTTTGAATAGAATGACGACGGAATATGATACATTTATACCTTTATGAACAAATTAAGAAACTATGTTACTAAAATGGCTTGGTTCGCATGCTATCTCAGATTTTGAGAAATGAAATGAAATAATCAACCTATTTTGTTAAACCCAATAAAATGACCTGACCATAAACATGTAAGTCTGTGGCAGATTTACTTACCGGAAATGAATATCAATGCCATTGTTATCTCAACTGTTGAAGAACGTGTGACGTTAGATATTAAATTCAATAGAAGTAATAGCTTACATATCGAACTGACACATAGAGCTGGTCCCATATTGTCTATTAGCCAAGCATGGTTTACTTACTCAATACGCGTGCGTAGTTCGATTTCTAACCATTCGTGTACAAACCTGCGGACCGCAAACACTACATGTGAAAGTGTTCTAATAACTAATGAGACTCTATATAACTATACTCGCATTGTGAAATAAAAGTACATTAGAGCCGTTATAAAAAAAACAACACCGCAAACATACGATAAGTATGCATATATTACCCAGTATTGTTGAGCTTATGATATGTGCCATAACGCATAACAGTACTACTTAATTATGGCGTCAGGGAAATCAACTCCTTCCTACATGTATGGCTTATTCAATGTATATTTAAATGCTTAGCCGACACTGGCAATGTCTTTACTGTGTGCCGCATGTCGTACCGGATTCCCATAGCATTTTGGGGTTGCCAGAGCGTGACCATCAGCTCACGAGATCGCCAGCCTTATCACACAGGTGTCTGTTAAAGGTACATATGCCCACTCAGTAGTCACAAACTGTTCTTTATACCAGAAACATTATCTGAGACATTTTCTGGCAAAAGAAACATTCATTCACTATTATCACACGTAATTTCCACATTGATATCAGGGGCAATAACCGTGTTTCCTTAAAATGTTAACGGACAAGAAAAGATCTTGAATAAATGGAAATAAAAAAAAAGTGAAGTGGCCCTAATGGGCTTCCGTAGAAAATAGCCTGATACCACCGCTGGTCATGCTGGTCATTATCAGTAAATACATATTACTAAATGATTATATCTGTACAGTGTATAGCGGGCACTCGTAATATTTAGAACTGGTGAATTATACACTTATTTAATTCCTATAAAGAACATTCTGTGCCTACTGAGTGGGCATGTACCTTTAATTAGTTTAATTACTTTCCTACAACCTGCAGCACAGGTCGTCATCACAAACTGGTATAAAGAACGTATACCGTGCTTCCTTAAAATGTTAACGGACATTATTATTTATTCTTTGTGTTTATTTTTTGATGTGCAATGCTCATACTTTATAATAGGTTGAACATATTATTTTTTTGAGGTGACACATTTAATTACTATAAATAATTAAAAAGTTACATCATGTCTTATTTGCATATGAAATTAGCCTGATTCCACCGCTGAGTCACTATCAGTAAAATAAAGATTACTATAGTATATACATGTACATGATTATATCTGTATAGTGGGCACTCGTAATTTTTAGAACAGGTGGAAGAGTGACACAATTATACACTTATTTAATTCCTACAAAGAACATTTTGTGGCTAGTGTCTGGGATGTTCAATTATTTCTTGTGTATACGCAGTTTTGCATACTTCCTATAAATCTATTTTGTCTCGTATATATGCCACCACGATATGGCCAGAGATGAACTTAATTCAATAATGTTCTGTTCTGTACTGCTAAAACTTTAACCCTTACTATGCTGAATTAAATGTTGTCGTCTGCTGGAAATATTTTATTTTCAATGTTTCTCGATAAAAACCAGTTGGAGACCATTCTCATGTGCTGTCAAAACAGGTGTTTTGTTAAGAATTAAGGGGAAAATGAAAAACAGCAGACGACAATTTTCGTCTCCAGCGTAGTGAGGGTTAAAGCACCCATGGAAATATGGTGGAAATAACTTCATATTATCGCAGTGTCACGTGCCACTCAAAGCGTTTGCCATATTTACCCACTGCCAATTAACAACTTTGGTATGATTGCCAGCACTTTGTTGGATATATATATTCTAGATATTTACACACAATTAATACTTAATTTAATAAAGTATTTGCGTTTAGATACTTTATATGTCTCTGATTTAATACACATTAACCACAGGAAGAGGGCAGGGTATATACATAGTTTTCAGCCGAGGTTGGGTTGGAGGTATTGGCGAGCAGGTGAAGTGAGCGAATATTGAAGGGTATGGTGGTGAAGGCGTGTATTTGTTTTTTTTTGCGGCGGGGTGTGTGGTGCAATCCCGAAATAAAATTCATGTCTGCGTTCAATCTAATTTTCTGTGTGCGAGATCTATATATAATTTTCACATTGATTTACATGGATTTATTGTACTTATTCAGTGTGCAAGTTCAATTGCACCCATGAGTTTGTATAGCCTAATATCGCGTACATGGAACAAATGTTAGGTGGTGCGTTCGCACTCGTACCCCTGTTGGCTACGCCACTGTTCATTCAATGTACGGTAGGCCTATTTATAAACAAGAGCCCAAAAACCCGGATATCCCCAATCCACCTGATAGCCGCACCACTTCCCAGTGTTAATATCTTCTAAGGTGTAAACAAACATTGTTTGTTTCCACTAACCTGACCGACCCTATTTTTTCCCGCCGACCCTACACTTTTTTTCGTCCTATCGGTAATTTATTTTTATAAAAACAGTATATTTTCACTAACCCATAGTGGGTTAACATATCCAGTACAAAAAGTGTGTTGTGAATGAAAAAAAATCGAGAAAAAAAAGAAGTTTCGCCTACCTACCTACCCTATTTTTTGTCCAGGTGTTAGCGGAAACAAACTATTTTTTTGTTTGGCCTATTAAATGTAAATGCTTTGATTTAACAACGGCACTGGTTCGATGACCTTACATGTCGGGACCGACTATTTAAGTCCCCATCCGATAGGACTAGGCTATCACGAAGGTGTCTTGCCCAAGGACACGCCGAATCGGCCAGTGTTGGGATATCTTCTGAATGGGCTCTTTATAATATATAGACCGTGATATGATAAAATCACCCTTACAAATTGAATCTGGAATCCTAAAAGGGTCTCCCGGCTCACCCCACTGAATCCGCTAGTTAGTCAGACAAACCACACGTGACCGCCATCATCTTAACAATGTCCCTACTAAAATAGGTTTATTATCATGCTACAGGCGTGATTTAGAAGATCAGAGCCTAGACCGGCCGCACAAGAAATAAGCCACATTTCTCCAGGCACAGCCACATACTGACATAGCCTATCTGTAAACTCGTGCCAAATAAAAACAATCACGAATATTATACAATTCCTACCCTTATTTCAGAACAATTAAAATATAATTTGTCGAAAGGTAAAATAAACTGTTTGATTTCTATTTCATATATTATAATATTGTGTTTTACTTTATTGACGAGTTTACAAATGCTCGGTACTACTTTAGTATGCGGATGCGATCATCAAACCGTGACCTTGCGACCTTCAGTTGTCAAAGTTGTAAAATGTATCCTTGCGCCGCGTAATCTGTGAGTAGACATTCCTTCGGACGTGTCTATGCGAATTCTTAAGTTTTTGGATATATTTTGCATGTTATGGATAACTAGTGTAGACCATGGCTTGTAGATACAGAGAGGAACTAGTTGGGAAGCGATTCATCTCGGTTCGGAGCCCCGTAAAACTAAAAATCGGGAAGATATCCGAGTGGGAATGGAGGTCTGGAATTGTGAGAGCTCTTTCCAGCAGGGATACGAGCAGTCTGGATTTATCGGTAAGTCTCAATTGACAAAGGTTTTATACACGTTCCAAACTATTTATGGAACAACTTTATTGTCAATATGATGTTGCTATGAAAGTTTTATAAGTTGGAAATAAAATTTTGGTTAACCTTAGTTGAGAAAGTGTCCTTTTTGTTCGTGTAATTAGGTCGTCCGATGAAGTGATCGGCCCGCCCCTCAACTTTGAAGAAATGATTTCAGCGATAGCGAGCACGTATGGAAATTGGAATGCTAATAAACTCGCCCGCTCAACAATTCGTCCGCTTACCACCTATGCTATTGATGGTACAGTTAAAATAACCCTGGTCAATGCGGATTGTACTAAACACATCCACACAATTGGTAAAAAACAGCACCAGTCTCACTCCCAGCCATAGTTGCGAAGGTAACTTGCAATCTACTCTCGTACCGTCTGTAGGCAGAGTTACACTCATAGGATTCCTTTGCAGAATAGCGAATCAGATCTGATTCACACTTTAATAGTTAATTGTGACCGACATTTTGAGATCTGAAGAAAAAAAAAAGATGAAAAATACAAACCAATTCTGAAACAATTTTTACCTTGTAGAAGGTTTAGAAAATTAGTTTTTGCATTTACAGAAAATGAACACCGTCTTAACTTTTACATGTTGAATTTGGCTGCCACTGACTTGGTCATTTGTTGATTCTAGCTTAAATTGACTTTATCAGGTCATCTACATATATAAATTTATGTCATAATTACTTGAAAATTTTATTTTCATAATATTAACAGTGATTTTAACACTCATTTCAATTAAAAAATATAGATTAACTGCTAAAGTGCGAATCAGATCTGATTCGCTATTCTGTAGAGGAATCCTATGAGTGGAATCGTAACTCTGCCTAAGGACGGTACAGGAGTAGATTGCCTTTGCAACTATCCCAGCCACAGCTGTTAAAGGATCAGGGCCGAAGGTACAACAATTTAACATTGTTCACAAGTAGTTTTAGGCCATAAAAATATCGCCGTTTCAGAAATTTTCCCTTCGAGTCAGCATTTTATCGTCGTGTAGAAATAAAACATAATTTTATCCACATGATCAATAAAAAACACTACCATACACAAATATGTTAAATCCAATCATGGCATGTGATTTTTCATGTCTAAAAAGGTCAGTTGTAATAACTTTGTATGTACATAGACTGTTTCACCCAGACTGAAAAAAGGGGCAAGGGTGCTCCTTGAAAAAAAGGGTAGTTACAGTAAATAACTCTGGCGAATACTCCCGTATCGTCTGTGGGTTACGCTGCTCTCCATAGGCGAATTAGATAGTTGCGAACGGTATTAAACTCTTGCGATTTACTCCCGTACCGTCCGTAACAAGAGTTACGATTCCACTCATAGGAAAACTGAACAATATCGAGTGTGAATCGCGACTATAAGGAATTAAAAAGTTGCTATCAGTCAACGGTTTTCGTTCGATGTTATATATGTACTACATGTTATATTTACAAAAGTAATGCAAGTTGAAGTATGGAGTAGGTAATTTTTTCAGCCAATCAATACACCTGTTTTAAAATTCACAAATCTCAATATTCGTCATTTGTAACCGATGATGTATTTCAGTTCTAGAATTTCTGGCGCTTTATTAATTACGCATGCGAGGAAAATGTCGAAGAAGACTAATTTGTTTCACACATTTTTTTTGCGGATCCCGGGGACGCAGTGCCAGTTGGCATTGTGCATCCCTGGCCAATAAAGCGCATCAGCGGAGCAGAAGACACGTTTCTGGGAAATTCCTGTTCATCTGTCTTTTATATTGTCTGTATCCTTATGACCGAGACACCTACTGTGTAATTTTTTGTCACAATAACAGACCCTTCCTTGTGTTACTGGCTCAGAGGCATAAACCCACTTCCTCTAAACAAGGCTAACCCTTTCACAAATGGATTTTGATAAGTGTCATAAAATGATTTTCAGACTAGTACATTTATGAAAGGAGGTGTTTTTGTTCGCAAAAATATGAAAATTACTTGCAAAAAGTGTCGATCCAGATGAGACGGCTCGACACGAGCGGCTCACCTGGATCTACACTGTTTGCCAATACCACTTACTAGGCCTGTGGTGTTGAAAGGGTTAAAGTAGGTAGGTATCTGATTATTGTATGGAAACAATATTAAAACCACTCACTCGTCGGACCGCATCGGAAAATGCGAGGACGGAATGGGTTGTTATTGTGACAAATATTTACACGGCACTTGTCTCGGCTATCAGGATACAGGTACAGCAATTATAATAATGAAAGACAGATCTATAAAATAGTAAATGCCATCCATTTACATGTAGTAGATTATCTCGGCTAATATCTGGGTTCAATCTAGGATTTCAGCATTTGGGGCTAATAGCTCATCCGTATTTCACAGAGTTCGCACATATTTGAAAAGTACTTAAATTCTCGAGTGATAAATGAAAAGTACTTATTTTCTGAAAATCTGCTTGGAAAGTGCTTGAATTATATTTTGGTACTTAAAAAGAGCTTAAAAATTGCATTTGTGCTTAAAAAGCACTTGAATTTTTATTAAAAAAACCAAAGGTTTATCACTAAAATTCTGTGAAATATTAGAATAATTACCGTAAGTGACAAAGGGAAATCACTCATCAATCTTGTTCAATGGTCGAGTGTAAATTGTGGACCGTTGTCGTCCGGCATCGAAAACTGTAATGTTAATAGTGGCATTGTCCATCATCTTTATATAACTGTTAGAGATCTAACATTAATGATACCGTCCATTCCACTTGCTATATATACAAACACAGTTTAGGCATACATTTAATGAAGGAATTTTATTGTAGTAGGTAAAATACAAATGTTTTTGGGATTATCCCTGAAATTTATTCATAATCTAGCTGTATTATTAAATAATTAAGTAGTTATTTCAGATTTCAGCATCATAATTTGAGATGACCCACAATGTTTGTACTCAACACAATTTCAATCGAGTGTAGGACAATATCCCCCCCGGACAATATCCCCCCCGTATATTTTGTCCCAGGCGGACAATATCCCCCCCGTCAAAAAAGACAGGGCGGACAATATCACCCCCATCAAAAATACAAGGCGGACAATATCTCCCCCGTGGATAATCCTAGGGCGGACAATATCCCCCCCGTAGAAAATCATAGGGCGGACAATATCCCCCCCGGACATTATCCCCTCCATATATTTCGACACAGAAGAAAGAGTAACTAACAAGAATAGTTGAAAGAAGCAATCAAATCTTCAATTAGCCAAACAATTAACATAATCAAAGTCCATTTACCTATCAGTGCAGTTGAAAGAAGCAATCAAACAAATCAAGTGAACACATTATGAGCCCAAAACTAAGGTCAAAGATGGACAAAATATCACAATGTGACACAATATTACTTATACAGAAATAAAATAAAGCTTGTTAATTTATAAGTTTATAAGGGGGGATAATGTCCGGGGGGATATTGTCCGCCCTGTGATTTTCTACGGGGGGGATGTATTGTCCGCCTTGTCTTTTTGATGGGGGGGATATTGTCCGCCCTGTGATTTTCTATGGGGGGGATATTGTCCGCCCTGTCTTTTTGATGGGGGGGATATTGTCCGTCTGGGTCAAAATATACGGGGGGGATATTGTCCGGGGGGGATATTGTCCGTTCCCCTTTCAATCAGCAATGCCACACAGTCAGGTGTGTTGTGGGGCATTTGTAATCCTTCAATTTCAGAGATAGGTGTGAGAGGTCAGCCAATTAGACAAATGTGTCCATAATCCTAATCTCGGTGGAATACACTCTCAGAGTGGATAGTGGCTTCTGTCTAACAGACAACCAGGTGTCTGTATAGCGTAAAAAAACAGTTATTCAAATTGAGTGTTACTCAACCATGCATCATATAAGGCGAACCAAATCCTCATTCAGTTATGTTCCCGTAAAAGTCTGCCACTGCGCATACAATACACGTTTCAACTATCCTAATTTAACTATGAAGGCAAAGTATCCAGTATGGGATTTCTACACTGTCACTGAGGATGGCAAGAAAACAACTGCGATACGTAATGACTGTAAGACTGAAGTCAGCCCCGCACATGAAACAAAGCCAAAAACGGCGTTTTGAACACACAAAATCTTATTTCCCACTTCTGAGCTTATTTCCCGGGGCGGAAAATACCGGTATTTCCCGGGGCGGGAAATACCGGTATTTCCCGGTGATATTTCCCGGCCAACCATGGCTGGGAGCACGTAGCGCGACCCGCATCGTAAAAATTTCTACCGAGGCAACTGCCTCGGTTTGCCTCAACGTGGCTACGGCCCTGATGCCCATAATTTACATGTATTTTTAAACTTTTTGTGTTTTTAAATGGTGATCATTAAGCTGTGATAGTATTATTTTGATGTCAAACTTGGAATAATTGTTTGAGGTACTTAATATAATTACCGTAAAGATTCTAATAGACGCCCATGCTCTAATAGACACCCACCCCCCACTTTTTACGTTGAAAACGACACATTTTTTGGCCGATTTTCACGAAATTAGTGCCTCTATTAAACGCCCAGTACTAACTTGAAATAAAATCGGAGCTAACTGTCCAACTAGATTTTTTTTCTTTCTATTATTTCGAAAGCAACTTCCTTTAAAATCTGGAAAAAAACATAATTGCTACTGTCACTTTCAAAAGCGGAAGAGAAATTGAACTGTTTCCGGTGTCGCAGTACATTCCTCATCAGCAGTAGCTATTTGCAGGGACACAGGGCGATCAGAATTTACACGGTTACGGAAACGTCATTTTCAAAGCATCTTAAACACATCTCGTATAATATGGGTGAAATTGACAGCATGTTGGATTTTGGCCGATATTTCCTAGGAGATAACATAAATATGGCTTGTTCTGGACGTGGCCTTGGGCCGAAATTAATCACACTGATTCGGACCTAAGCAAACACGGGCCGAAACGTCCATGGTCCGAAACGCTGACAGTCCGAAACCTGCGTAGGCGTAGCTCTGATCAGCATTAATGATTGACGCTGTCTTGATACACATTACCATTATTTTAACATTTTTATCGACTGTACCATAATGACTAGAGTGGGCCGAAACGTCTTGGTCCAAAATGTTTATAAACTGACAAGACAGTACAATCAAGTCTGGCATTTGAGAGTAACGTCCCTTTGTTATGTTTTTGTTCAGATAGTAGAACATCGTATATTTTTTATCATTTCCCTTGAATAACACTTGCCTCTATTAAACGCCCACCCAGGACTTCGGAGCCAGTGGTGATTCTAATAGACACCCGGTCTTTACAGTAAATGCATATTTTGATCCAATGCAATCACTTATTTTAAGGTCCTGGTAATCGTATTCATTAATTCATTAACAATCCAGATATTATGACTACTGTCATTTTCGGCTAATTCTGCGCGTCAGCTAATGTGCAATTCACATCCGTTTTTGGTAGTTTGGTAAGAAGTTATTCAGAAATTTGGTGAAAATATGCAAAATAGGTAGACCCAGACAAAACATCACAATCAGAGTGTGGGATCACATGGTTCTCGAATGGCGTTCGCCAACAATTTGGGACATAAATTTTAAACATAGCCAAAGTTCCCATATCTCTTGATCCGTTAGTCGGATCATTACCAAACTTCATCAATAGCTTCCTCACAGAGATAACTATCCATTCAGTGTCATTCAAGTGACCTTCAATTTGGTGACCTTAACCTCTATGGGATGTAAATTCAAACTCTGGACGTACAGTGTACATGTATCAAAATTTTGTACATCTCCTGATACGTTAGTTGGATGTTCACCAAACATCATCGGTAGCTTCCTTACATTGATACCTACATGTAACCGCCCTGGGACATTTGTTTGATCTTATTTGTTGATAGTAGGTGAGACACTCGCTGGAGATTGTCTTGTTTTAAGTCCAAAAGGGGAACATAATCTAGGTGTGAAAAAAAAATAATTTACTTCTCTCATTTGCACACCTTAAGGAAGCTACATGTACATATCGTCAATCAATGTGAAAAGGAACACAATGTGTTTCGAACACCACCTGATATAACGTATAGCGCGCTTTATTTCACGAATTATACCGACGTTTTCGATGGGGTATCTCAGTCACTATCTCTGGAAAACACAGAAGTTCATTCACCACAGAAGAAATGTGGAAAATCACCATCAAAAATGTGATTTATCCTTTGTTTTTGTACATACGGGTTAATATGTCCAAAAAACTTATTACCTTTTGTCATCACACTTATACGGTCAACTTTAATACCTTTTATGCATTAAAACTGTTGACAGCTTTCACAGCTGTATATTGCGGCTGCTGCAGTAAACATTACATGACTAGTTTTGAGATAGGGTTAAATTCGATCGGTTTGTATGCCACTCAAGTTAGTTAGTTTTTATAAACAAATCAACTGGGATATGTACAATTTGAGCATACAAAAATTATGGCATAATTGTGTTTTAAAGTAACATTGTCTGAATAATATATCTAATACACCACTGATAATGTAAAAAAAAAAAGTGACAAACACTTGTAGTCAGCACTAACTAAAAAGAGGAACATGTTACGGCCGTATTTACATACATGTACCAGCACGCACGACCAGGACAGACACGAATGTAATGAGCAAAGGAATGGATGAAAATAATTATAGAAACATTTTTAAGAATACGCTGTTATATTTAAATACACCCATTAACATGTTGAAGACGATTTGATATGTTGAATAACATCTGCATGATTTCGACGGCATCGTGGCTAGTACCCGGGAGTAATACTCGAGTAGCCATATTGTACCGAAACCCATTAGACTGGGTAATGTAACGAGTTAGTGACGTCCATAATTTGAGTGTCTGGAAAAAAATGTCAATTATTAAATCAGAAATTTGTAATTCCTATGGTAAGTTTTTAGCTGAATTGAATAGTTTTCCTACTTTATTGATTTATTTTGTTTGAAATTTGCTGTTCCACTAAACTTATTTTTTAAAAATCTATATAATGTCCGACTTTTTTATTTAAAAATTAACATTTGGGAAGTAAGCAAATAGTTAACTGCCGGTACACGCAGTCTAAATGTGCATACATTATACGATTCACGTCGGATACAGGCACGAGACATGTTATTTCCCAGAAAAGGTGATATCTGACTAAAAATTGCCAATTTCTGACTGGATTTCACTGTGAATACAGGCAAATAACGGTCAGAAATAATCAGAATTTGGTATCTAAGTAATATACAGTTTATATCAGGTAATTCGCTATGCATTGACCGAATATATACTATTTTTCTTATCCTGCATTGACTGGTCCGTGGATATGCATATCCACGTCACGGCTCATTAAAAACTACTTTCACTGAAATTTCATTGGTCGAACAGCGTCACATGACATTACTGTATGACACCTGTGCGATGACACAACATAAACAAGTCTGCATTCTATTCAACGAAAATTATGTTATGTTTGGCCATCCTCTGGCATAAAATGTTACCTGATCAGGGATTCCGCTGGAGAAAAAAAAATCGCCACTTCAAAAAAATAAATAGATTACCGGGCAAGTGTCTTTTGACTTCAAGTTTATCAGACTCTACTTGGAATGGTATGAATTCCTTGGCTTGCCAAGGAATTTCTACTCCTTTCCTAGCCTTGCCATTAAGCTTAACCCTTTCAACACCACAGGCCTGTATAGTAAGTATTGGCAAAAAGTGTAGATCCACATGAGCCGGCTCGTCACGAGCCGTCTCAAGAGGATCTGCACTTTTTGCAAGTAATTCCATGTTTCGTGTTTCAGGTGTTGATTGAGTTTGACGACATTGACTGGACGAGGAGGGAGTGGGTCAGAATCCACGATATCTTTCAGCTCTTCCTCGTCGAGCACACGCTTGTCTGGGCAGAACGACCGGACCCAGACCGGGCGAAGCAGTCCATCTCTTGGCCTGGCTTGGTGAGTCGTAGTTCCTTTGTATATGTGGCAGTGACTGGAGAAATTGGAGCTTATGAGATTTGTAACCAGTGTAGCTCCTGATGAAATAACACACCCCTGTCAGAGCTGCCAACTGTTCCGATTTTTTCGTATTTGTTGTTTCGGAAATACGTTAGAAGTACGGACAACAATTAAAAAGTACGATTTTTAAAAAATCAGCGCTGGAATATCGGGAAATAATAATTTTGTTTCCAAATTATTAAAATAAGTCCTATTTTTAGCTCACCTGAGCAAATATCTGGGGGCCGTTTCACTAAACTTCGTAAGTGCAAAATTATGATAGTCTGTAAATATCACATTAACACTGTTTTCTTGTAAACAATTATTAGATTTACATTTATTGAGCATGGGCTGGAGCCTATGCTCAATAAATGTAAATCCATCAATTGAAATTTCCAGACAATCCTAAATTTGCGCTTACGGACATTTTAGTCGTACGAAGTTTATTGAAACGGCCCCCAGGTGAGCTATTGTTACCGCAATGTGTCCGTCGTCCGTCCGTGAACATTTTCAAACGTCTTCTCCTCGGTAACCATTGGGCCTATAGTCACCAAACTTCATGGTCATGGTCCTTAGGTAGGGGGGTTACAAAATTGTTAAAATGACGTCATTACGTAATCCAAGATGGCCGCCGTCTAAAAATAGCACAAATTCTTCAAAAAATCTTCTTCTCAAGAACCGCCTACCGGATTTCGACAAAACTTGGTAGGAATTATCGATGTACAATGCTGTTTCAAAGTTGTTAAAATGGTGACCCCGGGGTACAAAATGGGCGTGGCCCGTGGGGTCAAATTTTATTTTTGACTGAATATGGTCATATATCAAATCGAAGGTATCAACGAGGCGATCACTCTGGTGCATTTTTTCAAAATCGGATGGTTATGTCATCCAAGATGGCCGCCGAAAGGTCAAAAGGTCGTTCTTTTATTAGAGATTTCAAAATTCTTCTTCACATGAACCGGTCCATGGTAGCCAAACTTCAAAGTTATGGTCCATGGGTGAAGCCTTTTCAGATTTGTTAAAATGGAGGTCGTCGCTAATCCAAGATGGCCGCCATCTAAAAATAGCACAAATTCTTAAAAAATCTTCTCATGAACCGCCAGCCGGATTTCGTCAAAACTTGGTAGGAATGATCGACGTAGAATACTCTTTCAAAGGATGTTAAAATGGTGACCCCAGGGTCAAAAATAGGCGTGGCCTGTGGGGTCAAATCAAATTGAAGGTATCGATGAGGCGATTGCTCTGGTGCAATATTTGTCGGAATCGGATTATTGTCATCCATGATGGCCTCCAAAAGGTCCATTTATTTGAGATTTAAAACACATGAACTCAATGTCACATTCTCATCTGGTGTTCATGGAGTCAGGTGAGCGAATTAGGGCCATCATGGCCCTCTTGTTTTATTTACCCGTAATCATACTCTCCTAGGCGCTTACCATTTCAATTCTTGTTGTGTAGGAATAGTAGTTTCAAGCGATATTGATTTCTTCATCGCTTAAATTCTTAAAATGTCTGCTCCAAAGCGCGCAGCCGACGAATCTGGGTCTTTTTTATCGAAAGAACCACGGACGTTCATCACTGATTGCAGCGAGACATGGCCCCATTTGGTTAGAGTTAAATGTATCTCTTTGTTTCAACATTGTTCAGCTTGAACTGTATAACCCCATTCAATTAACCAAATCCTTACGATGTCCTGTGCAAAATTTATTTTTTATTTCAATACCGTAATTAGTGTTTTCAATAGTGACCATTTTGGGAATTTTGACCTTTGGATCTACCGTATTTGTGACTTGGAATTTGCAGCAAAAAGGTCAATGTGCAAGTAACCCTTACAATGCTGACTTTGTCGTTTGCTGTTTATTTCCTTTCTTTTTTTCATTTTCTCATCAAAAACATGTTTTGACAGCACTTCAGAATCATTTCCAATGGAAATGATTCTAAAATGCAGTCAAATCATGTTTTCATTGAGAGAAAAAAACATTTGTGAAACAAAAGCAGACAATTTTCGGTTCCTGCTTTCTAAGGGTTAAAATTCAATCTTCATCAGCCATTGGATTCTATCAAGAGTCCATTGAAAACGCTGAGGGTTTGTGGGAATCAAGACTTTTCCAAGTTTATACCCCGATAAATTCCACAAAAAGGCCATTCATTACTATATTGGATTCTATCAGAGTCCATTGAAAACTGAGGGTTTGTGGCATCCCATGTTCTATCAACATACTTTCTAGTTTGCAATGACCTATATTATTACTGAATTGAAACTGTATTGCGACATGTTCAAAATATATTTCACAAAAACCAATATGTATTTGCACCATTCAAATACGTATTCATTGTTAATCTGTTCAAAGAAATGACTTAAATTTCCAAACAAAACCGCCAAATCAATAATCTTGTATTTAAACTTGGTAATGCGTTCTTTGTCGGTAATCCTATAAAACGTTCTCGTGTTGGGACAAGATGTTGATAATAAAAGCAATGGTTCTGACGAAATACTAAGTACTATGGTGAATACTTGAATAATTATATTTACATACCTTTGACAAAGTCTGTGATGTTCTTGACCCATTTGTGTACAAAATGTTTGATATACATCCATATATTATTATTTATTTGATTTCATTCTTGCAAAAAGTAATTTCACCTAAATAAATAAATAAATGGTACAAAAGTTATACATTAGTTTAGATAGTCTCAGCAGTACAAATGACTTTTACTATTTCATCTGTCTTTTATATTATCTGTATCCGGCCATTATAAAATATGGTCACAATAACAGCCGATTCTGTCCTCGCGTTTTGCGAATAAAACTGGAATAAAATAATAATCCTGGTCAAAGTAGGTATATTTACATGTTTGTTATTGGTCTGTGCAAGTTTTTTTTTAAACAGAACAATGAAGTATTAATTAAACCGCTCGTTTGTCACAAAATGGCAGGAAAGAATGGCTGTTATTGTGACCATATTTTATAATGGCCCGGTCTCGGCTATAAAGATACAGATAATATAAAAGACAGATGAAATAGTAAAAGTCATTCGTATAGCTGAGATTATCTAAGATAGTTATACATGTACGTTCTCATCAGTAAGGTACATGGTCCCGGAAACACTTTGAGCCTTTTTAATGTCAAAAAGTCTTAAACCATGACTCTTTTCTTGTTTAAAGCATGCACTTCTCTGTAGGCTTTTGTGATGCTTATTTTAGCACATGCCCATGATCATGTTATGGTCAAATGCCGCGGCAGGCGCGACACCGCTTCCGTGACTGAATTCTTGTAGTATTTCTGTTTGTCCATCTGTCCATAAGATTTTTATTTTTCGGTCCAGGTGGCGGCTGAGGGTATCTGTGAGCCTCCAATCACATGCTAGTTATTTATAATATCCACCTTATTAAAGCGGCATGTGACACTTTGCCTATGTTAATGCATATACTTTTAGCTTAAATGACTATACCTCTGACTTATAAAGTATGCTGAGCGGTATACATGTATACCGCTCAGCATACTTTATAAGTCAGATAGCTTTCGTCTATACGCTTGGCAGTCCGTAATGCATACATGTACACAATGTAAACTTAACATTTAAAAAATTTGCGTTAAATTTTTTATTTGCTTGTCGAGGCAGTGGCTGGGGGGTATCCATGAGCTCCAGCTCACAAGTTCTAGTTTTATATGCATGTACTGCCAACCCATATCTAAGCTGACGAAAAGCGAAGAAAATTTGGTGGAAAAACAAATTACCTAATCGTTTTTCATACGATAAGTTTTGTTGCCTATATCGATGGTCTAGTAACATAAAGTCGTAAGTGCTATGCTTTAGCATAGCAGTTACGACCTTATGTTACTAGACCATCGATATGTGACTTGTGATATTACATGTATCATGGCATGTGGCATGTAGTGTCCTATTTTCGGTTGTGGAGGCCGTATACATATACCACTTGGTATTCTACAAACCTGTTGTACAAAGCTTACACTGGTAGGGTGTGTATTGGCAAGTAAATAAATACAGATAGGCCTTCTCTTTGCTTGCCGGAACTACTTTCCTTGAGCGATTACGCATTAGCAGGGGTTGGTTCAAAATGTTCATGAATATAGAATATGGAATATTGGAGAAATATATTATGCTGGGACAGTTCAGGCAACCATTTTCATTCCAGAAATGTATAAACCGGGGGAAAATTTTGGCCCTTTTTAGAAAATTGAGTAAAACAAGGGGCCAGAAGATTTATTGTTCAAAATATCCAATTTCTTCAAAGGCTTTTCCCCAATTTTGATATGAAATCTCCGCAATTTGAGTGGCTGGAGTTAGAGCTCCAGATAAGCTTTGTGTCTCCAGAATATTGTATTTCAAGTTCCATACATGTTGCTTTCTTGTGTAAATGGATTATTAAATTTACCACATGCCGGCTTTAAATGACCTTAGCTGACCGTTAAACACCAATAAACAAACAAAACCACATGTACTTAATATGTAAAAAAAACCCTGCTCAAATAAGTGAATTTTTGTTGCGCTCACTTGCGGACAACGAGATAAAGTCGGCCCATTTGAGATATAGTCGGCCCATTGGCGTACGTCCGCCCATCTGCGTGTGTGCACGTACGTACGTACGTGCGTCCCGGTTTAAGTTTTGGGTTAACGTTTTTCGGTTTGCTATTCAAGCCTCGCGGGCGCGACATGCAGGCTGCGGTCATCTAGTTTTTGTCATCGGGAAGCATATTTCGCTGGAAAATTTTCGTCTCACCCACTTTATTGCTTTATTGGAATGTGTGATAATGTCGTCTTACAAGTCTGGCGACTTCATCGTCAAAGGCGTGAACAATTTTGGACGTACCGGTATGTGTTTTATGGTTGTACAAAACCGTATTGCACCTTTCACGAAGAAAATCAGTACCAGTTATTTCTGATACACATGACTGTGCTCTAGCTTTTTTATTTACACTGATGTTAACTCTTTGCATGCTGGGAAACTTGTGGGCTATAAATAGTTCAAAACTAGCGGACAAAAATTCATCATATTTTCTTTTATTTCTCCTTGTAAATATCATGAATATGTCTTGGAATTTCATTAGAATTCTAATGAAATTACAAGACATATTTACAGAGAGAAATAAAATATATAGTCCTAATTTGTTTGGCGGATATTTTCGCCGCTAGCATGCAAAGAGTTAAACTGACAAGAGTTATGAGATTAAGCAAACGGTACAATAAAGGGCACGCAGCCAAGCATATGCTGCGCTGTGTTTCATAAAAATCTGTCATTCCGTTATTAACTCTTTCAACACCACAGGCCTGTATGGTGGTACATGTATTGACAAACAGTGTATAGATCCAGATGATGCGGCTCATCAGGATCTGCACTTTTTGCAAGTAGTTTTCATATGTTTGAGAACATTCCATTCCAGTTATTTAGGGGTGAAAGGGTTAAAAGGAAATCTGCTGTAAACGTACCTAAAAACATGACATCACGCCATTCAGAAACCATGTGATCTGACACCTTGAAGTTGCTTGTGCATGTATGCTTGTACTAGCAGTAGTTTGCACTTGTCCCGGACAATCGGGCGATGGATTTAGTTGTTCATGAAATTGCTCTTGCAATCTAGGAGCCGTACTGGCGACTAATTCCATACGTACCGTTTCTCTAGTCAGAGAGATCAGGAGCTACATGTACATGTACATCGTCGACAAATACCATAAGTGCCATTGCCATTTCTCATTTCTTCCGACACAGCGATGTTTTATCATGCACACATTCACTGCTTCATACATACATGTACATGCAGCTGACAACCTGGAACCATGCATACATTTGTAAGCATACATACATATCTATAAATAATACATTTACATGGAGCCAGCTTGTGAGTCCTGTATCAGGCAAGGATGTGCATTGATTCACGGGACAAACAATTCTTTATTCCCACTGAAATTGGCATTGATTTTCCTCTGGCACAGCCGCCTGTGGATGGATACACGGTGAGAAAACGTACAAGTTGGCACTCATACAGAGGGGAAATTGACCAAGTTCCAATTCGTTGTTGTTGTTGTTGTAGTTTTATTAATGTTGTTGATCCTTGTGGCATATACAATGTATGATCAACAACAACAACAATGAATTGGGAACTGTGCTAATCTTCCGTTAGCTTTGGCCACAATTGTTTGAAATTTTATGGTTAGCCCATATATATGGAAATATTTTCACATTTCTTTGTTATTTTCCCTCAAAATTTTTGTTTTGGCGTAACTATTTATTTGTGATAGCAAGGGGGGCATATTGCATTGCTCTTCGAGGTTCCGTCCATCCGTCCATCCGTCCGTGTACATTTACTTCAAAACAGTTTCTCCAACATGTAATATCTTCAATAGGATTGCTTCAAAAGGATTGCTTCGATACTTAAACACTTGAATCACGTGAATATTTGTCACACCCTCGCGCCACCATTAACACGACCTTGACCTTTGTCACCTTCGAAATGTCGCTGAAACACTTGTTTTGTGGCTTTGCCTCGTTTCTTGTTCTTTTTTATGGTCCAGTATGCCAGGTGGTACACCCATGTTTTACAAACATAATCTCTAGTTCATAGATAAGAAACTTATATGGAAAATGTTTTAGATACATGTATGTTGTACATATATTGTATTGGGTCACTCGCTATCTGACTATCAGACCCATAATTCCTTAGTCTACCGAAATAGAATCATTGTCAGTTAGGCCTCAGTCTACCAAAATAGAAACATTGTCTGTAACACAATGTTTCTATTTTGGTAAACTGAGTCCCTGATGAGATGGAGCAGAATTGCGGGATTGATCGAGTTGGTACAAATTTCTGCCAAGTTTTCCCTGTGTTATATTCTATTGAGCTGTTGTAATTGACTTTCCTCTATACTCTCCAGAGCTGGCTGTGCTGTGGATCAATTTGCCTGACAGATGTGCTTGTTGCCGCTACCAATTTATGATCACTTTCCAGCATTTGGTTCTGTCTGAATCAATGGCCATTCTAAGCTTTCTCAGTGGCAACTTCGGACTTTGTATGATATCATACATCGCGGATGTATTGTGAATGAGGTGTTTTGTGACAGAATAGTTGTATAGTACTCGTGGCTGCTGTACATGTTGTACATGTTGTCCATGTAGTCTCAGATCCATTAAGAGATATGCAGAATATGTGTAATACAATCTGCTGTACATGTTTTTCATAGTTTTCTGGTATTGGTACAATGTGTAGGACACAGCGACAATTTGGTTCCATTCATGACCCCTGAATGAATCTTGGTTCGAATCCCAAATATGATATACCAGGCCAGTACGCAAGATTTATACAGGGGGGTGCGTTATCGACGGCGCAAAGGGCCGGAGTTGCTAAAAAGATGTTTACACATCCAAGGACGGACCTCTGCAGATTATGGGGTGTTGTGTACGCACCCATCGCACCCCCGCTGCATACGGGCCTGTATACATGTACACTATAGCCCAATTAAGGTCTCATCTATATAGCATCCCGTCTCTATATGGCAGCCATAACACCCAATGTTTTGCACATTTCCCTTGCCCAGCATCTACTTGGACAGGCAAAGAATTTAGTTATCTATGCTGTCATATAGTGGAATAACTGATACAGTTGCTGCAGTGTTATGCCACTTAGTGGATGATTTCCCACCTCAAAATAACGATGTCCCCAAATCTTGAAATTCTCCTGTTGGATCCAAGATGGTTAAATGTAGGTCAGCCTATTATCACATAGCCACAACTGGACATTTATCATTCTAGCCATGTATTCCCTGCAGACACAGCATACAAGGGGAATTAGATTGCAAAACAAATCCTCAGTGGTGGGTAAATCCGAAAATCCCTTGTGGGCATATGTCGAAAGGTTGGTCCTACCCTCACCCATCTCTCATCCCACCTGATTGCTTTTTATCATCACCATGGTACATTCACATACAGCATTATTAATTACATGTACCTGTAGTTCAGAAGTTATTAAAGTAGAACAGTATGACAGTACAACCTCTCCAAACTTAGTACTAAACCCATTGGCCCGGCCTTACATGACCTTAGCTGTTGATAGGCTGTTAAACCCCCCAAAAAAACAAACAAACTAAACCGGACATGCAGGCAGTCTGTATCCTTAATTTTATGGATTTATTTGGTGTATTTTTATGATAATGCCTTTTCAAATTCGCAAAGCACTGTCGCATACATTCGCAGTCATATATCATTTACAGGGTGTCCTGTTTAGAGAGGTTTAGAGAGGTTCCATTGTACATGTATATGGCATGTATCTTGTGTGTACTAGTATTATAATGAGATAGCTGGCTGTGGCCATCATTTCCACTTCATTTTCTATGTATTGGAGTGTTGTCCTCAATTGATTGATAAGCGTCCCTCCGGTCGTTGCCTCCTGCATGACCTGTGATTTTCTTATTATATTCATCTTCAGAGAATGTGGCAAAAATGGTCTTTTCTCCGTACTGAATTGTGGCATAATGAATTCTACAAAATCCTTTGCTCAAATTACCTACCTTTAACCTTGTTTTCAGGAAGTGTGATCAATGTTTATGCCTCTCTGAGCCAGTAACACACACTCCATGATTGGATCGTCCTGTTACATCATGTTCATTATCAAAATAACTTATCAGGGGCCCGTTTCACTAACTTCGTACGACTAATATGTGCAAATTTAGGATCGTCTGGAAATTTCAATTGATGGATTTACATTTATTGAGTATGCAGCCTATGCTCAATAAATGTAAATCAAATAATTGTTTACAAGACAGCATTGTTAATGTGAAATTTACACTTCCAAACATTTTAGTTGTACATTGTTTAGTGAGACGGCCCACGGGAGATGATAGTACATGTATGCAACTTCTCTGGGTATATGTTTGAAGTAGATCTAATATATAAGCAGTATCATGTGGGACATGCATGTACATGGGGCTGCTGGTAGAAAGGTGCCTTACAACTTTTGTGATCAGCTTGGTCCCAAACTAGCCTGTGCATCCACACAGTCTGATCAGGGCCTACTCTGTGACCATTTTTTCACTGAGGTATGCATGCTTATTGCCATTCACAGAGTGATTACATCCTACTGTCTGTTTCACGAAAGCTACCCAATTTTTACGGCCATCTAAACAATGCAAAAACAATATCTTTTTTTATATTAAATTTTATCAAAATCTAAGAATGAGCCTTCTTTTTATTTCGTGAAAATTGGTCAAATATTGATTTTATTACGAAAAATAGATTTGTCTATGGGAATTTAACATGGGGGAAAAGGAGATGGAGGAGCTGTGGGAGGAGTCAGAAAACAATTTGTTTTTAAAATTGACTCCAAAACCTGGGTAGATAATGTAGCTTGGATATGATCTAAGAAAACAAGTTAAATTTTGAAAATTGGTCCAGTATTTCCGAAATTCAAAAGATTTCGCCATGTTAAATCCCCATAGACATCTTCACTCTGTGAAGATGTCTATGGGGATTTAACATGGGGAAATGTTTTTTTTGCAATAAAATCAATATTTGACCAAATTTCACGAAAAAAAAAAAAAAATTATTCTTAAATTTTCCTTTAATGTAATATTATCGAAAAAAATATTGTTTTTGAATTGTTTATATAGCTGTAAAATTTGGGCAGCTTTCGTGAAACAGACTACCGGTAGTGCGATTGTGGGAATCATCATAATGCACGCAATAGGCAATAGTTGCACATGTCATAATGCCCCTTCTTATCAGTCGGTGGCTCACATTACCCAATGTGATATAAAACCTTTCAACAATAGAGACCTCTTTCCTAATATTTGCAAATCTGTGTTGAACGATCTGCACCATTTGTGGATATTTTTTTTAATTTTTACAAAATGACCACATTTTTTGCATAATAGAACAGTCGCAAACTTAACATGAAGTAGTCTATGTGAGTTACTTAGTCGGGACCAAAAATTATTGTTTGCTGTTGTTTTATATTTTGACTTCTTTCTCATTAAAAACATTGTTTAACAGCACTTTAGAATCATTACGGTTATAAAGTGCTATCAAAGAATGTGTTTAGTGAGAAAAATACCAAATAAACAGCAGACAACACATTTTATTCAACAGTGCCAATGTAAGGGTTATGAAAATCTTGGTCATGGTGAACATGGGAATCAACAGAGCTCCAGATAAGGTGCGTATTTGCGTAAATACCCAATTAAAATTGCCAAAAACCCAATTGAAATCTGAAGTAGTGAGTATCAAAAAGCAATGAAAAATTTGTGGTATCTTTATCATGCTACAGAAAACAATAAACAAACCATAAATATAGCATATTTTCTTATTTTTCCATGAAAACACATCTTGGTATTTCATTAGAATTGTCTCCAATGAGACAATTCTAATGAAATACCAAGTTGTGTTTTCATTTAGAAGCAAACTATTCAATAAGTTCGGTATGCTGATGTGTAAACAGCAGTGTGATTTTATTTTACCCAATTACAATTTTGAAATACCCAATTGTTTCAGAATGATGGAGTGACAATACTCAATTACTAATTCTTTATCTGGAGCCCTGCAACACATTGTCCATCATTATATTGACATTGTGGTATACTCTGGAACAATAACCCCGCAAGGTTCAATTTGTGACTTTGACAGTGACAGACATTCCTTGGGACAGACAATACACAATCATGTCTGCCTGCAGGGTAGGTGGACAGATGGTCAGTCTGCTGGCCCAGGGATGGTCAGTCTACTGGCCTCCACAGTTGACCCTATTATCCTGTGATTTATGGCCAGGGAATCTCTGTATACCAGTTGTCAGGACAGTTATTTGTTTGTATCTGTCAGTCCGTCCATATAATGACATAGCTTGTGTTTTACTAATTAACCCTTTCAACCCTAGTGGTATTGGCAAAAAGTGTAGATCCAGAGGAGCCTGCTTGTGACGAGCCGTCTCGTCAGGATCTGCACTTTTTTAAAGTAATTTTCATATTTTTGACAACAAAAACACCTTCATAAATGGACTAGTCTGAAAATTATTTTGTGCAGATTGGATTGGTTGCAAAAGTGACATCAAAATCCATTCCAGGTACTTAGGGGTGAAAATGTTAATAAACCAATGTTCCCTGAAGAGTAGCCAACAATATACAGGGGGCATCTCAAGTAGTCTCCGTCAAATATAGTGTTGCTGATGATTTGTGTTGTGTGTACATCTTTACACATGATATATCGTCATCAGGCCAATAAAATATGTACAAGTGTCTTGGCTGCGACGTTGCAATAAAAATGAGTAGTAAATATCCGATACATGTTTACATGACTATTGTAGATGCTCCAATTAATATGAAGCGGGGGGGGGGGATGAGAAGTTGGTGTGAAACTGGTGGGAAAAAAACACAAGAATCTATATGTTTGCAAGTATATACAAATAAAACAATAATTCGGGCAATTTATTTTTGGGGTGGGTTTGGATCCGAACCTGCAAATTAATTTTCTCTCACCAGTTCACTTGTGAATTTCTGTGATGTTTCTCCATCATAGAATATTCACTGTTTCAAATGTTTCACGTCAAAATAGGTGCAGGATTCCTGACAAATTCTCATTCAGCTACATTTACACATTGTTTGTCTCGTAACCGGTGCAAGAAATTTGTGCCGGTTACTACATGAACAATGTGTTTATGCATAGCCCTAAGTAGAGCTGAGTGGCATCTCTTCAGGAAACTGGTGCATTTTTTTTATGTGAAACATTTTACGCTGGCGTGGAGTGCATCACCAGTGATACTGTGACAAATCTATGACTCAACAATTTAACCCTTTCACCCATTAGTATTAAAGTAACTGGAATGGATTGTGATACGTTGATTTTCCGACCAATCCAACCGTCACTAAATGATTTTCAGACTAGTCCATTTATAAAAAGGGGGTGTTTGTTTTCTAAAAAATACGAAAATTAGTTGCAGAAAGTGCAGATCCTGATGAGAGCTGGATCATCTTGATCTACACTTTTTTCCAATACATACAGGCCTGCAGTGTTGAAAGGGTTAATTTCACTATTGTTTTTCATGGAATCAGGAGGATGGAGGGTACACATGTTAATTCATCCTGGTGTGGCCCGCAGATACATTTTGGGCTTCCTTGTTACTTGAAATTTGAATTCGCTGAATTAACACCCATTATAAAAGTAGTAAGATTAGTTCTAATCATATTACTTTCAGGCGTTGGGCTAAGTGACTCTGGTGTTGTGAGGACCTGACGCCAGGTCGGGTTATATTTCAACAATATTTGTATGCATGATTTGCCTTGACTCGGAGAAAGCTGGCACAACATACATTGTTTGAGGAGTCGGGGAGTTGATATATGGTCAAATTGATTAGGTTTTCGCTGAGATATTCTGAATAGAAAAATAAGACAGTTCTATTGCATGAACCATACACAAGATAACAATTTTCCACCATGATTGATGATCAGTAGCCCATTTCATCAACATTGCAAAGTATACTTTACTAGCAAAGTATACTTTGAGGGAGTAATCATTTATTTTTCCTGAAATGCATTATTTCATATAGAACTAACAAATGCATGTATTTCATGATTAAAAGTATGCAGAATTATTATACTGAATTTATTACATTATCACAGCCAAATTGGCTGTGATAATGTAATAAATTAAGTATAATAAAAATTAATAAATTTATCATAAAATTGAAAATTTCTCCCTCAAAGTATACTTTGCTACTAAAGTATACTTTTAAGCGAGGGGCCAATATCAAATTAGGGGGGTATTTAGTGGTCACATTCAACTGGTCGTACAAACTAAAATCATTGTGATATTTCGCTAGGAAATACATTCTGCTATAATAATTCAGAGGTGTACTCTTTTTCATTTGATGCGGTGACTCTCAAATTCAAGATGGCGTCCAAGATGGCCGCCAAAAATACAGTTCACTATATGAGAGCTATAATTTGATATATTTGGTGATTTACGAGGCTAAGCCAATGTATTGGATGCAGGACATCTTTAGAATATATTTGGAGTGTAGTTGAATAATTTTCACAACTGTATAAATCCAAGATGGCCGCCATTTATATAAAATATTTCATATTTTTGAATAAAAAGTGATGTTATCATGTCACACGTACGTATTTTCGTCTTATGGAATAAGGTTGATACAATGCAGCTCTCATACATGTCTGCAGAATAAAGAAAATGTTATCTTATACTTCTCTTTGCGTAGATTATGCTTCAAAGATGGCCGCCATGCGTTATACCTGAATATATGAGTAACTACAATTATAGTACTGATCACTGTTCTGACCACGTCGAATTTCATTCTTCAAATTGTATAGGCATCCGTTCTGGAGCTAAAGAATATACGCAAACACTATGCTGATTGATCATTTTTAATCATAACATTTAACATTAACATGACATATAAACAGTTCTAGTCACTTTAATAATATTCATCTGAACTGTAGTCGTTGCCTTCGATAAGAGCTTCCTGTGTGTGTGTATCAAGGACTTCAGAATCTAGTGGCATATCGTCTGACTCACCAGAGGTTGACGGCAATAAACCTCCAGAACGTACATCTATGGTTCGATTTTGACAGTTTGAATTGCACTTGCACAGGCTTGTGCATTTGAGGTTATTTTTCCCGCACTTGCATCTCTTCGATTTACAATCTGTCTTGCATTTACAAGATGTCATTGCTAGTATTTCAGAAGGAGCATGAGATATCGAGTCTATTGTCAGGTGATCTCCTTGTACAGTCCAACCATGACCAATAGGGGGTGGTGGTGCTTGAGCTTGGTCCAAACAATGTCTGGAGAGATACGCTTGATAGTTTGATCGACGGATCTTTTTCCGCAGCACATCTTGACAAGGAGGCAACCTCTCCGGGTCTAATGTACCGGATAGGAATAGTAGAGTGCGATAATCGTTAACTCTCAATGTTGGAACGGGATTGAGCTTCTTTCCTCTCGCATTGTAACTGTAGAATATACATGTTGCTTCTTCACAACTCTCAAACAGCTCAACTGATGGTTGAACTTCCTTTCCTAACATGGTCAGAGTCATTTTGCAACAGCCAGATAACACCAGATTTTCCTTGCCCCTTGAACGCACTTGTGCTGTCACATCCCGTGAACGGATGTGCGCCTATAAGCGCCTCACATACAGCCTCTCCTAGGGACTCACCTATCGCTGAGACATCGACATATCGTGTTTTAGAACCAGACCCAGTGAGAAAGAGACATTTCGCTTTGATCCACCCTAGTCCACAGGCGGCAGAAGCTAACACTATCACATCTGTATCTGGGGACTTGATGACGATTGTATCTGGTTGTGGCGATTGACGTGCTGCGTATTCTGCATGGAATATTAACCGTTGATCGGCTTCTTCCATCTTATATTCCAACTCCGGAACAGCTTCACATTCCATCTGGTGTGAATGTACGATGAACTTGTAGCACTTGTCTTTTGCCGTGGCATATAGTATATTTCTCCCCAGCAGCTGTGTATATTTGTCATCTTGCCATTCTCTGATGAAGAATTCGGATAGGGAGTCTTTAAAGTTACCGTCTCTAAGTGCTTTCTTAAACTGTTTATCCACCTTCTGTCCGGCGCTACTAATTGTTGTGGCAAATGAACCATCGAGACATCGCATGCGTGAATCACGCTCAGAGCTCTTTATTGACATGGTTGGATAGGTGTCAACGATCCAGTGAATAGTGGCTGAATTTGACATTTGGTCGATCCTGGTGATAGCTTTCAGCACTGTTTCCGCCAAGTCTCCAAATGTTGTTTCGGGCGACAGTTTTAGACATTGCAGCTGTACCATTGCATCTATAAGGATGGTGTGTTGACCAATCATCGGTGGTTCTGTCGCTTCCACTATATTCTCCAACTCGTGGAAGCCCCGTGCAGGCACCGGGGCGGGATCAACTGATCCTGAGAATAGTGCTGCAGTAGCCATTGCTTGTCGTAAAAGGCGACTAAACTGGCTTAACGATTGGGTTCATACTTTCCGGAACCCACTATACCGGATTTGGCCCTCATGTACATTTTTGGCTTTCTTGTATGTGAGAGTTGAGTCGGGCTATGCCCCATATATAAAAGTAAGATTAGCGCTAATCCTATTACTTTTAGGGGATGGGATAAATGATGCTGGTGTGGCGAGGGCCTGGCACCAGATCAGGTTGTTCTAATTTCAGGACTGAATATATATTTTGATTGTAAATATTGAGTTCTGAAGTTGGGATTTACCCCCCTTGGACAGGTGGATATGGGACTCGACCCCGTTGACCCGTCTGCGTGTAGACTCCCTGAGGCTTGTACCTCTATGTCAGAAAAGCGGACGTTAAACCCTATTCACTCACTCACTCACTCCAACTCGTGCATAAGCACACTCTTTGATGTTTCACCAACTCACCATCTGCCGTAGCAAGAGAATATGGAAATGGTCCTAATGGAAATTCGAACACTGTCAATCTCTAGATCCCTTTCCATTGACAGAACTATCATATTGTGGAACATATCGCGAGTGTCTCGTAATCGCGTTTTGTCATCTCTTAATGTGCATCGTTTACCCTTCGTCATAGTGTAAAATGTTTTCAGTTTTAACTTTGGCCACGGGGCATAGAAACTGACTTCACTTCCTGCTGAACTTTGCATTTGAGTTTGGAGATTCTCTGTTTCATCAGTGGGTGTACTATCACATTGCGGCTGAAGTCGTTCTTTGGAAAATTTCACCAGTTCGTGTTTCCCCTTCTCATGTGCAGTCAATAAGTCTATAGACAGCTCTTCGGGGGCCTGTCGGCCTGATGTTACATGACACAATGGTCCTGTGTCTGAAAACGGATTGGTCCATTTTTCAATCGTCTCCATAACTTGCTGTACTTTGTACTCGTTATCTTTTATGCGAGCCCTACCAGCGTCGTCAGCTTTGAAATCTTTGACTTGACTAGTATCTTCGCCAGTGATGATTTTACACCGCTTCATGAAAATCTCTCATTTGAGTGTTGCAGCAGGTTTCATACTGATGTCAGCAATACCACCTGGTGACTTAGAGTCCCTGTTCACGCCCATCTCTGTTTCTTGGTCAGCTGGTACACTGCCGAATGGGTTTGTTTCTGATTTCTGTATTGTAAATAGGTTTCTACTCACAAGTTGGTCGTACGCATCATTGTGTGTATCTTGTAGTTTCAGCATATTCAGCAGATACACTGGCTTATATCTGCCGTACACCGTTCGTCCACAGGCAATAAACCATGGAAGCATTTCCAGTTCAGTGTTGATGTTCAGGAACCAGTCACCAGTACGGGAGGCGCGGACATGTCGCAACAGGATCCCAAAGATCTCGAGGTATGTTGTCCAAAATCTGCCATTTGGACCGGGTGATGAAACGAAGTCCTTATACATTGATGTGACAGTTGCGAAGTTCGCAGAATGTGTTAGCTGATATGTTCTTGCGTAGTTCGTCGACTTCAGCATTGAGTGCTACCAGTGGCTCATCACTGTCTAACTGTTGAGCAAATGTGTTGAACCGTAAACGCTCGAATGCTTCAGTAGCTAACGAGTGGGCATAGAACCCACACTCCCAGTGCTCACCAGATAGAACTCTGTCAACTGAACCTTCTGCCAATATTCCTGCTTCCATGAATATGTCCCGCAATCCGGCCTTGCCAAACATGTATCCAGGACACGCCATGAAACGCATTGCTGTGTGAAACGGTCCCTGGTGCAATACTATACGATTCATATTTGGATCAAATACCTGCTTCGCAAGAATTACTTACATTGCCTTTGTCCAGATTCCCATATCCACAACCACTTGGACAGAGCAAGTACCTTTGCCATGATCATCATCCATTACTTCATCTACCATCTCGACGGACCTGGTCAGAAACGTATATATTACATTGTGATCCGGAGGCTTGTGGATTGTTTGACAGTATCCAATCTTGTGAGGCAATACAGGGCTGTACAAATTGATTGTTTAGCCACTTGTCCCGGACAAGTGACTTGACAAAAGTGACTTGCCCGGACTTGTACCGGAAAATATAAAAAAATATAATTTTCAGGGCAAGTAATTTTGAAAAAGTGACTTGTCCTCGTAAGGTTTCTTATACGAAACTGTCCCAAAACAAAAACTATTATCATAGTTGTTAAATATAATACAATTGAGCACTTGGCACATATACATATTATATTAAATATCTATAATAATAAACATTGTATAGTACATATTTATTATTGTGGTAATTTGTCACTGTGCCACCGCGGACATAACGTTGCGACAAGTGCATACTCAAAACACATTTATCGACAATAATAAAACATAAAAATCGTTTCCTAAAATTAAGAGAATCGTCTCGCGTTTTCGCGATCTCGCCTTTCGCTTTTGAAATATTCGGATTAGTTTTGCTCATGCATCATGTGCATGTGCGGCGTGTTTGAAAAACGCGAGATTGAATATGATAGAATTTCGCGTTTTCGTCTCCAAAGCTCGAAAACGCGAGGTTGCCACATGTCCCTAATAGGACACGTAAACATTGTCTTAGGAGACGATTCTCATGTGCTGCAAAAACATTTTTACGAAGAAATGGAACACATGTGGACAAACATCTATATTTCTTGACAACAAAAACATAATTTGACAAAAAATGATACTCGTCTTAGGAGACGATTCTAATGTGCTGCCAATACACGTTTATTGAGCAAAAAAAACCATATTTCGATACGTGTTATTGGTTAGGCTACTGCATCGCATCGTCGACCTATACACAAGATCGTGAAAACGCGAGACCAAATCGCGAGGCGAAAACGTGAGATTCTATTGTATTCATTCTCGCGTTTTCGCCTGGCTATCTCGCGTTTTCGAGACCGCGATGTCGCGTTTTCGCCTCGGCCTTTTCACAATGTCGCCTTCCGCTTTTGGAAATACATTGTACGTTTGTTCAAGTCATTATGCAGGCCCGTAGCCTGGGGGGGGGGGGGTCGGAATATGCATGCGTGTTGAAATTGAGTTTTGCGCATACATTACATGTACGTACGTACGTAGAATGCAATTCGAACTAGCATGCTTTATATGCATGTACGTACATGTAGAACGCAAATCCAACACGCATGCTGTCTACACATGCATGGGCAAATCGTATTTCCAAAAGCGGAAGGCGAGATCGAGATCGCAAAAACGCGAGATTGTAACAAAAAAGAAATATGGCCGTACCCACCCATCCCCAATTAGCACATTTGCGACATATCATTTTCGGTCTAGCTGCACACCTGATGGTGTTTACAATCGTCAGTTGCTAATCCAGTTTCACGTGCAAAGTGTGACTGACCTTTAGAATTCTGTGGAAACAAACATACCAAAACCACGCTATGTAGTCGCTCACGTCATCGCATAGCCGATGAATTGATAATTACGCATTAGCTTGTGGAATTTCACATTTGTTTGACTTTTTGATAAAACCAAGATTTGGCAGCACATGAGAATCGTTTCCGAAGATGATTCTCAAATGTTGTCAAAATATGTTTTTGTAAAGAAATATCAATGTATTCGGGTTTTCTTTTCACATTTGTCCGATGTCTTAATAAAACATGTTTTGGCAACACATGCGAATTGTCTCCTTAGACGATTCTAATATTTTGTAAAAAGAATTGTCACATTTGTTTGATTTCTTAGACCGTACAAATAATTGACAAATTCAGAAATCCACGACTTAATTTGTGTTTCTCGAGTCGGGTTTCATATGATGGCGAGGAAATACGATCGATTACACACCGTGAAAATCTTGTTGGAACGTAAATGTCAATTGTCACGTAGGCCATTTCAGTTTACCGCGCGTTACGTCAGCTGTTATTCTAAGTACGTATGGTCGCTCGTTAGGAGCATTTCTTTCCTTCGTTTATAAGGTATGGGTTGTGATCTAGGGCTTAGAACATCGACTTCCAATCTGGAGGTTGTGGGTTCAAACATCGCCTTGGGAATCAAACATACCTTCATAGTATGTCCATCCCATTCAAGTGGAGGAACATACATTTATTTCTCTAAAGTTAGTCTCTTGGCCTGTCGACGCAGTGAGACGAAAACGTTAACATACATAAAATAAATCAATAACCATCGATCGCCGCAGAATATTTTCGCTAAAAAGCTAATTACTTTCAAATTCGATTAAATTAATATAATCAGGGTCGCTGTAGATTGCTATATCACTTTATTGCGATACACAGGTACTGTGTAACACATTAGCTGCGAATCGCCAGGACGCCCGCAGCGTTATCGATCGATAAAGTGGTCAGTTTTGGGATTAAGTTTATGACAGTCCGGTTCCAAAAAACGGGCTTGTGGCGGGACGTTCTAACAGAAAATAGTGACTTGCCCGGGACTAAATTCCAGCATAGAGGCACTTGCCCGAGATTAAAACCGACTTGTCCCGGGCGTCGGGCGTGCCAATTTGTACAGCCCTGCAATACATTTGGAACAGTGGGCGATACCGAACGTTGTATATTGCAATTAAACACCTTCCATCCAGGAACCTGTTGATCCGATGGCTGTACATTGTCTACATAGTTCTCCCCCATTCGTGTCATTCTCCATGCCAAGTCCGTGTCATTCTCATGTTGAACTAGTTCCTGGTCTATACGCGTTAACAGTATCGATGCATCCTGATGTCGCGGGGGATCGGTGCGCTTGCCCACAATACATGTGTGAATCTTATCATCTGGAACTTTGATGGCTCTCTGCCTTGTTCTTGGATAACTGACTCTATCACAGCGGTCTGAATCCAGGACATTGTCTATTACAGGTAGTCTTGGTTGTGCCATGTACCCGGTAGTATCATGCACCTGTAGAGATCCGGTGAAATGTCCTCGGTTTTTGTAGTCATTATTGTCCCATCCAAACAGGCAAGGCACATTGGGGCTCATGCCCTGTGGTGAATGGAATCCAAGCTGATTTCTGAGTAAAATCAATTCAGCATCTGCAGTGTCAATTTCCTGCAGCATTGATTTGTTTATGCAGTATTGATGTTTGTTCAGCAACGTAACCATTGCCCTGTGTAAGGTATGCACATGTGATTGCACTGACAGACTAGTCAATAGCATACTATCACATAACCATGGCTTAGCAGGGTGTATGTAACAATATGCATGGCCATACACGTGATATTTCACCCAATGTATTTGAAACAGCTTAATTTTAACATATGTTTTTTACAACTGGCGGCCATTTTGGAAGCCATATTGATTTCTGTATACAGTGAACAACATTAAACGTGTGTATTTTACATTTTCACACTTTACCATTGAAACAGATCCATAAAATTGCATATTATTGACTGAAATACGCGTAAAAGTTGAACGTCTTATTTATTTAGAAAATTGGCCGCCATCTTGGCCGCCATCTTGGCCGCCATCTTGGATTTCATAGTGACCGCAACAATTGCGCGCGAGTACACCAGCAGAATATTGTTTCTAATGCTACATAGAAACAATCTAAATAGGTCTCGTTAGTTTGTACGACCAGTTGAATGTGACCGTCTTTTCAGGTATATGGACCTTCGCTTATTTGCAATGTTGATGAAATAGGCTACAGGTGTAATATTCAATATAATTTACGTAGGAGTTTGACATGACTGGGCCATGTGTGATGCGCAGTAGTTATTATAGTTTGTATTGAATGTTGAATAAATAATTCATATAAAATTCAAAATGTGAAGTCACTGAACTATTAATTATTTTCTTGCTGGGCCTGTACCTTCGCATGCACATGTTTAACTGACTGCAGCCCCGCTCATAATGCTCTTTCAAGTTACGACACAGTAATAACCCTAAATATTTGTACACCATTTGTTTTGGGAAACAAGGGGTTTCCCAATCCAAATGGTGTCCAAATATATTGTTGCTGTGATAAACCAATACAACAAAACTAACCGTAATTTAGGCTAAACTTTGGGACAGTCTTTCTCGTGGGAAACCAGATATTTACGGTATATGTGTTTCCTTGAAAACTGATTATTTAGGCTTATTACGGCAGATACTATTATTTGCCTAGCCGAAGCATTGGCGCACATATGGTAATGGTCAGGTTAAGTTCCGACAACAATACATGACCGCTTGTTCCTAATATGAGGTTGTACTTATTTAACAAAATTAACCATAGGAAGAACCATACAATATTTATTATCCCCTCGCCGATAGTCAAGAGGGGTTATAGCGTTAGTCCATGTGTACATGTACATACATACGTGCGTACGTGCATTAATTTAGTAACAACTTTCATTTTTCAATAGCTCTTGAACCACTTCACTGATTGTGATAATATTTGGCCACGATGTGTGTCTAGGGATGTCTGACCACCCAAGATCAAGGTCACTGAGGACTTACGTTCATCTTGTTTGTAAGCTTAAGTGAGCTATTGTTACCGCTTTTCGACCGTCGTCCGTCCACAATTTCAAACGTCTTCTGCCGAATCGCTGGGCCAATGTTGGTCACTTCACAGACATGATATACATGTATGGGTGGGAGCACATCAGATTTGTAAATTTGGAGGTCGTTGCATAATCAAAGATGGCCGCCATGGAAAAGTAGGTCAAATTATTAAAAAATAAATCTTCTCATGAAATCAAATTGAGGAGTCGATCACTCTGGATCATTTTTTGTAGAAATTGGATTATTAGGTCATCCAAGATGGCCACCGAAAGGTCAAAATGTCTTTAATTAGAGAGATCAAACGTCTTCCTCGTAAACAGCTTGGCGAATGTTGGTCAAACTTCACAGGGATGATCTATGGGTGGGGACATGTCTGATTTATAAATTTGAGGTCATCGCCTAATCCAAGATGGCCGCTGTGGAAAGTAGGTCAAATTCTTAAAAAATCTTCTCCCAAACCGCCTGACAAATTTCAACAAAACTTGGCAGGAATGATCGATAGTTAATGCTTTTTCAGATTTGTTAAAATGGTGGCCCAGCGTTCAAACATATGCGGGGCCCCGGGGGTCAACTAGGGGTAAAATGAGGAGACAATCACTCTGGATCATTTTTTGTCAAAATCATATGATTAGGTCATCCGAGATGGCCGCTGAAAGATGAAAAGGTCATCCTTTAATTAGAAAGTTCAACAAACGTCGTCTTCTGTGTGAACCGCTTGGCCAATGTTTGTCCAACTTCACAGGGATGATCTATCAGTGGGGCATATCAGATTTGTAAATTTGGAGGTCTTCGCCTAATCCACGAACCGCCTGACAGATTTCACCGTAACTTGGCAGGAATGATTGATAGTCAATGCTGTTTCAGATTTGTTAAAATGGTGGCCCAGGGGTCGAAAATGGGCGGGGCCCAGGGGTCAAGTAGGGGTCAAGAAAAGTTGGTCAAATTCTTAAAAAAATTCAACTAATCTTGGCAGGAATTATCGATAGTCAATGCTGTTTCAGATTTGTTAAAATGGTGACCCCGGTGTCAAAAATGGTTATGTCATATATCACATCTAAGGTATTGATGAGACGATCACTTTGGATCATTTTTTTGTCAAAATCGGATGATTAAGTCATCCAGGATGGCAACTGAAGGAAAGGTCAAAAGGTTATCTGTTTGTTGTAATTCCAAATGTCTATTTCTTGTGAATCACTCGAGTGATGCTGGCCAAGCTTCATAATTATCGTCTATGGTTTGTTATCCAAGATTGCTGCTGTAGAAAAGTAGGTCAAATTCTTAAAAAATAACAAACAACCAGAGTAATTTAAACGAAACTAGACAGGAACGATCGATAGTCAATGCTCTGTCAGATTCGTTAAAATGATGATCCCGGGATCAAAAATCAAAAATGGGCGTGGCCCGGCGTGTCAATTAGGGGTCAAATTTCACATTTTACCAAACATGTTGCACGGTATATCAAATCGAAGTTATTCAGGAGACGATCGCTCTGAAGCGCTTGTCATCGAAATCTGATCAGTACGTCATCCAAGATGGCCACCAAAATGTTAAACCGTTATATTTTTATTACAGCTTTCAAACAACTTTCAGCCTTTTCTTACTAGCTGACGGTGAAACATTTACAGATTTTCCAAATTGGAGATCGTCACATAATTCAAGCTGGCCACCGTATAAAGTTGGACAAAATCTTTAAATGATGTCTTCCCTTTATAATCACTAGGCTGCTTTCAACAAAACTATGTAGCAATAATGAATGCATGTATAAAGCTCTCGCAGATTACTTTCATATACATGTCTATAATAACCAGGTTAGCGATATATTTGAGGGCCACAATGGCCCTTTTGTTTATTTGATTTCCCCATCAATCGTCCAATTGTTTATTTAAAGTGTAGCAAAACTGAACTGTAAAATTGAAACTGTATTTCCAAATAGAAAATGTGTTCGTAGAACACGGATGCCCCACATATCGCTTTTATAGTAAACAAGGCAAAATTCCAAGTCCAAAAGGGGGAGATAATCCATGATGCAGTATCAAAGCAAAAACAGAAATTCACTTTGTGCATCTACACACCATAAAGAAGCTACATACCAAGAATCAAGCCTCCAGCTATTACGGTTTAGAAGTTTATAAGTTACAAGGCAAAATGGTCTAAAGGGGAGATTATCCATGACCCGGGGGTCGAATAAAATATCTAAATAAACTTTGCTCATCTACTCATCATAAGGAAGCTACATGTACATACCAAGTTTCAGGTCTCTTTGCTAGTACGGTTAAAAATGTTTTACAAGTTACAAGGCTAATTGCCAAATTCTAAGTGTAAAAGGAGGAGATAATCCATTACTCGGGGTTGAATCAAAAATCAAAATAAACTTTGCACATCTACTCATCATAAGGAAGCTACATACCAAGTTTCAGGTCTCTTAGCTACATGTAGTACGTTTAAAAATGTTACATGGTTGAAATTCTAAGTTGAAAATAGGGAGATAATCCATGACCCAGGGGTTGAATAAAAAATCAAAATAAACTTTGCGCATCTACTCATCGTATGGAAGCTACATGTACATACCAAGTTTCAGGTCTGTAGCTAGTACTGTTTAAAAGTTTTACGAGTTACAAGGCCAATTTGGGAAGTCGAAAAGGGGGAGATAATCCATGACCCGGTGGTCGAATCAAATATTAAAATAAACTTTGCGCATCTACTCATCATAAGGAAGCTACTAGATAACTCTAGATAACTGACGGTCTTTCCAAATGTGCGTTTGAAGCGTTCTTTTTTTACTTTCTACTTTGTGGAGAGTGACCGAAGAATTTTGCTAATACACAGTTTATTAGGCAAGTTTATGGTAATATTTTTGTGACATATTGTAGAATTGTCTCTCAATAAAGATATAGCTAAGTATGAACGTCAAAGCCCTGCAAGTTTTTTTTCTATATTTTAGTGCGCGAAGTGTAATGCTATTACGCACATTTTTACTGTTGATCGTGGTGTAGCTATATAGTGCAACATGTTGCCTATAAACCAAGTTTCAGGTCTGTAGCTATTATATAGGGTTTAAAAAAGTTACGAGTTACAAAGTTGAAAAGGAGGAGATAAGCCATGACCCGGGGGTCGAATCAAAATAAACTTTGCGCTTCTACTTATCATAAGGAAGCTACACACCAAGTTTCAGGTCTAAAAGTTTTACAGTTACATTACAAGGTTGGTGAAGGACGGACGGACGGATGGACGGACAGGAAGGGAAGGGACGGGACGGGACGGACGGATGGACAAGGGTAACACTAAATGTCCCTTCCACTAACTCACGTGATGAGGCATAAAAATGTGTAATAAAGGTGGAATTTATTTATTTCCTGAGCGACTTGTCATCAATATTGTTAATTCATTCATTTTGCTATATTCTAGTATTGAGTCGGGACATGTTTACACATTCTGTGTGTGTGTAATGGTTTAGCATATTTACACCACTGAAAGTAGTTCCGGCTGTGAGGGGCGATCTCAAAATATTTTACTGTCTAGCATACTATTGATATAATTGTATGACCTACTTTATGTATGTACGTTTCTTTAATCTGTTAAGTTTTCTCATGTTGCTTACATGCAGTAAACAAGCCAATAATATTGCACTTGTAAATGCGATGAATAAAGTCCCGGTTTAAAATATTGATGAAGGCCCCGAACCAACAATTACTATAAGACAAAATCAATAGACAATTTCCATTAGCGCTTCTGGCGTTTTCCAATCTTATCACCAGTGTTTCTACATGCTAGGAATTGCCTGGATTTTATAGATTCAATGGGCCAGAAGTTACCATTTGGCATTTGTGATAACCACTTTTTTATGCCTCGGTAGAGCCGGGAGGTCCACATTGTGTTTGAATTGTTTGCAAACACCGGTATAGAGGGCTGTAGCGTTGAAAGGGTTGAGAAGTTTGCGGAGTTTCTCTAATATACCACTGGGGACATTTGTGTGCCGACAATTAAGCCACGTTTTTTTTGTTCTGATAGAAAGTGTATATTTCACATCAAAGTATATATTTCTGACCAACATTTGAACAGTCTTGACCAGATGACTCATAACGATAATGTAATAATAGCCTCAAAATCAGCATTGGCCGGGGTCCATTCCAGTATTTATGGGTTTTATACAGACAATGATGCTGACAATGTACAAGTAATAGTATATTCATATATTGAATTTTGAATGTTAAATTCGAGTGAAGAAATGAATTATTTTATTAAAAATTCAATTGTGAACTATAACTACTTTATTGTTTGGCCCGCCCCAGGGCTCCAGATAAGGAATTAGTAATGGAGTATTTTCATTCCATCATTTCTAAAGCAATTGGGTATTTCAAAATTTTAATTGGGCAAAATAAAATCACACTGCTGTTTACACATCTTCAAACAGTAATTATTGAATACATTGTAGTTTGCTTCGAAATTTAAAACATGTCTTGGCATTTCATTAGAATTGTGGAGATTCTAATAAAATACCAAGATGCGTTTTCATGGAAAATAAGAAAAATATGCTATATTTGTTGTCTGTTTATTGTTTTCTGCAGCATGAAAAAGGTACCACAAAATATTTATTGCTTGTTGATACTCGCTACATGTACTTCTGATTTCAATTGGGTTTTTGGCAATTTTAATTGGGTATTTAAGCAAATACGCAGCTTATCTGGAGCTCTGCCACCCTGTAGCTACACATATTCATTTGTTTGTAGCGTCATCTCTCAACCTGCTTTCGAATTGTGATACTATTACAGGATTGGAGGTTTGAAACCAAATCCAGCGTGTACACGTGATAACAGGGTGTTCGCCTCGTGAACTTATTTTGACAAGGTGGGATATCTGGTTATAAATATAATTTTGTACTTATTACAACATTTCATGATTAGTTTATATAAGATATTGGCGAAAGTGTCGCAATATAAAGACGACAAGCTATCATTTAATTGGTTGAGAAACTAAGGCAAACAATAACATGCACTTACTGTACTGACAGTATTGAATATTATAGATGGATTCCTAAGATATGTTATAATTATGTCTTTATAGAAAACACATCAGTCAATAATTGTGTAATGCTTCCACCAGTTTTAAAAATTACAGGTGCACATTATCTGTATTAATTGTTTATTTTTAATTAATTTTGTTCCAGTAGCACATGTCATTTCGGTCTATTTTGAAAATGTGTGGGCATGTCATAGATAATATTACAGGTCGCATTGATCATGAGCAGATGGGACTGTGAGACATGTGTTTCCTGCTAAAACAATAACAACATGGTCCAAATGATTATAACACAACACAATTATAAAAGAGAGAATAACATTTTTCATGTACATATATATAAGAGTGCATGACTGCGTAAGACCCCGAATCCCACCCCCACCAATGGCTGGGTGTGTACATGTATGTCGTAGTGAAATTAGACTTTATTTCAATCATATACATTCCTTGTAAGTGCATATATACAGTGTGTATATATATATATTCTTCCAAATGTTTAACACATTATATGGAAGAATAAACTTAGGACATGAACACGTTTCTGAATCTGCATTTTTATTCTCCACTATTAAATGGGCAGCTGAATTGATTGTGTCATGTGATGCTTACTGATAAAAATGAGAATGGGGTCGCGAATGCCATGCCTATAAAATGAGTTTGATGCTAGTAAACAGACATGGTAATTAAAAACGACCAGTCATCGTGTAGAAGATACATGTTTCCTTGTGGGAACTAGAGGACGAAAAACATCTTGTTATTGTGCACGTGTGCTGGGGGCCGCCGTTTCACTAAACTTTGTACGGCTAAAATGTTTGTAAGTGCAAATTTAGGATCGTCTGGAAATTTCAATTGATGGATTTTCATTTATTGAGCATAGGCTGCATGCAGCCTATGCTCAATAAATGAAAATCCAATAATTGTTTACAAGAAAACATTGTTACTGTGAAGTTACTTCAGACATAATTTTGCACTTACAAACATTTTAGTCGTACGAAGTTTAGTGAAACGGCCCCTAGGTATTTTGATATTCTGGTAATGGCTATTAGTGGAGAGGGACTACTATTGAAATTAATATGGTATCTGGCCTTGTGTATTTATCGCAGTGTATAGATAAATTGGATACATTTGTACAATCACATACAGCAGATTTGTTGAAAAGATATTTTAGTTGCATAGAAACGGAATAATTGTCTACATGCATATATGTATTATTCAATAACATATTGCATGTAGCATCTGGTTCTGCGGCGTAATTAGTTTGTGTCAATACATTGCAAAACGGGACTGGGGCGGATCCAGGATTTAGGTCTAGAGCGGGTGTGGATTCTCCATTGTAAATAATCGTCATCTTTCCTAAATACAAATAATGGTTTTCTGCAATTTTTCTCATTTCTCATCAAAAGTACCGGTATATGTTGTTACCACTATACACTTTGGTTGTGATATAAGATAAATAATCAGATCTTTGACTTAACTCTTTCACCCCTAAGTAACTGGAATGGATTTTGATATGTTAATTTTGCAACCAATCCAATCGTCACAAAATGATGATTACGCGAAAAAAGTGCAGATCCTGATGAGATGGCTTGTCAAGAGCCGGCTACTGGATCTACACATTTTGCCAATACCGCTCTCTATACAGGCCTGTGGTGTTGAAAGGGTTAAAATCTAAACTCTATATAGTCTAGATCAGACTAGATGGGGTGCATTTGGTATTTTGGTGTATCAAATCCAAAACATGTGAGAATTTGACGCGCAATGCACAGGTAACTGTGCACTTTCAATCGATACCTCAAACCCGGTTTTAAGGTTCTCACAATATTTCTTTATACCCGTGTTTGAACTCTCATATTTTGGATGGGCTGTGGCCGAGAGATTAGAGCACTGGATTTCAGTGCCAGAGGTTGTGGGTTCAAACTTTGCATTAGGCATCAAAATACTTTCATAATCATAGTAGTATTGCCATCCCACTGGTCTTTCAGATGAGCTAAATGCCGTTAGCTGTTGCTGGGACGTTAAACCCATTCACTTTCACTTTTTGGACCCATATTTTGAGGTGTCGGCAGTTAACGTATTTCCTTAAACCCAGGTTTGAGCAACAGTTACCTTGGTTTGTGAAATCAGTATCATTGCGGTTTCAATTGGTGGTCCTCAAACTCGGGTTTGAAGCACAAACACTACCGGTACTTTGAATCCTCTAATCAGGGTTCAAGAAAATAATGTGCACACCGATACCGCAAACCCAGATTTGAGGAATGACTGTGCACTTGGTATCCTTGAATTTAAAATCTACCAGTATTTATTATTTTATCACCGGTACATTTAAAATGCTTATGATCATTCAGAAATTAGCATAATTGTCCTTCGTCGTTTTAAATTTCAGATCGTATGTCGTTTTAAATTTCAGATCGTATATCGTCATGACAGTACATATAAGGTCATAAAAAATAAGTACTTTGGTTCTCAGAAACGGGGTTTGCGAAATGTGAAGCGGGAGGGCAGATTGTTTTAATTTATTTTTAGCTTACCTGAGCAAAGCTCATGTGAGCTATTGTTACCGCAACGTGTCCGTCGTCCGTCGTCGTCCGTCATCTGTCGTCGTCCGTCGTCGTCCGTAAACATTTTCAAACGTCTTCTCCTCGGTAACCATTGGGCCTATAGTCACCAAACTTCATGGTCGTGGTCCTTAGGTAGGGGGATTACAAAATTGTTAAAATGACGTCATCACATAATCCAAGATGGCCGCCGTCTAAAAATAGCACAAATTCTTCAAAAATCTTCTTCTCAAGAACCGCTAACCGGATTTCGACAAAACTTGGTAGGAATGATCGACGTACATTGCTCTTTCAAAGTTGTTAAAATGGTGACCCCGGGGTCAAAAATGGGCGTGGCCTTGTGGGGTCAAATTGGGGTCAAATTATTTTTGACCGAATATGGTCATGTCATATATCAAATTGAAGGTATCAATGAGGCAATTACTCTGGTGCATTTTTTTTTTAAATCGGATTGTTATGTCATCCAAGATGGCCGCCGAAAGGTCAAAAGAACGTTCTTTTATTATAGATTTCAAAATTCTTCTTCACATGAACCGCTTGGCCCATGGTAGCCAAACTTAAAAGTTATGGTCCATGGGTGAAGCCTTTTCAGATTTGTTAAAATGGAGGTCATCGCTAATCCAAGATGGCCGCCGTCTAAAAATAGCATAAATTCTTAAAAAATCTTCTTCTCATGAACCGCTAGCCGGATTTCGACGAAACTTGGTAGGAATGATCGATGTACATTGCTCTTTGAAAGATGTTAAAATGGTGACCCCGGGGTCAAAAATGGGCGTGGCCCGTGGGGTCAAATTGGGGTTAAATTTTATTTTTGACCGAATATGGTCATGTTATTTATCAAATCGAAGGTATCAATGAGGCGATCACTCTGGTACATTTTTTGTCAAAATCGGATTGTTATGTCATCCAAGATGGCCGCCGAAATGTCAAATGGTCGTTCTTTTATTAGAGATTTAAAAATTCTTCTTCACATGAACCGCTTGGCCCATGGTAGCCAAACTTAAAAGTTATGGTCCATGGGTGAAGCCTTTTCAGATTTGTTAAAATGGAGGTCATCGCTAATCCAAGAATGGCCGCCGTCTAAAAATAGCATAAATTCTTAAAAAAATCTTTTTCTCATGAACCTACGGATTTGCAAACTGGTAGGAATGATCGTGTACATTGCTCTTTCAAAGTTGTTAAAATGGTGACCCCGCGGTCAAAAATGGGCGTGGCCCGTGGGGTCAAATTAGGGTCAAATTAGGGTCAAATTTTATTTTTGACCAAATATGGTCATGTTATATATCAAATCGAAGTTATCAATGAGGCGATCACTCTGGTACATTTTTTGTCGAAATCGGATTGTTATGTCATCCAAGATGGCCGCCGAAATGTCAAAAGGTTGTTCTTTTATTAGAGATTTCAAAATTCTTCTTCACATGAACCGCTTGGAGCTTGGTCGCCAAACTTAAAAGTTATGGTCCATGGGTGAAGCCTTTTCAGATTTGTTAAAATGGAGGTCATCGCTAATCCAAGATGGCCGCCGTCTAAAAATAGCATAAATTCTTAAAAAATCTTCTCATGAACCGCTGGCCGGATTTCAACTAAACTTGGTAGGAATGATCGATTTACTATGCTCTTTCAAAGTTGTGAAAATGGTGACCCCGGGGTCAAAAATGGGCATGGCCCGTGGGGTCAAATTGGGGTCCATTTTTTTTTATTAACGAATATGCTCATGCCATATATCAAATATATCAAAGAGATGATCGTCTCTGATTGTTTTTCAAGTCGCCAGATTGCCAGATGCATCTGGCGACTTCAACAGAGACGAACATCTCAAACAAAAAATAAGTTCCATAAAGTTCCTATAACCTCTTTAGACATGATTGGATTTAACATATTTTTGGCGAGCCCGCTTGCGGAAAGCGTGGCATAGTGATCACAATGACGTCCGGGCTTGACATGCGGGCCGCGGCCATCCGGTTTATTGATCATGTGGCGAATTTATAGTACAATTTGATTTCTCCATGACGATAAAATGCTCGACACGCAGGAATTATTCAGACTGCGATATCTGAGAACCAAATTACTTGTTTATGGCCTAATACAAACTGTTTAAGAATTCATGACCATGGGCATATTCTGTTCAACAAAATGGATTGATCAGTCAATAGATAAGTTTACATGTACATGACCCACATTGTGTATCTGTGTTATTTTGAAGTAGGGGACCGTCTCAAAGTGTTTTCTGTTTATACTGTACCTGTGTGAGATATGTCTTGACAGCTGTCGACTAATCAGGATGTGTATGCCAGCCAAGTTTGTCTTATTCACCTTCTTTACATTAATCACCATAGAAAACAAGAGTAAAAATAAGCAAAATACTCCAGTCTATACATGTACATTCATAGAAAATAGAAAGTGCACATCCTAAGTTCGAAAGGAGACCGACCCGAACAGGCACCGAGGTGCACCCTATGGTCCTCCGTCCCCAAGTAAAATAAACACACAAGAAATAGGTAACATATAGAATGAATTCAACCAATATACATGTATCACAGAACAGAAATGCCAATAACAAAGCCACAAAGGTCTCAGGAGGTGAAATTGTAAACATTCAGAACTCCAGATAATGTGTGTATTAGCGTATTTTACGCACTTATTTTAGCAGAATATGCATTGATTATCAAAAGCTGGAGTACAAAATACTTGCAGCAGCAATGTGAAAATATGCATTGATTTTCAAATCGAGTAGTGAAATTTACTTAGTTGAGCTGCAAAAAGCAAACGTTTTTTGCAGCTCAAATAAGTAAAAAAAAAAAATTGAATTTTTTTATCATTTGTTCCCTATGTTAAATATTAATATTAAAGGAAGACAATCTATAACACATTTGTAAAAGTAAAATATGCATTGAATTTGAAATCTGGGGGTATACTACTCTTTAGACACAAAACTTATCTGGAGCACTGAACTTTTACTTGTGACAGCAAGGGTACTGACTTGGAACGGTTAGTGGGTAAAACTGTCCGCTGGTGAATTAAAGCCATGAAAAATGAATTAATACTTTCTCATCCAAATTCTGAAATAAAATGATGCAGCTAGAATGAATGCTTATGAAAACAATTATACAAATCAATTAAATAATAATCTGGCAATTTATGTTAGGGGTGGGGAGGAGAATATGCAAATTAATTTTCTCTGGCCTAACATTCGCTGGGGATGAGCTACATTGGTCACAAATCCAATAAGCCCCATTTATCCAGTCACAGCCACATATTAACATCGAAGAAAGGTGGTGGTGAAACATAAAGATTAACACTTTCAACACTAGAGACCTTTTCTTTCTAATATTTGCAAACAGTGTAGATCATGATGAGCCGGCTCGTAACGAGCCATCTCATCAAGATCTGCACTATTTGGGGATATTTTTTAATTTTTACAAAATGACCCCCTTTTCTGCCAATGGAACAGTCTCAAACTTCACAAAACAGTCTGTGTCAGTTATTTAGGGGTGAAAGGATTAAGCAACAGATGTTTTCCGGCTGTGCGGTTTAGGAAGGCTCTATTGTGTATTGCAGAGTTTCCGAGCTGTGGTGGACAAGGTGGGACTGAGCGCGTGCAAGAGGAAGCCGGTCGAGTTCCTTGTTGACAAATTCCTTGGACTAGTGGAGGAAAAAGAGATCCAGATATTCCAGGTGAGTTCATGTTTCAGATGGTGGTTGGTTGGTTGGGAGTATGTAAACGGTAACTTTAATAATGGTTTTCATCCTTAATAGAATTATCCCTGGTTTGGTCCTCAGGTACATTTTAGGCTTCTTGTTACCTACTTGAGAGTTGAAAAGACTGGTGTGAGGACCTGGCACTAGGTATATCCACCCCAGGGATTCCGCTGGCGATCGCCTCTTCGCAATTATTATTATTATTATTTTTTTCTCGAAAATTGTCATTTTTTATTGCCAATTGTTTTATTTTTTTTGAAGTGGCGATTTTTTTATTTTCCCCAGCGGAATCTCTGCCACCCCCCCCCCCCCACACACACACACACACACGCACACACACACACCATCACAACAGTTGAAATCGGTGAAATATGGGATTAGGCCCAGTTAGCCTGCCTAAAATTACATTAGCTGTTGACAGGATGTTAAACACCATTAAATCAAATCAAATTAGCATCAGAGGATTTCTATCTCTTTATCAATGCCGCATGATTGTTGATGTTTTATGATTGGCTGTCTGTCCATCCATCGCTTCTTCGTTCATCCAGTTATACCCCCACGCAATTAGTGAGATGAATATGTGATATGGTGGTGTGTGTTATTGGATTCAGATGCACTACATGTTGGGTATGTATATGTGCGATATAGAGTACAACAACATTACCAGCAAATAGTTGTACAGATCAGCATCTGCACTACGCACTTTTGCCAGGACAATGTGAAATTCACTTGTTGCGGCAATTACCAACTAGTATGTGACTGGACAAGAGCAGGGTTGGCCCGGAAATACCGGGGGCGGGAATTCCCGGTGTGAAGTCCCGGGAAATACTCCCCAAAGTGGGAAATATCGGGAAATACCGGGAAATATGAATTTTGATGTTATTATTTGATAATTAAAGTTATTTAAATTAAGTTTTAAGCTCAGTAATAGTTAATTAAACAATCAACAACTTAATAATTAGATATAGGGGTTAATTACAATGTATATATCTGTTTCATTCCCAACTAGGGGTACTCATCAGGTGGAATATTTGGCAACCATGACATTTATATTTTGGTTGTATTATTTTTTTGTAAACATCTGAGTGTCTGCTAGATACAATTCACAACGTCATCATGATCAGACTATGTTTAGTCAACCTTCTACCACACCAATATTCGGTATCAAGAAATAAGAATAAATGATCTGAGCATGCATGATGTGCATACACATAGTCTCTTACAAGTCTTATGTGACTGACAATGTACTGTTGTTTTATGCGTTGCATTTGTATTACTTATTTGCATTAGTATTATGACATTTATTTAACGTGAAGACTATGGGCCACGATGGTACGTATGAGATACAGTACCTAAAATCGTTAAAATTAGCCAAAAGCCTACTAATGTCTACTTATTTGCATGTACATTGATGAGACTTTAATATACTTTAATAAACCATCAGAATATGACAACAGGCTGTCAGCCTTCTCTCACACCTTTTGTGTCATACTGTATAATAAGAACACAGGTGGTCTGTATATGGTCATATCAAGTTGTAAAACAATTACACTTACACTGTACATGGATTATCACTTTTATCAACAAGGATTTTCTCAAAATTCCAAAAGCAGCTTTTATTAGTGGCAGGTTACTATAGTAATGAGGGGTGCTCTCATATACAGTAAAATAGACAGTTGGCAAATACTACATAGACTTGTATATAGGGAAGAAAATTGTCTAGAAAATAATGATGTTTTTTTTATGCCACCGGGTTTCGAAGAAACGGGTGGCATATAGTGTTTGGACCGTCCGTCCGTCCGTCTGTCCGTCCGTCACACTTTTCGGTTAACCACTTTGTCACAGTTTCTCAAATATGCTGCAGGTGGCATCCGCGTTCGACAGACGCATTTCTTGTTTCTCTAAATAAACTTATTATTTCTTTTTCTATTGCAGAATGTTTTACCTGTAGGCTTATCAGTCTACACAGATATAAACCATAGTAGATATAGGGGAATATAGAGACTCATCTTGACATTTTGGAATTAAAAAGACCACCAAGATTCATATTTCCCGGTATTTCCCAGTATTTCCCGGTATTTTCCGCCGTCCTGGGAAATACTCTTATTTCCCGGGAAATTGCCAACTCTGGACTAGAGATACAGGGCTCCAGTTTGGCTCCATGTATGTCTTCGCCATTCACAGCTAGAAACAAAATTAATAACTCTCTATCCTGATACACGTATCGGAGGCAAATCATTTTAGCTAATTCACAGCCAGCTGGGCTATATGACTGGAGAAATGGAGCCTATGGGTTTTGCAACTTGAACCAGTGTAGATCCAGATCAGCATGTGCATCCGCACATTCTGGTCCGGATCTGCACTGTTCGCCAGTCCATCAATGAAATGAAACACTGGTCATGGTTTTAACATGCAATATAGATTGTTATCAGGCTACAGAAGTGTGCTATTTGATCATGAGCTACATTGGTCATAGATCTCATAAGTCCATTTCTTCAGTCACAGCCACATTTTAGACATGCCATGTGATTTTGTGCGTAATTTCATTAACTACGTTTACAAAATTTACAATATTTTTCATAAATAAAGTCAAAAGTTGACAAAAGTTTCATGTACTCTGAAAACATTGTCAACTTTTGACGCCATTTACGGAAAATATTGTAAATTTTGTAAACGTATTTCATGAAATGTCCGAAGGTACAAAATCACATGGCGTGTCTCATATGGGATATATGGCAGTCGCCCAAGTGGATGCTGCCATATTCTACACAATTTATTCTGGCAACGCTGGCTCAATTACATTGGGGAATTGTTCACTGATATATGTTTGCTCATCTGCTGTTGTGTATGTGTACTTGATCTAATGACCCATATGTCCGGAATCGTCCAATTGGTGTATGAAAACTTGGGAGATATTTCACAGTCAGGTCTTTTAAAAGTGATATACATTGTAGCTGAACTAGACATGTATGTCATGCTAGAATATTTTCAAAAAAATTGCCGACAAGTTGTTAGATAAAAATTGTGCCCATTACTATTAAATGATGAATATTTATATCAGAGCTCCAGTTAAGGTGCGTAATTTGGAGGTAAATTTCTTATTTCTCCATTAAAAATGGCAAGTTGGGAGTGCTTTAGAATCGTCTCAATGAGACGATTCTAAAGGACTCTCAACTTGCCATTTTTAGCTCGCCTGCACGAAGTGCAGAAGAGCTTATGTCATACCCCTGGCGTCGTCGGCGTCTGCGTCGACGTCCCCGTCATCCACAAACTTAACGTTGGGTAAATGTCTTATAACTTCTGTTTCCTTTCATGGAACACCTTGTTATTTCATACATGCATTCCTCAGAAGACCCTCTATCATGCTGTAGCAAATCCATGACCCACCACCCAGCCCTTACCCCAAGGTCAAGGTCACAAACTTGGCACATTCATAAACTTAACGTTGGGTAAATGTCTTATAACTTCTGTTTCCTTTCATGGAACACCTTGTTATTTCATACATGCATTCCTCAGATGACCCTCTATCATGCTGTAGCAAATCCACGACCCACAACCCAGCCCTTACCCCAAGGTCAAGGTCAAGGTCACAAACTTGGCACATTCATAAACTTAACGTTGGGTAAAAAATGTCTGATAACTTCTGTTTCCTTTCATGGAACACCTTGTTATTTCATACATGCATTCCTCAGATGACCCTCTATCATGCTGTAGCAAATCCATGACCCACCTCTCAGCCTTTACCCCAAGGTCAAGGTCACAAACTTGGCACATTCATAAACTTAACGTTGGGTAAATGTCTGAAAACTTCTGTTTCCTTTCATGGAACACCTTGTTATTTCATACATGCATTCCTCAGATGACACTCTATCATGCTGTAGCAAATCCATGACCAACCACCCAGCCCTTACCCCAAGGTCAAGGTAACAAACTTGGCACATTCATAAACTTAACGTTGGGTAAATGTCTGATAACTTCTGTTTCCTTTCATGGAACACCTTGTTATTTCATACATGCATTCCTCAGATGACACTCTATCATGCTGTAGCAAATCCATGACCCACCACCCAGCCCTTACCCCAAGGTCACAAACTTGGCACATTCATAAACTTAGGCCAGAGTTTTTTTTTTATTTGTTTCTCGGATTTTGCCGACAACTATGTCCGTAGGAGGAGGGAAAAAAATAAAAATAAAAAATCCGGGGACAGACATTTTGACAGTTGGGCGTTAGCTGGTAAAACACAAGATGTCAAAGAGATAAATGCACCAGGGTCGTCTGGCTCCCAAGGTCAACAGGTAAAGATTTTCGTGTATTGTGGAATCATAAAAAAAATATATTTAGGTGGGGGTGAGGGGTAATTAATTATTTTTATTTTTTTTGGCGGGGGGGGGGGGGGGGTGGGGTCACTATTCTATGATTACACCGGGACATACTCGAGAGCTTGATGTTGCGAGCAAAAGCTGGGACACTTTATATCTTCGCATGGACCTTGGTATAGAGAGGCAGCAAATACAGAGAAAAGAAAGAAAGAATAGCAGCCAAATTAAATAGGTGGGGTGGGGATTCACATTGACCACATTGACTGGTGCATAATAAAATTATTTGTTTTTTTTCGTCGAGATCTGTCCAAATATAATAAATAATTTGTTGTTGTTGTTTTTATAATTTATTTTCTGCTAACCAGAGTCTTCGTACGATTTCTTCGCAAATATGGACGTGACCGACTTATTAACGTCGCCAACATAACGGGCGACGAATGTTGACAGTTTTTCGCCCGCCGACCCTCTTCCAAATTTGGAACTTCGTTGGCATTTGATCCCAAACCACACCGTCTTCTCGGAGCCGGACGGCTCGACGGGCGCATCCATTTTGATCTCAAACGGGTCATTTGGGACGCTTGTTTTCGTTTTGTTAAGATTAACAAAAAGAAAATAAGCGTCCAAACGACCGTGATCTAGATTCGGTGTCGGGTCGTTTCGTTCCAATTCCCATTCGCCCTGGGCCGTTTCGCGCCGGAAAAAAAAAAATGGATTTTTTTTAATTTTTATTTTTTTATTTTTTTTATTTTTTTCGATTTTGGCTAAAATCGGGGCGGCGGGTCTGAGAAACGAATAATCAACAAACTCTGGCCTTAACATTGGGTAAATTTTTTTGTCTTATAACTTCTGTTTCCTTTCATGGAACACCTTGTTATTTCATACATGCATTCCTCAGATGACCCTCTATCATGCTGTAGCAAATCCATGACTCACCACCCAGCCCTTACCCCAAGGTCAAGGTTACAAACTTGGCACATTCATAAACTTAACGTTGGGTAAATGTCTGATAACTTCTGTTTCCTTTCATGGAACACCTTGTTATTTCATACATGCATTCCTCAGATGACCCTCTATCATGCTCTATCATGCTGTAGCAAATCCATGACCCACCACCCACCACCCAGCCCTTACCCCAAGGTCAAGGTCACAAACATGGCACATTCATAAACTTAACGTTGGGTAAATGTCTGACAACTTCTGTTTCCTTTCATGGAACACCTTGTTATTTCATACATGCATTCCTCAGATGACCCTCTATCATGCTGTAGGAAATCCATGACCCACCATCCAGCCCTTACCCCAAGGTCAAGGTTACAAACTTGGAACTTGGCACATTCATAAACTTAACGTTGGGGTAAATTTCTTATAACTTCTGTTTCCGTTCATGGAACACCTTGTTATTTCATACATGCATTCCTCAGATGACCCTGTATCATGCTGGGGTAACGTTGGGGTAAATGTTGTGTAACTTTTGTTTCTTTACACTTTGAACACCTTGATATTTCATACATGCATTCATCTGATGATACTCTATCGTGCTATAGCAAATCCATGATCAACCCCCACCCCTTTCCCCAAGGTCACAGTCACAAACTTAGCACATTCATAAACTTAACGTTGGGGTAAATGTCTTATAACATCTGTTTCCTTTCATGCAACGCCTTGATATTTCATACATGCATTCATCTGATGATACTCTATCGTGCTATAGCAATTCCATGACCCACTGCCCACCCCTTACGGCTTACCCCAAGGTCAAGGTCACAAACTTGACACATTCATACATAAACTTAACGTTGGGGTAAATGTCTGATAACAACTGTTTCCTTTGATGGAACGCCTTGATATTTCATACATACATTCCTCAGATGACCCTCTATCATGCTGTAGCAAATCCACAACCCACCACCTAACCCTTACCCCAAGGTCAAGGTCACAAACTTAGCACATTCATAAACTTAACGTTGGGGTAAATGTCTTATAACATCTGTTTCCTTTCATGGAACGCCTTGATATTTCATACATGCATTCATCTGATGATACTCTATCATGCTATAGCAAATCCATGACCCACCGCCCACCCAATCGTTACCCCAAGGTCACAAACTTAGCATGTTCATAAACTTAATGTTGGGGTAAATGTTGTGTAACTTCTGTTTGTTTTCAGGGAACACCTTCATATTTCATACATGCATTCATCTGATGATACTCTATCGTGCTATAGCAAATTTATGACTCACCGCCCACCCCTTTCCCCAAGGTCAAGGTCACAATCTTAGTACATTCATAAACTGAATGTTGGGGTAAATGTATTATAACATCTGTTTCCTTTCATGGAATGCCTTGATATTTCAAATATGTATTCATCTGATGATACTCTATCATGCTATAGCAAATTCATGACCCACCACCCATCCCTTACCCCAAGGTCAAGGTCACAAACTTAGTACATTCATAAACCTAACGTTGGGGTAAATGTCTGTTTCCTTTCATGGAACGCCTTGCTATTTCATACATACCTCAGATGACCCTCTGTCATGCTGTAGCAAATCCACAACCCACCACCCAAAAGTCAAGGTCACAAACTTAGCATGTTCATAAAGTTAACGTTGGGGTAAATGTTGTGTAACTTTTGTTTCTTTACACTTTGAACACCTTGATATTTCATACATGCATTCATCTGATGATACTCTATCGTGCTATAGCAAATCCATGATCAACCCCCACCCCTTTCCCCAAGGTCACAGTCACAAACTTAGCACATTCATAAACTTAACGTTGGGGTAAATGTCTTATAACATCTGTTTCCTTTCATGCAACGCCTTGATATTTCATACATGCATTCATCTGATGATACTCTATCGTGCTATAGCAATTCCATGACCCACTGCCCACCCCTTACGGCTTACCCCAAGGTCAAGGTCACAAACTTGACACATTTCATACATACATTCCTCAGATGACCCTCTATCATGCTGTAGCAAATCCACAACCCACCACCTAACCCTTACCCCAAGGTCAAGGTCACAGACGTAGCATGTTCATAAACTTTACATTGGGGTAAATGTTGTGTAACGTCCGTTTCTTTACACTTTGAACGCTTTGATATTTCATACAGGCATTCATCTGATGATCCTCTATTGTGCTACAGCAAATCCACCCCACCCCTTTCCCCAAGATCAACATCATAAACGTAACGTTGGAGTAAATGTCTTTTTATATAACTTTCTGTTTCTTTACAGGGAACACCTTCATATTTCATACATGCATTCATCTGATGATACTCTATTGTGCTACAGCAAATCCATAGACCCACCCCCCCCTCCCCCTGCCCCCCAACCACCCCTTTATCGCCAAGGCCTACAAACTTAGCACATTTATACATGCATTCCTCATATGAATAGCTATCATGCTATAGAAAATCACCAATTTAGTGTGTTCATAAACTTAACACTGGTTTAATTTTGTTTTCCTTCTCTTTTCAGGGAGCGCATTGATATTTCATACATGCATTCATCTTAATATGCTATATCATGCTATATCAAATCCATGACCCACCTTCCACCACTGACCTCAATGTCAAGGTCCACCGCACACCCCTTATCCCAAGGTCAAGTTATATAATATTCATGTTTTTTATACAACTGTGACAAGTTTGAATGAAGGCTGCCAAGAGGCGAGCTTCGTTGTCTTCTGACAACTCTTGTTGATGAAGAAATAACAATATTTCACCCCAAGTTGGTCAAATTACGCACCTTAACTGGAGCTCCGTTATATATTTATTTTTATAAACCTTTAACCCTTCCGCTACACACAACAATTGTCGTCTGCTGTTGCTTTTATATTTTGCCTTATTTCTCAATAAAAACATGGTTTGACAGCACTTAGAATCATTTCCAATGGAAATGATTCTAAAGTGCTGTCAAATCATGTTGTAAGTTATTCTAAAGTACTGTCAAAGCATCTTTTTGATGATAACAAATGGAAAATAGAAAATAAACAGCAGATGACAAAACAAAAAAATAAGATAGCGGTGTAAGGGTTAATTGACATTGAAGAACTCATTGTGGCCACATATATGCAAGTATAGATGTAGCTACAATGTACTTGACTATACATGTTTTGCGACCCCAACATGATATGTGTGAAACGTGTGTGTGTATATTGTCTGTCTGTTACTATATCATGACCAGTACCGTGATAACCCTAAATATTCGGACACCATTTGTTTTTGAAAACAAATTGTATCCAAATACATTACAATTGTGATAAGCAAGTACAGCCATACCAACCTGAAATAGTTGGACAGCGAATTAGGGCCATCATGGCCCTCTTGTTTGCTTCTCATGCCAGTTTTTATGCCCCACAACTTTATTTAATATAACGTTTGACCGTCATATGACCTTGACCTACTTTTTCTGCTTAAATAACTTGACCATCCGGACCACTTTGTGCATTAGCTCCGTTCCTCAGCCACTCAGTGATATAGTATTGATCCTGCTAAAACTTGTCAGTGCTATTCAACATGTTGGTGTACTATACTGTATGGAGTACCACATTGGTGTAATTATGTCACCTGTGTTTATGACCCACTAGTCGGTACAGCTTTCATTGATATATACTGCCAGTGGGGGCATCCGCGTCCCATGGACACATTTCTAGTTTGACTTTCTGATGACGTCTGAACATACTTATTTGGAAATTACAGTAGAACTTCGATCGCTCGAACCGGCAACGGAATCGAGTTTGAGTTCGAGCGATACATAGTTCGAGGGAATGAAGTTTCAAAAATGTACTGTCACATTCAGTCAATAAAATCACTTATGTGAATATATGAGATGACCGATGTGACATGCCATTGTATATGCATTACATTTGGAGGGAGAAATGAAAAATAACAAATACAATTGTAAAGTTGCTGTTTTATTCAATATTTACATGTAATTATACGTCAAATAAACCGCTATGCTATGTACATAATACTGGTATTCCCAGTGTCTAAAAATAGCACATAGCACAGTGGTTGGAATAAATATACAAACGGAAAATATAAATGAAACAATGTCAGTATACAATTATAAACACTATAAATTAACGCAGATACTAGTGTACTCTCAGACATAATTGTCATAGAATGACGATTGCTCGAATTCGTCTCGTTTTATTCACAAACTAAGCACGCATTATTCACTCGATAGACATAGAAATGTGTCAATAGTCGCTCAACAGCCAATTAAACATTACATAAAATGAATTTTGTTCAAATCACTTAATTAGCGTGGACATCATAACGCCCGTAATTCACGCCGCTATTGTTTGCGATTCGTGATTTAATGTAATCCCGCGTCAAGGGAAACTACTCAACGCGACCGCCCGCAATGGTGGAATTCGCACCTCGTTAGACAAACAGCTGATCACAGACTTACCTGTTCGAGTTATTAGCGGTAATTACCACTGTTTGACCGTCCACGGGACTAATCCATAGGTTCGACTGTTCGAGTAATTCATAGTTCGAGTTTAAGGTGTTTTATTACATGAATTATATAGGAAATTTGCCGGGACTGTCGAACCAGTTCGAGTTTTCCATGGTGTTCGAGCCAGACCTGTTCTAGTTATCGAAGTTCTACTGTATAACCATTTTGCCTACTACATGTACATGTTATTTACCTGTGTTCTTTATTATTGGTCCTTCTCATCACATGATTTGTGTCACTGTACTTATCACCAGCAGTAATTAACCAAGCGTTTTGAGACTCTCCCCACGTGTGAATAATTTGTGTTTGACAGACTGCCAAGTCTTCTGATAGATAAACACTTCACTGCATATTAAGTAGGTTTACTTTAGTTTGTTCTCTGATTTAGATATGTTTATCTTATGATGCCCTTGACCTAGGCAGTCGTTGACGGAATGAATGCCTGCTTCTATCCAATTAAAGGTCTCTGCCCCCTCCCTAATCTAGACTTATAGATCGTTGACAATTGAAAGGGTCAGTTCAAAAAGGGGGCCTAGTTCCTTACGGCCCCTTTCTCATTAGGATCTGCTCTGACTAGTCTGAAAATCATTTTGTGACCATTGGATTGCTTACAAAATATATCAAAATCCATCCCAGTTACTTAGGGGTGAACAGGCGCGGATACAGAAATAATTGCAGGAGGTGGTCTGTAATTACAATTCGGCATAGCCGACCTCCGCGAGCGCGAAGAGCGATGCGCATCATAAAGTCGGGGGGTGGGGGGGGGGTGTCTGGGGGTCCTCCCCCATGAAATTTTTAAATTCCAGATCGCCGCAGATGCGATTTCCTGACACCTAGGCCACAAAAAAAGTCATCCAACTATTTGAGTATTGTAGATTTTTAAAAAAAAATTGCTGGGAGCAGGGGGGGGTCCGGACCTCCCTCCCCCCCCCCCCCCCCTCCATACCCATACCCCCCCACCCTCCGCCCCCTGTATCCGCGCCTGGTGAAAGGTTAACTTAATTTTTAGTGCAAATGTTAGCAAACAGTGTCGATCTACATGTAGGATATGAGCCAGTTTGTATGTAACAAACCATCACTTCAGAATTTCAGATGATTTTTTTTTAGCCTGCATGCGGATAGTGAGAAACGATGATCATAATGATGTCTGCATGTCCATCCATCCGTCAGTGTATCCATCTGAAATTTGCGTTTGTTTTATTTTGGGAGCATTATAATTTACCTTTGTCAGTTTGTTCTTTACCCTAGCACTTTGGACCACTTTTTGCTTCCAAGTCTGTTCCTCTGCCACTAATACACCTTCGACTACCAAACTTGCAGCCAATAATGTATTACTCTACATCAGAAACTGACATATAACGTTTGCCCTTCATTTGACATTAACCTACATGTACTTTTACCGCTTACATAACTGTATTTGGACCACTTTGTGCATTTACAGCTCCGTTCCTCAGCCACTCAGTGAAATAGTATTGATCCGGCTAAAACTTAGCAATACTTTTCACCATGTCCGTGTACAATACTGTATGGTCCATGGCCTACCCTTTCGGCCCAAGGTCAAGGTCAAATGGCTGAGAAATTTGCCCAAGTGCAAGGTCAAATTAATATGAAATGCCTCAGCAGGCCCTACGTTTGGGCCGCAGCCATCTGGTCTCTGGAAGGCAGTCGGTCCATCAGGAGTTCGCTGGGTAAGCAATGTGTGACGTGAAGGACGGATTACTGGGCTGTGACCCAATGGTGTGTACTCATCACAGGTTGAAGTAACGGACCGAGATACATTAAATATGCATAAAAGCATCAATAAATGAAGAAAAAAAATAAGCTAAAAAATGTTTTCAAGAAAATGTTCCATACGTTATCCGAGAACCCTATTGATTTACAAAATTTTCTGCCAAGTTATCTCCCCTTGGTGACAATGGTTAATTTCCCCAATCTATATCCTTGTCCATACAATTAACTGAAGCTCTAATCACGGATCTCTTAGGGATGGGTTGTGGCCTAGGGGTTAGAACACCTGACTTCCAATCCGGAGGTTGTGGCTTAACCCTTTCCCTGATAGAGACGACTTTTTCACGCCTTTTGAAAACATTGTGGGAAAAGGAGAAATTGCTTATAACAAGCAATTTCTCCTTTTCCCACAATGTTTTCTACTCTATCAGATAATTTAACCATCATTTGACCTAGCATTTGTTTCTTTTATTCAGATGTTTTCGATTTGGAAGAGTCAAAATATCGCAAAACAGGGAAAGGGTTAAAACCTCGCCTAGGGCATCAACAAATACTTTCATAGTACATGTATTTCCATCCCCCTGGTCTGTCAGATGAGACTTTAAACTATGGTCCCATCTCTATATGACACTAGCTGTTGCTGGGACGTTAAACATGCGCGGATCTCGACTAAATTTGATTTTCATGTTTATCATGGCAAGAGGAAGAACCCTATTGATTGTCTATTTTACCAATGTATTATCTCCCCTTGACTGCTATTTTGATTTTCCAATTCTATATCTATCCTTCAACAAAAAAAAAAAAAAAAAAAAAAAAAAAAAAAAAAAAAAAAAAATTCTGTGTCCTTGTTCACCACACCATGTTGTATGATTACTCTGTTGTTTTAGGTCTACCACATCTAATTAATATAACATACTATTTTACTATTAATTTCTTCTTCATCTAAATTGCTTGGCCCTGAATGAATTACTCTTTTGTGTTGGTGGGCCGTTAAGCACCATTCTATTTCATTCCATTCAATTCTGTTGTTTTGGTTACAAAAGCATTTACTGCAGTACTGTAATATAAAATTAAGCTAATTCCTGCATAAAGCTAACCGTACCAAAAATAATTACTCCCTCTAAATTTGAGCTAACGACTATCACTTTCCGGTTAAATCAATGCAAATTATGGTCCACCTACCACATATTCCATCTACCATTCTGAGAATTGCAGGAAAAATGTTTGGAGACGACCCCCGTGGTAATTTGGAGGAGTTAAATGCTCTTGGTTCTGGAGAAAATCCACAACTTTATAATGAGGTTCTGAAGTTTTATAACATTGATTGATTGATGCTTGCGTTTAACAGCCACTCGATGGACTTGCACACCATCTGCGAAAGCAGAAGAAAAATCTTGCACCAAAATCAAATTTTTAATCTGTGCAATCTGGGTAGAACCAGTTCGCTGCTTTAAGGCCGCAGAGACAAATTGTGCAGGCAGATCTCTGACAGCTTGTTGTAACAGCATGTTCATTATTTTATATCCAAAGCCCTTAAAATGTAAAAAATTAATGTTGTCAAATATTGTCATCTGTTGTTTTTATTTTCAAAATTATCTAATTTTTCCTAAAATATGTTTAGCCAGCACACAAGAATCATCTTGATTCCTATGTGCTGACAAAATAAGTTTTTATTATTAAAGAAACATGGAAAACAAAATTGTTGTGAATTGCTGACAGTGTTGTGTCTGACTGTCTGCAACACTCTCTTGTTTTTATACGACCGTTTTCCGTTTAAAAAAAATGTACATTTTATGTTTTACCACGGGGCGGGCTGGCCTGCGCGAATGGAAAAACTGCACAGTTTGTGTACACTGCTCCTCTAAAACCGTTCAGTCAGTGGATCTGAAACTATACACACATCTTCCACACATATTGAAGATGTGTGCCTTGGTGTTTTTATGCCCCAAAAAAAATATTTTTAAACAAAATATCGCCTTTTTAACCTATTAGCCATTTTGTCTACATATATAAGGTACAGAGTGTGTGTACACTACTCCTCTAAAAGCTTTCAGTCAATCAATCTGAAGCTATATATAACGTGTTATACACATATTGAAGATGTCTGGATGTTAAGTTTTTATGCCGAATTTCTTTTTTTTTTAACAAAAATATCGCCTTTTTAACTTCTACATTTTTGTATGCAACTCATTATATAGGGTACAGAGTTTGTGTACACTACTCCTCTAAAACCTTTCAGTCAATCAAACACACATCTTCTACACATATGGAGGATGTACACCTTTGTGTTTTTATGCCGATAAAACATTTTTTAACAAAAATATCGCCTTTTTAACTTAACAATTTTTTCTACACTTTTGTATGCAATTCTATGGGTACAGTTTGTGTAAACTACTCTAAAACCTTCCAGTCAATCGATCTGAAAAACACGTGTTCTGCACATATTTGTACATGTGTGTACCGTGGTGTTTTTATGCCGAAATATCTTTTCAACAAAAATATCACCTTTTTAACATAGCAATTTTTTCAAAATGTTTGTGTGCAATTCTGTATCATTTCCGCTTTACACATATCCCTACCTAAATTAGTATACCTGTTTATCACAACAAGAGGAAGAAATAATGCTATACATTTTCAAATTCACATTAAGTTTTCTTGCCTTGGTGACGTGTTCACATTTCTGCATCTTCGTTGTCTGGCCTTTCTTCGACGGGCGTATTTTGTGACTTGCGGAACTCTTGTTGAAGCTGTGTGTTTTCTCAAACATTGTTTTTAGTGTATTCCCTTGTTATATGTGGCTGTGACTGCAGAAATGGTGCGTATCAGTTTTTTGGCCAGTGTAGATCCAAATCAGCCGATGCATCCACACAGTCTGATCATGGTCTGCATTGTTTGCCTTTCCATCAATGAAACACCCGTAATGCTTCTGACAAGCAACATGATCATCATCAGGCTATAGGAATGTACTATTTGATCATGAGTTACACTGGTCACAAATCCCATTAGCCCCATTTCTCCAGTCACAGCCACATACATGTATATTTATCCAGACAAGACAGGCTTTTCACAATTTCGCTTCATGACCCAATTCACTGAACTAGCTATAGGTTTTTCGCCCAAAACCTAATGATAACTGTCAGACTTATATTTGGAATATGGCCAATTTCTCACTATAAGAACAGTTAGAAAATAAAAACGTGGAATCATCCTCCAAATTGCACCATCCTAAAAATATTAGCCAAAGTGAGCCTTTTACTGACACCAGACAACATTTTCACACATTCCTATTGATGTCTGATTTTCGTAACAGAAATGGGATATAGCAAAAGTCACCCGTTCATCCGTCTGTCCAGACACCCATTCGGTGACTTAGGGGGTTAATTGGAGGTGTGGCCTAAGACGAAAGAAAACAATTACTTATTCCGTTCCACCTATTGTTTCCTAGGTGAAAATAAAGGATGTACCTCCTAAGGGGTATAATGTAAGAATTACAGTCTGTGCGTCACATTTGCTCCATTCTCCTATGAAACTTTACTTTATCAACAATTGGCTTGAAACTTCATATGCATGTTTAGGATCCAAATTCTACAGCGATGGGATACATGCCGTTGGCAACGTTCTTGTCCATATTTTCTTATTTTGTCACAAATTCACATCATGATTCTAAAGCATTGTTTTTCATTTTGAAACAAAAATATATTGAAAAAATAAAATAAAATCTGTATTAGGAATCTGTATGAATTCTTTTGAGAATTGTTTTAAGTTTGATTGGAACATAATTTTATGGTCTGCCGACAGAAAAAAGACCTTTGAACATTTGCAACCAGCGTAGCCCCTGATCAGCCTGCACATCCGCGCAGTCTGATCAGGGCCTACACTGTTTGCTATTCATTCAGTCCCTGAAGTAGTCTTAACAGCCATTAATTAGCAAACCGATTTGAATCCTACTAGATTGAATGTGCCAAAGGACCATTAGGGCTTCAACTTCTGTACATGTAATGAGTTACCTTTTCCCGACCCGGTGTCACCATGCGCATAGGTGATGCTAATGGCTTAGCAATCATCTGTTTTGTTCCCAGCTGTCACAAATTCAATTTGTAAATAAAAGCGCCAGTCATGAAGAGATTCCAATCTACTTGTAGTTGAATATTTCATTGTGTCTTGCAACATAGATGCATCAAGTGAAATTAATTGATGAAATATAACATGTCCATTAGGCTACAAAAAATTAATGTTTAGATTCTCATCCCCGCCCGCCCCTAATAAAACGGCCAAGGGTTTTTTATTTAAATAAAAAAACATTTGGTGAAATTTACGAGAATGATGCGGCCCGCGTATTGTACAGCTCCCACAGCTTTTTATCCGAGTGCTTTACGTAGCGCAATACAGCAACCCCGGAACCCGCCCCCTCGAGATTAGCAATACTTCAATATGAACATGTTATTACAAAATAATATTGCACGCAACTGCGCATTGCCGTTCAACACCTCGTTTTAGTATTACCTGAAAATAAAAAATAAAAATGTCCCACCCGCCACATTTTTCCCCAAAATTTGGATGAGAATCTAAACATTAATTTTGTGTAACCTTAACATTGTCACAATCTTTGTGAAGTTAATAATTTTCATCTTTTTTTTCTGGTTATACAACCCATTATGCGAGTATTAAGCGAGTATTCGTAATCCTATTTTATGGGGAATGGGCCAAGTGACTGACGTGGTATGGACGTGGTTATTCTAATATCAGGGCTGAATCCCCCCTCCCTACCACCCCCCCCCCCCCCCACACCCACATTCACCAATGCAGCAGGTTATATACACAGGCATTTGGCGTGTTTCGGCTGTCATCAGTATAACTCGATATATATGTACATGGCTTCTATCTTTGGTCGGACACAACCTCGTATCATAACAAAATAAAATGCTTAAAATTGTAATTTTCTATGTATTTCTGCAGGATAACGCTAATTCTCAAATGATCATAATGAACTTGTCACTACAATATTGACTTTAGAGCCTTAAAACACATTATTTTGTTTGTTATGATACGAGGTTGTGTCCGACTAGGAAAAACAGCTGTAAATCAATATTATTTGCATAATTATGTTCTAACTATGCTATTTTAGCGATAAGGCTACACAAAATTAATGTTTAGATTCTCATCCAAATTTTGGGGAAAAATGGGGCGGGTGGGACACTTTCATTTTTTATTTTCAGGCAATACTAAAACGAGGTGTTGAACGGCAAGGCGCAGTTGCGTGCAATAGTGTTTTGTAATAACATGTTCATATTGAAGTATTGCTAATCTCGAGGGGGCGGGTTCCGGCGTTGCTGTATTGTGCTACGTAAAGCACTCGGATAATAAGCTGTGGGAGCGGTATAATACGCGGGCCACATCATTCTCGTAAATTTTACCAAATGTTTTAAAAAAAAAAAAAAAAAAAACCTTCGGCGGGCCGTTTTATTAGGGGCGGGCGGGGATGAGAATCTAAACATTAATTTTTTGTAACCTAACAATAATTCTCAAATGAACATAATGCACTTTCTGCCAAAATATTCACATTAGCGGTAATACAATCGCGGAATTTGTTACAATACGAGGTCGTGTCTGACCAAAGTTAGAAGCTTTGTACATATACTTGTATATTATATAGTTATACCGAATGCCGAATGCCTGTGGTTATATACGGGATCGAATCCGTTGGCCTGGCCTTAAATGACCTTGATGCTAATAGGCCTTCAAACACCAATAAATCAAATCAAATCATTTTTTGTTTGTTGTTCAAAACAATATGAGATTTCTGGATGTATTGTATAGCAGGGATTCCGCTGGCGATCGCCACTTTCGCAATTGGCGATAAAAATAAACAATTAGCGATAAAAAATTACCATTTTCGGGGGGAAAAAAATCTTCTTTTTTTTTCTCGAAAATTGTAATTTTTTATCGCCAATTGTTTATTTTTATCCTATTGGTTATTCCTTTTTCTTTTTTTTTCATTTGTTTTCATTTTTTTTTTTTTTAAGTGGCAATTTTTTTATTTTCCCCAGCAGAATCCCTGTATAAGATATGCACTGAGAAAAGTGATCTTATGACATGTGCTGTCAACGTAGCCCCAGATCAGCTTCTGCATCTGCGCAGTCTGATCTAGGCTTACAGCGTTGACCATTCAGTCACGCAACCCTGTGAACCATAAATAATTTTCTCAGCTGACGACCCATATATACAATAAATGTGGCTGTGACTGGAGAAATGGGGGTTATGTGATGAGTGTAGCTCCTGAGTAAATAGCACACTCCTGTAGCCCAATACCGATCTATATATTGCTTGTTAGAAGCATGACGGGTGGTTCATTGATGGAATGGCGAACAGTGCAGATCCTGATCAGACTGCAGATGCACAGCCTGATCTCGATCAACACTGGTTGCAAAACCCATAAGCCCCATTTCTCCAGTCAAAGCTCCAGGCTTTTAAATGACCTTAGCTGTTGCTAGGCCGTTAAACACCAATAAATCAAACCAATCCAGTCAAAGCTACATATAATAAACATTACCAGGAAAGCAGGCCATGATAAATACTGTAGTGCTGTAAGATTTATCTCCCATGGCCAGTGAAATAGAAACATGATTTCTCTTTCTAACATCATACGTTGCTACGTAGATGTCCGCAAATAAAATTATGTGGTCAATTTGTGAACATGCACTGTACATTAGGGTTAAAGACGGTCCCATTTAACCCTTACTACGCGTAATTTTAAATTTTGTCGTCTGCTGGAAATGTTTTATTTTCGTTATATCTGGATAAAAACCTGTTTTGGCAGCGCATGAGAATCGTCTCCACTGAAGACGATTCTCATGCGCTGTCAAAACAGATTTTTTGTTAAGAATTAAGGTAAAAATGAAAAACAGCAGACGGCAATTTTCGTTTCCCGTGTATTGAGAGGGTTAACCTATTTGCCAGAAGTTGATCTGGTACTCTGTCTATCTGTATGTAATTACAAACATATCTTGGGTGAAATAGTAAGATTTGCTTCCCCTTGATAAAGCAGCGATTTTGTGAATTGGGAGAGAACACTGTTTAGCAGAAGTACTATGTTAGCTTAGATAATCTCAGCTATATGGATGACTTTCACTATTTCATCTGTCTTTTATATTATCTGTATCCTTTGAGCTGAGACCCGGCCATTATAAAATATGGTCACAATAACAGCCATTCTGTCCTGGCATTTAGTGACGAGCGAGCAGTTTAATACTTCACAGTTTCATTAACAAACTTGCACAGACCAATAATAAACATGTAAATATACATTTACCTACTTTGACCTGGATTTAAAATATCCTTTTATTCCCGTTTTATTTGCAAAACGCGAGGACAGAATGGTCTGTCTCAGCTATAAGGGTAACAGTCTTCAGATAATATAAAAGACAGATGAAATAGTAAAATCATCTGGCTAGCTGAGATTATCCAAGCTAGTACTTTGTACATAGACATAAATAGTTTGCCTAGTGGTGTGGCAGTGTAATACTTACCTAGTACAGTGAAACCTCTCTAAACCGGACACCCTGGGAGGTCCCCAGTGTGTCCGGCTTAGACACGTGTCACTGTAAATCAGGCATTTGATAATTTTGAGCCATAGCTGTGTGCTATGCGATCACGAACAGACATTATCACCTGAGATAAATGACCAAGAAAGTCATCAAAAATAAGATCACATGTGTTTTCTTAGTGTCCGGTTTAGAGAGGTTCCACTGTAGTACCCTATCTACAGTAGGGTGTGGTGGGGTGTGTGGTGGTTGTAGTGTGTGGACCTATGTGTCATTTCCCTGTCTCCTTAATCTCTGGCAGTAAACAATAGAAGCCATCGACCTCCAGGAACAAATAAGACAGAAGCCCTTGGTCAATCAAGCCTGCCATATTGAAATGACTTCACTCACTGTAGAATGTCGTCCCTGGAGATGCCATATTCTCATGTGGCAATTCCAGTGTGTGGATAATTATTGATTGGAGAAAATGTGATTGACCTCATTCTCTCTGGTCTGTTGGTGGAGGTGTAGCCAGAGAACAGTAATGCCGCCAGTGAATAACCCAATACATCAAGGCAGTAACTGCATAATTCTGTCTCAGAATATTTATTAACCCTTAGAAGGCGAGAACCGAAAATTGTCGTCTGCTGTTGTTTCTTACTTTGTATTTTCTCTAAATAAAACCATGGTTTGGCAGCATTTTAACCCTTAGACCGCTACTCACAACAATTGTCGACTGCTCTAGCTTTTATATCTTGCCTTATTTCTCAATAAAAACATGCTTTGACAGCACTTCAGAATCATTTCCAATGGAAATGATTCTGAAGTGCTGTCAAAGCATGTAAATTATTCTAAAATGCTGTCAAAGCATGTTTTTGATAAGAAAAAAATAATATAAACAGCAGACAACAAATTTTAATTCAGCACTGTAAGGGTTAAAGGCCTTTTTCAATGCCTCCAGGAAATAACATGCCTTGGTTTGCTTCAATTTTATAAACAAACGGCAGGATGGGTGTTTCTGTTGCACATTAGAATTGTATCTTAGGAGCCTGTGTCTATCCCATGTGTGTGTGTGATGATTGCCATTATGATGTAGTACATAAAGGGGTAATCTTTTGAGATAGTAATGTTTACAAGTGCGATTTGCACGAAATGTTTCAAATTGGTTTACATATTGAAGAATGGTCTTTGTGTTAAAACCTGTGATCCTTGAATCACCTTTCTTTCAATGTTGTAATCGTGTGTACATTCAGCAAGCTAGTGAATTAACGGTGGAACAAACATTTACAAATACTTGAATAGGAGATAGAGTTGATATAGACGAATGGGTGTTGGTAGGTCAAGGTTGTTGTATTCAGACGGTATCCGTCTATATTTGGTTATATTTGTTGCTGTCTCTGGGTGCACATAGATCCATTCTTGCAACACATTGACCCAGAAATATTGTTTTGTCAGAGAATCATCCAGCGAGCCATAACATATGTGGGATTTGCTATTTTGGCAGTTTGGTTTTGACAACTGTCTTCAGCTTCAAACTTTTTATGTTTATTTATCATCAATTGTCCATAGTCTTTTTCTATATCCCACACATTCAGATGTTGTACTCGAGGTCACATGACATTGAAATTCATGTTATAAGTCATGGCGATATTTGTGCTCAAGTTTTCTGGTTCATCTCAAGATTAAATACAACTACATTAAATCATTTGGTTTTTTGTTAAAGTATTTTGTGTCTGTATTATATGAAAAACAATTGTACACCATTTATTATATTTTTTCCATTTTTGTTTCTAATAAAAAAAAACATAAACCAACAACAGATGACAACTTTCGCTCCACATTGCTTGAAAAACAAATAAGCCTGGTTTTGTGAGGATGTCATTAAAATCTTGAGACAATTTAGTTTTAGTATACATGTATGCATTGTTTACCAACCACTTGAATTTTGATTGCCCGCTTTATTGTCCTAGTTTAAACTGGGTCTGATTGTTGTACATATATATACAGGTTTTATGACTAACGATATGTATGTTGCACAAATTACTTCATGCCATTGGACTAGACCTTTGTAGAATTGAAATGATATACAGTCGAACCTGTGAACAACGACTGGCAAAGGGAAGTGGCCAAAGTGGTCGTTGTTGACAGGTGGTCGTTGTTCCAAGGGTCGAACATTTACCCAGTTTCACAACAAAGTCGGCCATGTTTTTAGCATTCTATTGTAATATATATGCATGCTTTTCATCAATTAAAAATTGCACGCAAATGGCTAAAATAGTCAATTTATTTTGTTTTGTCATCTAATGGTCGCTAATGGTCGCTGTTTGCAGTAAAAAATGCCGCGTGGGAACAAAAATCGCTTGTCGCTTGTCGTTGTTCGGAGGTGGTCGTTATTCCAAGGTCTTTTAAAGAACAAATTGGACGGGGGGTTTTAACTGGCCATTGTGGACAGGTGGTCGCTATTCACAGGTGGTCGTTAACACAGGTTCGACTGTACTTACCAATCTTTTGTGTGTGGGGAAATATAGATCTATATGAAATCTATCTTCACATGCATCCCTTGAGTGGTATCTGTTACCTGCTATTCTGCAATGTTGATTAAAGAGGCATTTAATTTTAGAATTCCGGTGCCAATTTCATGTTTTCTTAAATGGAAGGCTGGTGAATGTTTGTCCAATGTCAGTGGTTCAGTCGGACATCCATCTATATTGGATTCCCGTTCAATCAATTATGTCAATCAAACACATCAGTCAATTAATTTAATCAATCAATCACAGCTATCTTATTGCAGTGCCCATAAGGGGCATAGCCCACTTCTTTTTACTGACTCCTTCAATTTCCAAATGGCAAGGCCAAATTCTGTTCCTGTACCTGTACCCGAGGGAACTGTTGGAACCCCAAGGCCGCAGGCCGCGGGTTCAAACAGTTCCCGAGGGACACAGCAAACGTTTGCACACGGCTGGACATGATCAAACGTTATTATTACATTTCCAACAAAAGACTGATGTAATTTGAGCATTATATTCAGTATTTTCAGTACTTTTATAAAATCGTCCCATTCACGTAGATAATTTTCGGTATGCATATTCCGGGGCCGCATCATGAACGTCATGAACGTCATGAAGTAGTGACGTCATGAAGGCACTTCCGCGTAGTGATGTCATGAAGGCACTTCCATTACTCGCGGCCCCGGAATGAGCATTGCCTAAAGCCATGTGCAAACAGTACGCGCTATTTGTTTGCACATATGTGCACAACGGAAACCATGTAACAATGGGTGATATACCTGGTTTATCGTACCATCACATTACCGACTAAGCAAACTGGTACTTCATCCGCATAATCACTTGCAGGAAATATGGTACCGTGACCAGGATCCTCCCCATAGAGACATTTCTGAACATCTATTGTCAATCTGAACTCACAATCAAGCAGTTTGATTGGCTTAGCCTGATCTGTAGCACAGCTCAGGCTCAGCCTCAGCTCTGCTTGATTTCAAGCACAATATTCAAGCATTTAGAAAGAAAACGATTGACAACTATTGGCAAGATTAGCACAGACTGCCGTGTACCAGCCATGAAAACATTTAACAGTTCTCCGTCTGTTACAGGAAGGGGATGAAAACCGCCACCCAACGACGTGCATGCGGCCGGAAGTGCGACGAGGCCTGAAAGCCTGGCTCGACTATCAGGATGGCCAGAAGATCCTGCTGACCACTCCCACTGTACTAGTGGGCTACCGGCTTGAGGTGTACCGGGCGGAAGGCACGACACAGTGGTATACAGCCGTCATACACTCCTACAACCACACATCTAAGGTAATGAATCAATCAAAGGTAGCTGATTTTCATACTTGCCTACAGTTGCTTTAATATCAAACCCTCTCGAAATTTTGCTGACATTTGTAAGTAAATATTAGTTAGGAAAGATGAGGCATAATTTATTCAATACTGTATAGCAATAACCAATGGATTACCCTAAATCCTTTGATGATCGATATCTGTGATAACGTGATTGTGTTAGAACAGTGCACTGATTCTCTGTAAGGTAGCATTTGAAATAATTGACAATTGCCACATTTATAAACAGAAAATTTGAAGCAGGTCAGTGAAAGAATGGGGCTTTAGCCCCCCCCCCCCCTCTTTTGACCCTCCTTTTTCTTCTGACCCCTCATTTATGAATTGAAACATGTAAACAATGAAGACTGTTTGAGCTGTTTCACCAATTGAACATATTAAATGATAAGTAGTACACATGTACCGGTATATAACCCATGTTTCGATATTGGCAGTTTACCACAACAGCTGTAGTGAATATATTAACCGACTAGTAGTGGCTACAACCAAATCATCTGCTAGTGGTGTACATCAGAAACTGTAGTATGCCATATGACCTTCATTTTCACCTTGACCCTACTTTTCCACATCAATTACTTAGTAGCATTCAATGTTTAGGTTTTGTGTTGTCTATTTCTCACTCACTGTAACGGCTACAACCATCAATATTGGAAACAGCATCTGCTAATGGTGTAAATCAGAAACTGCAGTACACCATATGCCCTTCATGTCACCTTGACCTATGTTTTCCACATCAATTACTTAGTAATTTTTGGCGGGAGACATACTGTCTCCACGCTATTGTGATCGTGATTCTGGCCGTTTGTATGGGTCTACTTTCGGAAGTTTCTCTCTGTTCATCGGGGGATGTCTCAATAGGCTCAATTTGCGTTCGCAATTAACAACAGTCAGGTGACATTTAAAGTCAGCGAGTGAACTGAAAGCAAGTTATTAATAGCAACGGCAATGCTCAACATTATGTGTAAAATAGTTGGCATGCCCAACTTTACTTTTGAAGAGAACAAATTGCTGTTATTGAGACGCCCCCCGTATCGTGTACCACGCAGTCGAAGGCCATTTCTTTTTCATATTGTGGTTTACGGGCAATTTTCGAAAAATTACCCTCTGCAAGGGCGGATTCAGGGGGGGGGGGGGGGGTGGCGGACCCGCACGCCCCCCCTAAAATTCGCCGAGTAAAGATTTTTTACAAGTTACAAGGCACGTTTCTACGTTCGCGTTGTGAATTTATTGTTTATTGGTTTTTTTTTTTTGCTCCAAAATGCGCCAGAACGCAGGAAATGCGATGTAGATTTCAAAAAAATTCCGGGGGGGACCTCCCTAGCGCGTTCCATAATATAGACAAGTATTGCAAAATAGTTACCCCCCCCCCCCCCCCCCCCCCCCCCCTCCCCCCCCCCCCCTGGATCCGCGCCTGCTCTGGGTGAGCGAAACAAAATTCATGAAAACATTTGGCCGTTCATGCAGCATACACGTATGTAGGCCTACGCCCAGTCATAATTTTGAAAAGATTTCACATAATATTATGTCACCTCCAGAGTTCCTGTTGGGTATGCAATTTGGATTACTCGGTTTGTAACCCTATTTTGCAAAGTGCCGATTGATTTTGGCCAAATAAACATACTAAAAATATGAAAATTTCCCCGTTTTTTTTCTTCACATTACGAAAAACCTATGCTGCCAAAAATATTTTTTGAACAAAATCGATCAAATATTGATTTTATGAGCATCATTCTCTATGGGAGATGTGATCTATAAATAAATTTTCTTCCATAATTTTTGTTTTACTGGGCCGACTTTCACATAATAATTTTTTGTTGTTAGATCATTTCCGAGCTATCTCGCCAGGTTTCGAGATTAATTTCTAAAAAAAAAAGTTTTTTCCTATTATCCTTAGGTAGGGGGAATACAAAATTGTTAAAATGGAGTTGTTGCGTAATCCAAGATGGCTGCCATAGAAAAGTAGGTCAAATCCTTAAAAAGCCTACTCCTGTAGCGGATTTCGACAAAATTTTGCACGAATGATCATTGGCTGGTGGACTTTCAAACATGTTCAGGAATTTACCCCGGGGTCAAAAATGGGCGTGGCCCGGGGGGGTCAAATGTAGGTCAAATTTCATATTTAGTCGAACCTGGTCATGTCATACATCAAATCGAAGGTATTGATGAGCCGATCACTATGGCGTATTTATTTTCAAAATGGGTTATACGTCATCCAAGATGGCTGCCGAAAAGTCAAAATGTCACCTTTTCATTAGCAACTTTGATTCTCTTCCTCTCAATAACCACTTGGCCTATGGACATGAAACTTTACAGGCATGGTCCTGTGTGAAAATCAGTCCAGTAAAGCAAAAATCATGGAAGAAAATCTATGTATAATAGAAAATATGTTTTTGTTCACCCTAAAATCAATATTTGACCAAATTTCACCTGATGAGTTACATTTATGAAGCACAAACTTTTTGGCAGAGGGCACCTCTCACCATATCCGTATAAAGGCGTATATCACCACTTCAATTCTGGGTTCTACCCCAATAAATACGTCTGCAATATACCTCGTAAAACGGTTTATTAGTCGGACATAAAGCACCTTTGCTTCATCAACCTATTTGTGTTTAGAGCAGGCTGTATTTTACAAACACCAGTAACTGATCAAGTTCTCCAAATTTGCAGATTGTACATCCAATAATCAACATCAAATATATTTCTAATAAGGAATTTCTGAGTATGCACATTCACAAGTGGCTACTGGTCTCCCGCCAGTCAGTACTTTCAGTACTTTGATCAATATTAAGTTTTCGTCTAGTGGTGTAAAGAAACTGCAGTATGGCATATGACCACTATATGGATCCCGGCTTATTAACCCTTTCTACGCTGTTGACGAAAATTGCCGTCTGCTGTTTTTCATTTTTGCTTTAATTCTTAACAAAAAACTGGTTTTGACAGTACATGAGAATCGTCTCCACTGGAGACCATTCTCATGTGCTGTCAAAACCAGGTTTTTGTCGAGAAATATTGAAAATAAAACATTTCCAGCAGACGACAACATTTAATTCAGCGTAGTAAGGGTTAATTGCCTCGTTTCTTTACATTTATATCCTATATCCAATATCCAATATCCCATGGGGGCATATCCATGTTTTACAACCAGAAACTCTAGATTATCTTACTTTGTAAATTCTTTTGTAATGTCTCATTAGATCATTATGCAGATTATAAGCAGAAATAGCAAGATAACAAAATGAGAGCAATAAAATGTAATCCTTTGAATGTTTGGCTAGGTATTACAGTGGTGTATGCACTTGGCAGTGTGGCAAAATTGTTGGGAATTCTATTTGCTTTTATGCAGATCTATATGCATTCATGTCCCTGAATGTGTGATTTATAGATATAGCCCAGACACTTTTGTATTAATCTGCCAATTGATATTGAACCACACGTATTGTGTAAACAGTATTTCATTATGCCGAAACTATGCAGGAAGTGAACTATGATTTACTCTTTAGATATAAGGAGGATCAGATCTGTTCAATTCTGTACATTCTAAAAGCATTTCCACTTTGTTTATTAAATATTAGTTATTGTTTGCATATTGGATTGTTAAGGAATAATTGCGAGGGAGCGCTAGCGACTGCAGCATTTAGTTCCTTAAAAATCCAATATGTGAACAATAACATATTATAATTGGCCCTGTTTATAATGTAGTCTCCCATCTCCAAGTATTGATTTTCAATATCCTGTTGAGCAGGTAGTCATTAAATCTGGTAATATTTATTTTATTGGGGTTCAATCTGGTAATTTGTGAAATAAGTGGATCACGATACTGGAAAGTGAATGGCTTAGAAAGTAGGGTGAATTATAAATGCTGCGATTTTTAAACAAATGTATTTGGCTACTACATAAATCTAAGTCGCACACATCTCTATCTATATATTGGTGTATCTGATTGCAAAGTGGGATCTAAATATACCACCTTTGTCCTATCTCTGGCAGACATTATGTACAATATTGACAAAACTCATAAAGCCATTGAAGCCTCTATAAGCTTGAGACTCCCCCTGGATAAATATTTAGATAGTTATAAAGTAGGTCCCCTGGGCAGAAATTACTTAGTGCTAATGGCAGACACACAATCCAATTTAAATGTGTCTGCGCCCATAAAGTATAGATTAATTAATGGCTTCTGTAAATTGTCTAATATTGGAAATGATGTTTCACATAGTTGGGGGGCGGGGGGGGGGGGGGACCACTTGGTTATTTATGCCTGCCGTGACGTGAGTTGGGCATTTCCTGATTTTCTAGCCATTAAGCAAACTACTCCAAGAATAAGATTGCTGCTGTTAGCATGCTTCCGTCTCCTTTCCCTTATTTGTACTATTTCCTTGTTTTGCTTTTGGACATATTAGCCGTTTGATCTCAATGACATGATGGTATCTGTGCATGTGCATTAATATGCTTTTAGATCAGCATCTGTATCGCTACCACTTTTTGTTGTGTCACCGGCATCTTGAACAAAAAATAGTCGACACTATTTCACTCAAATGTGTGATGTTATTGAGGGGTACATCCTCCATCGTGGGTGGTAATTGGTCCGGCGAATTTGACAACATAAATTAACGGTAGGGGTTCCTCCTTATAGGAATCACGATTTGCCTGGTTTTGCCCTCAGGTATGTTTTTATGTTTGGCTCTTTTGTTACCTGTGAGTTGAATTGGGTTATTGCCCATTATAAAAGGAGTAAGATTATTACTGATCCTACTGCTTTTGGGAGGGGGCAAAGTGATTCTGGTGTGGCGTGGACCTGACATCAGATCAGGATTATTCTGATTTCAGCACTGAATATAGATTTTTAGCTCACTTCACATGTGAGCTATTGTTACCTCAATGTGTCCGTCGTCATCCGTGAACATTTTCAAACGTCTTCTCCTCGGTAACCATTGGGCCTATAGTCACCAAACTTCATGGTCATGGTCCTTAGGTAGGGATTACAAAATTGTTAAAATGACGTCAATACGTAATCCAAGATGGCCGCCGTCTAAAAATATCACAAATTCTTAAAAAATCTTCTTCTCAAGAACCGCCAACCGGATTTCGACAAAACTTGGTTGGAATGATCGATGTACAATGCTCTTTCAAAGTTGTTAAAATGGTGACCCCGGGGTGAAAAATGGGCGTGGTCTGTGGGGTCAAATTGGGGTCAAATTTTTGACTGAATAAGGTCATGTCATATATCAAATTGAAGGTATCAACGATGCGATCACTCTAGTGAATTTTTTGTCGAAATTGGATGGTTATGTCATCCAAGATGGCTGCCGAAAGGTCAAAAGGTCGTTCTTTTATTAGAGATTTCAAAATTCTTCTTCACATGAAACGCTTGGCCTATGGTAGCCAAACTTAAAAGTTATGGTCCATGGGTGAAGCCTTTTCAGATTTGTTAAAATGGAGGTCATCGCTAATCCAAGATGGCCGCCGTCTAAAAATAGCATAAATTCTTAAAAAATCTTCTTTCTCATGAACCACTGGCCGGATTTCGACGAAACTTGGTACAATGCTCTTTCAAAGTTGTGAAAATGGTGACCACAGGGTTAAAAATGGGCGTGGGGTTAAATTTTATTTTTGACCGAATATGCTCATGTCATATATCAAATTGAAGGTATCGATGAGGCGATTGCTCTGGTGCAATATTTGTCGGAATCGGATGATTATGTCATCCATGATGGCCGCCAAAAGGTCCATTTATTCGAGATTTTGAACGTCTTTTTCTCAGGAACCACATGGCCGATGCTGGCCAAACTTCATAGTAAGTTAAGTTAAGATCCTTGGGTGATTTGGTAAAATGAGAGTCATCGCTTAATCCAAGATGACCGCCATCTAAAAATAGCACAATTTTTTTAAAACACAAACTCAATGTCGCATTCTCCTCTGGTGTTCATGGAGTCAGGTGAGCGAATTAGGGCCATCATGGCCCTCTTATTTATTGTATCAGTTCTGATTTTGTGATTTTCCCCCCATTTGTACAGGTAATATATGGGATTTAGTACTAAACCCATTGACCCGGCCTTAAATGACCTTAGCTGTTGATAGGCCGTAAAACTCCTCCATCAGTGTTACTGACTTCTTCTATATTGATGAAAACATGTTTTGACAGCAATGAGAAGACATGACATGCTAAAAATGAAAAACAGCAGACAACAGTATTCATTTCCCCCTGCATATAATTCCAGAAGACAGCCAAGAAATGACACTTCCGGAGTAGCCAAATATATATACTTGTAGACGGTTGCCATGACAATGGTATAGAATAAATGATGTGTTGGTCTCCGTGGATATATCCATACAAAATTGTGATCAGTCCTAGAATTGAAAGGGGCGCTGGGATAAGGGGGCTAACTCCACGAGGGAGTTAGCCCCCTTATCCCACTGCCCATTATCCAGTGCCCCTCTCCATGAGGGAGTTAGCCCCCTTATCCCATTAACCCCTTCAATTGTGATCACAATTTGAACAGCAAATCAAGTTCACCCAGTTCCCAGCAAAGGAACCAACTCAATGGACAGTGCATACGAAATAAGCAATTTATTGTTAATTGCCCTCAGAGACGCACAACACACACCTCATTAGTGACTGTTACTGGACAAATGGGGCTTATTGGATTTATGAGCAGGGCTCCTGATCAAATAGCACACACTCAATCCTGTAGTCTGATAGCTATTTATATATTGCTTGTTAGAAGCATAACGGGTGTTTCATTGATCGAATGGAGAACAGTGCAGATCCTGATCAGACTGTGCGGATGCACAGGCTGATCTGGATCTACACTGGTCGCAAAACCTATAAGCCCTATTTCTCCAGTGACGGCCAAATCAAATGAGACAGATACACAGAAGGACAGATAGGTGCAGATTATACCGTAATGCCGACTGATTGTCATCGATTGAGCATAAAACCACAGGTGAATAATGCATAGTAGGGATGGTAAAATGGTTACAATTCCCTTCATTACGGTATACAGCTGATTCTCTTTATCTCGATATCGCTTATCTCGATATACCTGCTTATCTCGATATGCGTCCGAGGTCCCGGCTGAATATCGATATCGGAAATGTCGATATTTCGGTTATGTCGAGGTGGAAATAGAGTCCCGATAGCATGTTTCCTTCATATTTTTATTCTGATAACTCGATGTGAAAAATAAGCGCCTGGCACCGCCAAGTCTGATTCAGTGAGATTATCTCAGGTTAGTTTTCACACCGCCTCTAAAACACTAAAACCATCAAAAACACCGCCTCTAAAATGTGTTAAACTTCGCACAAACATGTTACATTAATTCACTTAAAACAATAATTAACCAATTAATCAATGTGATATTGGATCACTTTAACATGAAGATGAAATAAATGGCGTGGCAATCAAGTTAATTGAACTTGACATTTCTTAACGCTGATTTGATTCAACTTGGGCCAAATTTGTTTGTGGCTGATGAAATGTGGATCTTGCATTTTGCGATTGAATAATAACATCGTCAGAAAAGACGGCGAGTGTTGACATTTAGATGTAACGCTTATTCATTGCAAAACAAATGTTGTGTAACGGAAATTGTGTCATGTATATGCGATATATTTAGTAACGACGCATGAGCATTTCATTATTAAAAAATGCGCGATTTATGAAAACCCGGAAGTAAAGTATCGGAAAACGTGATATAGTCAACACTTTGTTGTAGCGCCCGCTTGCGGAAAGCGCGATATAGTCGGCACTTTGGTGTACGTACGTACGTGTGTCCGGTTAAAGTTTTTGGTTAAAGTTTTTGGTTATACTGATCTCTTTTTTGAGTGTCCATGCCTCGCCCCAAGGCGCGACATGCAGGCCGCGGCCATCTAGTTATCTTGAAGTTTGGATATGTTGATATATTTTGCTCAGTCCGGTCAACATCGAGATAACGAGAAAGTAGCAGAAAATCAGATAATAAAAATAGCGATTGACACCAGCAAATGCTGCTAAAATATATTATTAGAAGGCCATTTGCAGACAACATGCAACAGTGTTGTTTAAACATTGTTTTTCGTTGTTTTTTATAGACAAAAAACAACATGACTGCCAATCTCAACAAATGGCCTTCCTCTAATAATTGACTTTTTGTGGTGGTTATTTGCTTTCATCGCATTTTTTATTTCCAATTTTCTTCTGGTTTATAAACATATTAACTCTGCATGCTAGCGGTGAAAATAACAGTCAACACATTGGGAGTATTTTTTTGATTTCTCTGTAAATACGTCGTAAACTGTCGTATATCTTGGGGAATATCATTAGAATTGCGTCCTCCGGACTCGATTCTAATGATATTTCAAGACATTTTCTATATTTACATTGAAAAATAAAAGAAAATATAATAAATTGTTGTCTGCTATTTTTTAACTATTTTTAGCCTTCAAATTTCCCAGCATGCAAAGAGTTAATGGTGATTGTAACCATTTCATCATCCCCTCTATGCGTTATTCATCTGTGATAAAAATGGGGAGAACGACTGCTCATAATTAGTGTGTGTAAAGGTGAACGCATGTGGATCCAGATCTGTGCAGTGGACAGAGTACTGGTTCTATCGAGTTGTCCACGGATAGGTTGAAAATGTAATTGTAGAGCATTGACCTTCAATACCAGATGTCATGGGTTCAGTCACTGCCTTACGCATGAAACATACTTTAGTTTGTGTAAAGGTGAACGTATATGTGTCCAGATCTGTGCAGTGGACAGAGTACTGGTTCTATCCAGTTGTCCACGGATATGTTGAAAATGTAATTGTAGAGCATTGACCTTCAATACCAGTAGCCTATTTCATCAACATTGCAAAGTATACTTTACTAGCAAAGTATACTTTGAGGGAGAAATCATTTATTTTTCCTGAAATGCATTATTTCATATAGAACTAACAAATGCATATATGTCATGATTAAAAGTATGCAGAATTATTATACTGAATTTATTACATTATCACAGCCATTAAATGGCTGTGATAATGTAATAAATTCAGTATAATAAAAAAAATTCAATTTTTAAAAAAATTTAAAATTTCTCCCTCAAAGTATACTTTGCTACTAAAGTATACTTTGCAATGTTGATGAAATGGGCTACTGATGTCGTGGGTTCAGTCACTGCCTTACGCATGAAACATACTTTCAAAGTATTTCCATCCCACTGGTCTTTCGGATAAGACTTTAAAACCGACATCCCTTCGCTATGATCTTCGCTGTTGCTGGGACAGTAAAACCATTCAGTTTCTTGTCCATCCATACTCTACTATTAAATCAAGTTCACAATCAACTGAACGGAACCTTTCCAGTTTGGTTGCGCTATGTGATTTTGTACATCTGCGCAATTTCATTAAATACGTTTACAAAATTGACATATTTTTTATAAATAAAGTCAAAAGTTGACACATTTTAGAGTTCATGTGGTATTACTCTGTTAATTTTTTCAACTTTTGACACCATTTACGGAAAATGTTCTAAATTTTGTAAACATATTTCATGAAATTACGCAGATGTCCGAAGGTACAAAATCACATGGCGTGTCTCATATGTCGTATGTCACAGCATGAGTGAATACACTCGACTGGTCGTGTCACTGGCTTCTTGGAATCGAAGGCAATAATCTATCAGGCACAAGCTGATCCAATTTGCATGTCATTTACATTTCTCTTGCTGCTAGCGTGGATCTAAGAAAACGGCCCGCTCGACACGGTGACTAAGGGCGCGTCTAAAGTTGGTGTTTGCTGCAGGACGATGATACAATTCTGGCCACACTGGAGAAATGTGGCTTGCAACATTTACGACCAGTGTAGCCCCAGATCATGGCCTGTACTGCATTCAGGCAACACTTAGTTATGCTTCTGACAAACAGTGGGACCTTACCAGACTGCGCTAGTAAATCAGGAGTTAGACTCTCCACAAATTCTATATGCGCCATTTCTCCAGACATAGCTGAACATTCTTGTGAATATTGTGTTCATTGTATACCCTAGTTGATGAACACCAGAAATTATAAGGTGGTGGCATGACATATCAATTATATACATTTTGTACATTAAATGAAGTTGTCAGAACACTGCTCATGTAATTAAAACAATGTACCATGTCACCAGCTCACTATACCCCTCCACATCACATACACGATCTCTCAATATTTGACTGTTCCATGCTACTGTTGAAATTTATGTATCGTTTATCAGAAAAAAGGTGATTTTTTTTACAACAAAACTAAGCTAACCCAATCTTCAAACGTCTGACGAAACAGCTATTGCTGAAATGATAAAAGATGCACCATGCTTTGTGTTTTCTAGGGTGCTGTATTAATTTTGTTTCCGAGAGACCTTTGTGAATAAGGATTTCCATGGAATCTGTCAGAAGTTGTTTAACAGATGACTCAGTCTCGTGTAATTTCATTTCTATTTTCCCCCGCGTAGCAATTTATTGTCGTACTTGCATTTAATCAGACGGGTTATTTAGGTCTGTGCTGGTGATGGCAAATCAATACCAATTGACAATTCTGATGCGGTCGGCGACATGTGGGTCGATTTGTGTCCGCTTGATCCCCCTGGCTCCAACAGCAGGATAGGCTTTGTGGCGGCACCGGCAGCACAATATAAGCCTTTCAACCCTAAGTTACTGGAATGGAATCTTCTGTGTTCATTCTCAGACTACCGGTCTTCCATCAATCAGAAAAGCGGAAATTGTATAAAAACGAGAAAATAACCACAAACAGTGCATATCCTGATAAGACGGCTCGTTACGAGCCCGTCTCATCTGTACAAAATCACATGGCTAAATTGAATTTGTCTCATATGGCATATCTGGATCTACATGATTTGCTAACAGTGAGATGAAGGTATATAGTGTTGAAAAGGTTTCCATGGTCTCAAATAACATGCAAATTTTATGTCAACGAGAACAAGTATTGCCATTTCCACATTGGAAACATCCAGGGATTCCGCTGGGGAAAATAAAAAAATCGCCACTTCAAAAAATTGGCGATAAAAAATTACAATTTTCAAAAGAAAATATTTTTTTTTTCGAAAATTGTAATTTTTTATCGCCAATTGTTTTTTTTTTATCGCCAATTGCGAAAGTGGCAATTGCCAGCGGAAACCCTGAACATCTGCAGAGAAAATACCATCTGCAGCAACTTGGCGGGCAGTGATCCCCACTGCATGTGCATTATCTCCGCTTTGTATGGCCTCACTTGTATCCTGGCAATGCTGTGGGAAAAATAAGAATAATAAGATTACAGCTATCCAGAGCCAATTAAGTTGTCAGCCACAATTGCTATGGACTGCATAAATGCCATGATTCGTGGCATGCAGATTGTAAATTCACATTTTGTCCTGACAAATTATGAAAACAAACAAATTGCAGTTGTTGGAAAATTGCAAGCAATTGATGTTGATTGTACAAGTTGGCAGATGTTCTTGAGTTTTGTTAATTCATCCAGACACTTAACATTTTGATCAATACATGTAGTCAAGGCTGCCTAAGCAACCCTATGACTTAACCCTTTCACCCCTAAGTAACTGGAATGGATTTTGATGTTAATTTTGCAACCAATCAAATCGTCACAAAATTATTTTCAGACTAGTCCATTTATGAAAAGGGGGTGATTTTGTTCTCACAAATATGAAAATTACTTGCAAAACATGCATATCCTGATGAGACACCGGCCCATCTGGATCTACACTGTTTGCCAATATCACTATCCAGGCCTGTGGTGTTGACGGGGTTAAATGACTATTGTATATGACATGTTGGTAGCTATATAATTGGTCAATCTACCTGGCAACATTCATACAATTAAGGTGTTAGTTAATGACACAAGCATCATGAATGCAACATCATAAAAAAAATCAATTACTGATTTCCAGCTTATCAGATTTCAGTGGGGGAACAACACTCGTGAACCTGGATGCTGATCCTTTCAATTCTGTAACGTAATATAGGAATGAATGGCCTTTTTGTGGAATTTATCGGGGTATAACTTGGAAAAGTCGCTGGAATACTGGACGAGGTCCCCGGCCTCGTCCAGTATTCCCGCGACTTTTCCAAGTTTATATCCCGATAAATTCCACAAAAAGGCCATTCATTCCTTATAATTCCAGCATTTGAAATAAATTCATCAAGAAAATGTGTTTATTTTCCGTTTTCTTAAGAATTATTTTAACTGCGCCTCACGGTTACGGAAAGTAGTTTGGCGTGGGAGTTTACTGGGATATAAATTTTGGACAGAGACTTGCTATGGGCCAATCAAATGTTAGGGAATTGTGTAAATATTTTTGTGCTGGAATTATTTAAACAACGTTGTTGGATGATACTGAATATTTTCTATAAATTGTGTCAAATGCATTTTTTCTCAACAAATGTAAAATTAAATAGTTGATTTTACTCGCAAGTTAGATGATTATCACTACAGAAATCTGACATCAGTTTTAATTTTGCAAATACATTCCCTTTACTCTGTGGCAGTTTATCTCGTGGATGGCTTGTGTGTATTGTATTTCTGAAAGGGTGGACATTTTACAGCCAATAACAAACTGTGAGATAGCATTACCATCCAATCTCCTGTTTATAAATATGGCTCATGTTGGAATGTCACCAGTCATGCCGTTATCAGATAATTAACAACTTCTTCTGGTGTGAATTGTTCACCATAAACAAGGGTTAGAAATGTGTCATCAGCTGCTGCCTGTCTACAAATCTCACTAATTGTGACTGCAGCCACTCTACTTGCATGTACAGCTTCAGGCACTATAGTTTTGTACTACTGTCCAACCTCTTGTCAGGCAATCGCCATCAGTACCTGAAAGAATAAACATGGCCCTTGTAGATATGTGGTTTTGTAGAGAGGGGCCATCAATAAACAGTCGCTGACTAAATTAATTAATTAACTCTTTAGATACAGAACTGTATAGTGGTATTGGCAAACAGTGTAGGTCCAGATGAGCCGGCTCGTGACGAGCCGTCTCATCAGGATCTGCACTTTTTGCAAATGAATTTTCATATTTTTAAGAACAAAAACAACTCCTTTTCATAAATAAACTAGTCTAAAAATCAATTTGTGCCGATTGGATTGGTTGCAAAATTAACATATCAAAATCCATTCCAAAAACTTGGAGGTGAAAGGGTTGAATAACACCTACAGGATGTTGGTATGTGAAACAAAACAATTGTAAATTGAGTGAATGGATTGATTGATTGGTGTTTAACATCTGTTCAACAGCAACATCATAATTATACTGATAATTCAGATGGTTAATTGAGTAAGTAGGCAGGTGTTAATTGCGAATACACCAGAATATGCTACAATTATCAAGTGGCTGTCTCATGCCTGCAGCCATCAGCAGTTTTTCTCCAATATCCACTCACTGCAAATGTCAATGTCATGTACCAAATTTGAGAGAATTTTGACTGTTTCATTGAAATTTGCTTGGCTGTTGGCCGGAGTAGAGGGATCAAATAACCAGGGTTATTTTAACTGACCATTGTTGTGATGTGACTGCCAGTCAGAGGTGATGGGTCTGTATCTGAATCTACTGCAAGTTGTCATTTCTGCCTCATGTCGACTGGTGCTTTTGTCTTTGGACAACTGGTTATGACATACCAGAAAAGACATCTGTGTTATCAGTAAATGGAGATATGTATCAGAGCACTAGGCAACCTTTGATTGGTAATGACATCATCAACAAGAGCAATTTAAACATGGTTTATGATGCTGGAGTGGATTGAAGTAACAAGCACTTACTTGACTGTTGCCTTATCTGCCAGAATTGGTCCTGTAACAAGAGCTGTCAATGACACGTTGCTTCTGAAGAAATGGTGCCTATGGCCAATGCATCTGTCGCACCCGCCTTAATCCGCCGAGGTCCGTCCGTGGATGTGTAAAAAAAAGTATTTTTTAGCAACTACGGCCCTTCACGTCGTCAATAACGCACCCCCCTATATAATTTCCTGCATACGGGCCTGTAGGCCATAGGTGCCATTTCCCCAGTCACAATCACAAATGCACTCTGGGAGGAAGTGGTGATATGACATGATTATTTCAGCCTGCTGAGCCATATTGTGGTACAGTGAAACATCTCTAAACCGGACACCCGGAAGGTCCCCAGGCTGTCCGGTTTAGAGAAGTTTCACTGTAAATTAGGCATTCGATCATTCTGAGCCACAGTTGTGTGCTATGCGATCATGAACAGACATTATCACCTGAAATAAATGACCAAGAAACTGATCATAAATGAGATCACAGGTGTTTTCTTGGTGTCCAGTTTAGAGAAGTTTCACTGTACATGTATATAGTGATTGCCACTGAAAGTATTTAATTATTATTTTTGTTCACAATGTAGTGTGATCTTCCATTCTAATGAGAGCAAATAGAGCCCTGCGGTCAAAGATTTGACAATTAAAATTTGTATACAAGGACTAAGCTATCATTATACACCCCGCAACGAGTTGTGGGGGGGTATACTGGAGTCCGGTTGTGCGTCCGTGCGTCCGTAAACTTAACATCAGAGAAATATTGTTATAACTTCTATTTCCTTCATCCAAAATGCTTAATATTTCACACATGCATTTCTGTAAGGCTCTACTACCATGCTGTGCCAAATCCATGACCGTCCAACCCCCGCTGATCTCAATGTCAAGGTCAAATACTTGGTCTCTTTACAAAACTTAACATTAGAGAAATATTGTTATAAACTTATAACTTCTATTTCCTTCATCTAAAATGCTTAATATTTCACACATGCTTTCCTGTAAGGCTCTACTACCATGCTGTGCCAAATCCACGACCTCCAAGTCCGGCTGATCCCAAGGTCAAGGTCAAATACTTAAGTCTCTTTACAAAACTTAACGTCAGAGAGAAATATGTTATAACTTCTATTTCTTTCATCAAAAATTCTTAATATTTCATTCATGCATTCCTCTAAGGCTCTAGTATCATGCTGTGACAAATTCCCGCTGATCTCGAGGTCAAGCTCACATACTTACCGGTAGTCTCTTTACAAAACTTAACATCAGAGAAATCGGTTATAACTTCTATTTCCTTGCTCGGATCTGCTTCACATTTCACACACACATTGCTCCAATGGACCTCTACCACCCTGTGACAAATTCACGTTCATGCCGCTCCCGCTAAGCCCAGAGTCAAGGTCACAAGCCCACACACTTGGAAATTTTTACATATTTTAGGGGTACCTGGGCCCACGCGGGGGGTATTCCGTAAGCCTCGCTTACTGACCAATCTAGTTTGACAAATTGAAGTGTGCAGAAAAGACATGAGTCACCCGATCATGATCTTATGGATTCAGTTACCTCTGTACATGACCTCATGGACATTAAATCCCATTCAATTGATCAGCCAATGTAAATGGTTCAATTGAATGTGGTTGTGTTTGTCATTTATTTGAGAGCAAAAGCATAGTGTAACGGAAATGTCGGGAGCCGTGATAAAATTATGTCCAATAGAACATCTCTCTAAACCGGAAAGCCAGAAACCATCACTGATGGATTTCCCTGCAATTTATTTCCGGTGATAATATTTGCTCTCGGTTGCAAAGCATATAAGCATGCATTGGTGCTCATATTTGTACATGTACTTGAACATGTACATGTACTTGTACAGGTAATATATGGGATTTAGTAGTACTAAACCCGTTGACCCAGCCTTAAATGACCTTAGCTGTTAAACAATATAGTGAAACCTCTTTAACCCATTACATGCAGAATACACCTTTACGGGTAAAAAATATTTTAAATGTCATTTTTATTTTTATTATTTCTCAATGAAAGTATATGTTGTGACCACTCATTTGAACAGTCTCGACGAGACTGTTCAAATGGTGGTCACGACATATACTTCTAATCACATGTAAAGAAAATATTTAGAACTTTTCACAAAAAAATTACATATCCTCAGCATGAAATGGGTTAAACTGAATGACCTCCCAGGGTATCCAGTTTGGAGAGGCTGCACTGTACACATAATGCCCAGCTAAACCAGTAACGTGGTCGCTGGCACAGAGAAAGGAGCTTTGAACATTTGTGACCAACATTTGCAAATTTTCACTGATTGTTGAACCAGTCTAATTCTCATCTACCAGACATTGACCGGAGTGTATTAAAATGATCAATCCATCCTTAAGGTTTTATGTCTAACTGGGATTCCCTCCTGGGACCAAGTGATCCAGTGTAGGAAGGGTGGTGCCTGTCACCAGATCCAGATACTGTTTTTCAGTGCTGAAATTTTGTTTCTGTTATTTTAGTGTTGCATGTACAAACGTGTACATTCCCATATATATGTATACTAGTATGACCTTGCTGTTGAACATACGTAAAACCCCACACAATCAATCAGACATTAAATAATGTTTATTAATAATTTCTTGGAGTTACTGTCTAGCGCAAGAGATGGTCATAATCTATATACACTGGCTGTATCTTTTGTCAGCGGTGGCACACTTAACCCTTTCAACACCACAGGGAAAACACCACCGTTTCAAACACTGTCGATCAAGATGAGCCGGCTCTTAGTAGACCGTGCCATCAGGATCTACAGCGTTTACTAGTATTCTGTAGTTTTTAACAATACACGTACCACTTTTCTGATTCATGAAATTGTCCAATATACGAGCTTGGAACAATCCATTTCGGATAGTTAGGGATGAAAGCATTTTCAAGAAGTAGTGCGCATCTTTTTGCCCTTTCAATTTGTCGGTGGCTGGTATGTGTGACGAACCATATAATGGTAATCATCTGTCATTTCACTGAACAATCAATATGGCTTCCATTAGGTCTTCGCAGACGTCATTAATCCTCCGTGAACATGTCACAAAATGTGTCTGTGTCGGAACATAACAGTGTAGCCAACTCCTAGTGACTGTAAATCTGTCTGAATGTTCGTGCAAGTTATTAGCCGTTTCATACAAGTTGGTCATTTATGGGAGTAGGTTTGGGTGATTATTTGACTGATGGAATCGGATTGTTTCATCGCTTACTGGGTAGAATATTTAAACACTGATTGCATGCAGTATTGGCACTGCCATTGTCATTTCTTTGTGCCCTACATTTGTGGCGGTGACTCACAGAAGGGTTTATGGCTTTTGCGACCAGTGTAAACCCAGATCAGATTGCGTGTCTGGGTTTACTCTGTTCTCTATTCTGTCAGTGGGATACCCATCATGCTTATACATAACAGAATAGATACTTAACTACGCTGCAGCAGTTTGCTGGTCGATCAGAAACAAATCAGACACAAATACCAGCCCTAGCTACACCAGTATTGTGCTGAGGTTGCACCCAGGGGACATTTTACTACTTCAGAATGTGAATGTTTCTTTAAAATGTTAGAATCTCCCATGGACTTTTAATGGCAAAGCGGCCCAAACTTTGAAATTGTCCCATTGTCTCGCATAGTTAGGTACAACACCATTGAAGAGTTTATAAACAAAGGTAGCAGAACTGCTTGGAGAGATCTAGCTAGATTAAAGTAACCGCCTCATCCTCCTTCATATTTCGACTGTATGGCACAGATATTAGTAAATTCGGAAACAAACGGGCCAACGGGTCATTGACCTGCCATTTTTGGGCTCAAATGCCCGGGTTTGGAAGGTCCTCGAGCCAATTCCTACCCTTAAATATAAGATAAGAACTGCTTGGAGCTTTTAACTGATTCGACTCAATGGAGAAGATAATAAAATACGGTAGTCAATGAATTAAAATACTAGAGCTCACACAAGGATGGGTTGTGGCCTAGTGGTTTGAACAACTGACTTCCAATCCGGTGGTTGTGGCTTCAAACCTAGGGCATCAAAAAATCTTTCATAGTATTTCCATCACACTGGTCTGTCGGATGAGACTTCTTTAAACTTTGGTCCCATCTCTATATGACCGTAGTTGTTGCTGGGATGTTAAACTTTCATTCACATTCACCTTTAGAGCTCACGACTTTGCTTACAGGAGGCCGTTTCACTAAACATCGTTCGACTAAAATGTTTGTGAGTGCAAACTTATGATAGTCTGTTAATTTCACATTAACAATGTGTTTTTGTAAACAATTATTGGATTTACATTTATTGAGCATAGCCTATTCAGGCTGCATATGCAGCCTATTCTCAATAAATGTAAATCCATCAATTGAAATTTACAGACTATTCTAAATTTGCACTTATAAAAATATTAGTCGTACAAAGTTTAGTGAAATGGGCCCCCTGATGATTTGTTTCTTTCAGACCTTGTCTGTGACTGATGACACGGTGTTAGAAGAGCACAATGAAGATCCAACGCTTATACAGATGCATTTGATCGACGATGGGGGTAAGTTGAATATTACCAAAATTGCATGGAGTTTTTTTGGGAAGGTTGGATCCATTGTAGTGATTGGTTGAAATGTATCTGATGCTAATCGTAGCTACTGTATTGGTAATATTGGCGCCTGGAAAATGAATGGAATCTATGGATGGGTAGGGACTGAAACAGCAGGGATTCCGCTGGCGATCGCCACTTTCGCATCGCCACTTTCGCACTTTCGCAATTGGCGATAAAAATAAACAATTGGCTATAAAAAATTACAATTTTCGAAAAAAAAACAAAAAAAACAAAACTTTTTTGTTTTTTTTCTCCGAAAATTGTAATTTTTTATCACCAATTGTTTATTTTTATCCTATTGGTTATTCCTTTTTTCTTTTTTTTTGTTGAAGTGGCGATTTTTTTATTTTCCCCAGCGGAATCCCTGAAACAGTATAATGTCGGCCGAGGTGTGCAATTTGTCCGATGTGGGTTCTGTCTCTCGCGTATCGGCTGAAATGCACCCACAAATTAACACTAGAGTTAAGTCGATGGCAAGCCATCGCAATATACACACTTTTTCCAAATTTTGTTGGGCACACAAATGACCAAGAAATGTTTGTGACCAAGTGTGCGACAGCCATAAGCAACTGGTCTGTCAAAGATTTCAGCCATAAATAAAGCAACAAGATTTCTGTCTTGTCCATGACTCCACTCCAAAACTCGAGTCACAAGATTCCACTCGTCCACTCCACTCCAGTTTGTATAGAATCCATTCTGAAATACCGCACTGTAAACTTGGTGGATTTTTGCTGTAAATGTAAAATTGTTACTACAAAATAAAAAGATCGCTAGTTTTTTCCACTTTCTTTGGTGAGTTGTTTCTCCCCCCCTCCCCCCCCCCCCCCCCCCCCCCCCCCCCCCCCCCCCCCCCCCCCCCCCCCCACGCTTGACCTCTGTCAAATGGATTTAAATCAACGTTTATTTGTGTATTGCCGTCATGTATGACTAATGTTGAAACATGGTGTAAATATAAGTGATGCTATCAGCTGGCCTCGCAGGTGGCCATATTTAAACACTCCATTTGTTACATGTCACTGACTATCTGGGGCTGCCATAATAACCCTAAACATTTGGACACCATTTGTTTTGGGACACCCTATAGGGTTTCCCAAAACAAATTGTATCCAATGACAGGGATTATTTTACAGGGCAAAGTAGGCGAAATTGTCTCCTTATATTGTCTGACTTCTCCCTAGTTTCAGTTGAAGGAGAAGTTTGTCACTATATAAAACAGAAATTTAGGGAAAAATGGGTCTATTACTAAAAGATTTTTGTGAAAGCTTCTTATTTTGAAGGGGTAGCTTGAACCCTGCAATGTTATTGTGATAAATAAGTACAACCATTCTAACTGTAAATATTTGAACATTGCTTACTGTGAGAAACCATGTATTAATGTGCGTTTCACAGAATAAATTGTGTCCGAATATTTAGGGTTTTTATCTGCCAGTGTGGGGGCCGTCTCAATGTTGCTACTGCTGGATTCTGTGTCTGAGGTTGGATTTTTGTGAGTACATGTATATAAAATAGATGAGTAATTCATGTAAGTATAGATGGGTAATAAACATTTTTAGTATCGCAAAGAGACTTGGCTATATCATGATAAAACTGGCATGACTCACTGATTGAAGAAAATATGCAACGATTTGACTACAGGGCAAAAATGACTTACAATACAAAATATATTTTTCCACAAAGGTTTTACTGGCATGTTGTGATTCCACATTTGAATCCACCCATCACAACATTTGTGAAATTTGTAGATTTTGTCAATTTGTTCTTGTGGGTGAGCATTCCCAGCTTGTCCTTGCGATGACCTAACCTTTTCAACACCACAGGCCTTTATAGTGGTATTGGCAAACAGTGTAGATCCAGATAAGCTGGCTCGTGACGAGCCTTCTCATCAGGATCTGCACTTTTTGCAAGTAATTTTCATATTTTTTACAGCAAAAACACCCCCTTTTCATAAATGGACTAGTCTGAAAATCATGTTGTTACAATTGGAATGGTTGCAAAATCAACATATCAAAATCCATTCCAGTTACTTAGGGGTGAAAGGGTATGCATGTCACAAAGATGAACCCTATATATTTTCAAAATATCGCCGTGGTTGCCATTTTTACTTTTCGCATTATATATCATTGTCCTCGCGATAACTCAAGTTCTACTTGACTTATCCAATTGGTATTAACTCTTTGCATGCTGGGAAACTTGTGGGCTATAAATAGTTCAAAACTAGCGGACAAGAATTCATCATATTTTCTTGTATTTCTCTTGGTAAATATCATGAATATGTCTTGGAATTTCATTAGAATTGAGTCCTGAGGACTCAATTCTAATGAAATTCCAAGACATATTTACAGAGAAATAAAACATACATGTACTCGTAATTCGTTTTAGGCGGATATTTTCGCCGCTAGCATGCAAAGAGTTAACTCCATGACGGGATCAGTAATCGAACCCGGGTCGCTGGTGTGTCAGTCCCAGGCTGTTACCCTCGGCCACGGTTCCACTCTGAACCAGTGGACTGGCCTTATGCATAAACTGGGTTGGTTGGATAGCACATCTGGGATCTGGGTTAACCTTTATACAGTACACTTTACAACCTCTCCCAACCTGACTCCCCAAAACATCAGTGCTTTTAATTTTGACGGATTGCGCTGTCGCCTATTTCTAATAATAATATATTAGAGAAAATAATCCATATATAAACTTGCACTCAGCTTGTTTTCTAATCCTGTTACATATGTACGTTTATGTACACAGTGCATTGTTTACTGAAAATTAATAAATATAATACTGTTTAACCCTTTCTTCCCTAAGTGTATAAAATTACATTTTCCATGTTAATTTTGGACTATCCATTAATAAAAAAAAGGGGTATTGTTTCAAAATCTGAAAACTAATTACAAGCAATGCAGATCCTGATGAGACTGGTCGTAAATATGAGCCGGCTCATCTGGATCTACAGTTGCAGATGTTGCCTTTATGGTCTGTAGTGTGGAAAGAGTTACCAAGGTGGCCAGATTAGTTCGGTAGGTAGAACGTCGGACTGCGGATCGGGAGACCCCAGGTTTGATTCCCACCTCGACCCGCTCGGTGTGTCCTTGGGCAAGACAACTTCATGCTAGCCTAGTCCTATCTTAAATTAAATAGTCTGTCCCGACATGCAAGGTTATCGACATGCATGGTTATCGAGCCAGTGCCGTCGTTAAATCAAAGCATTTACATTTACAAAGGGTCACAATATTCATCCTAATATACGCGCCTGCCTTATTATAGGCGCCCCAGCTAATTTTCAGAATTTTGCCAGCCAGTGATTTCTTATCTGGCCAAACTGTCAATCTCTTCAGACCGAAGTGTCGAGGGACGAAGCTGAATTTTCATGGTATGGATAGGTATGGTGATACATATCTTCACAGTGCTTGGTCCCAGGTATTAGCATGCAGTCCATTTCATGCAATTTTAGCAAATATTTGATTTCACAATGTGCAATTCTATCACACAATTCGACTCGAAAACGGTTACCAGTCGTGCTGAATACACATCGGAACACGTGGGCGGAAGTGCAGTTTAAAAGGGTAAGAATATTACCACACCGCAAGTATTGATTATCGGTACGGTGTGCGTGACGAGTTGGGCCATTTCATGTTTTGCATCGCGACCGGTGTATACAGGGCTCCAGATAAGGAATTAGTAATTGAGTATTGTCACTCCATCATTTCTGAAACAATTGGGTATTTCAAAATTTTATTTGGGTAAAATAAAATCACACTGCTGTTTACACATCAACAGACAGTAATTATTGAATTGTTTGCTTCTAAAGGAAAACATGTCTTGGCATTTCATTAGAATTGTCTCCTTGGAGACAATACTAATGAAATACCAAGATGCGTTGTCCTGGAAAGTAAGACAAATATGCTATATTTGTGGATTTGTGGTCTGTTTATTGTTTTCAGCAGCATGATAAATGTACCACCAAAAATTTGTATTGCTTTTTGATACTCACTATTTCTGATTTCAATTGGGTTTTTGGCAATTTTAATTGGGTATTTAAGTAAATATGCAGCTTATCTGGAGCCCTGTGTATATATTGGGATCAATACGTATGCTACTAAATTTCATGATTACAAAGCATACAAACAAATCTTGTATACCTAAATCACAAAAATCGCAGATGTTCTTAGGTACAAATCACATGGCATATCTCATATTATCTCATACATGCCATGTGATTTGTACATAAGAACATCTGCGATTTTTCATGAAATATATTTACAGAAAATATGATATTTTTAGCTCACCTGAGCGAAGCTCATGTGAGCTATTGTTACCGCAATGTGTCCGTCGTCCGTCGTCGTCGTCCGTCGTTGTCCGTCGTCTGTGAACATTTTCAAACGACTTCTCCTCGGTAACCATTGGGTCTATAGTCACCAAACTTCATGGTCATGGTCCTTAGGTAGGGGGATTACAAAATTGTTAAAATGACGTCATTACGTAATCCAAGATGGCCGCCGTCTAAAAATAGCACAAATTCTTAAAAAATCTTCTTCTCAAGAACCGCCAACCGGATTTCGACAAAACTTGGTAGGAATGATCGATGTACATTGCTCTTTCAAAGTTGTTAAAATGGTGACCCCGGGGTCAAAAATGGGCGTGGCCCGTGAGGTCAAATTGGGGTCAAATTTTATTTTTGACTGAATATGGTCATGTCATATATCAAATTGAAGGTATCAATGAGGCGATCACTCTGGTGCATTTTTTTGTCGAATTCGGATTGTTATGTCATCCAAGATGGCCGCCGAAAGGTCAAAAGGTCGTTTTTTTATTACAGATTTCAAAATTCTTCTTCACATGAACCGCTTGGCTCATGGTAGCGAAACTTAAAAGTTATGGTCCATGGGTGAAGCCTTTTCAGATTTGTTAAAATGGAGGTCATCGCTAATCCAAGATGGCCGCCGTCTAAAAATAGCATAAATTATTAAAAAATCTTCTTCTCATGAACCGCTAGCCGGATTTCGACGAAACTTGGTAAGAATGATTGATGTACATTGCTCTTTCAAAGTTGTTAAAATGGTGACCCCGGGGTCAGAAATGGGCGTGGCCCGTGGGGTCAAATTGGGGTCAAATTTTATTTTTGACTGAATATGGTCATGTTATATATCAAATCGAAGGTATGAATGAGGCGATCACTCTGCTACATTTTTTGTCGAAATCGGATTGTTATGTCATCCAAGATGGCCGCCAAAATGTCAAAAGGTTGTTCTTTTATTAGAGATTTCAAAATTCTTCTTCACATGAACCGCTTGGCCCATGGTAGCCAAACTTAAAAGTTATGGTCCATTGGTGAACCCCTTTCAGATTTGTTAAAATGGAGGTCATTACTAATCCAAGATGGCCGTCGTCTAAAAATAGCATAAATTCTTAAAAAATCTTCTCATGAACTGCTGGCCGGATTTCGACTAAAATTGGTAGGAATGATCGATTTACAATGCTCTTTCAAAGTTGTGAAAATGGTGACCCCAGGGTCAAAAATGGGCATGGCCCGTGGGGTCCAATTTTATTTTTGACCGAATATGCTCATGCCATATATCAAATTGAAGGTATCGATGAGGCGATTGCTCTGGTGCAATATTTGTCGGAATCGGATGATTATGTCATCCATGATGGCCACCAAAAGGTCCATTTATTCAAGATTTTGAACGTCTTTTTCTCAGGAACCACATGGCCGATGCTGGCCAAACTTCATAGGAAGTTAAGATCCTTGGGTGAAGCATTTTCAGATTTGGTAAAATGAGAGTCATCGCTTAATCCAAGATGACCGCCATCTAAAAATAGCATAATTTTTTTAAAACACATGAACTCAATGTCACATTCTCCTCTGGTGTTCATGGAGTCAGGTGAGCGAATTAGGGCCATCATGGCCCTCTTGTTTGTAAATGGCGTCGAAAGATGACAAAAAAAATATTATCAATCCGCATTTGCGGTGAAAATTTTGCAATATTTCGAAATCATTTGCGGAAAATATCGTACATTTTGTAAATATTTTTCATGAGATATCGCACTTGTTCATAGGTACAAAATCGCATGGCATGTCCCCTGTGCGAATGTCTATAAACTGCCACTGTAGTACATAAATGTTAAATATGCGTAGACTTTTCACCTTGAGCTGTTTGACATTGGACGTTGGAAGGCTGTGCAAGTGTTTAGGTGTAACAGGTACTGTGTGTTTGTTTGTTTGTAAATAATGGCTGGCAGCCAAATTCCTTGCTGATTAGGGTTGTAAAGCAGGATTGTGGATTGTGGCTTATTGGTTTAGTGTGCTATCAGTGACAGCTGTTGGACCCATTACTATATAACGCATACCATATCAACAAGGTCAAGTACACCAATGTTACTGGGATCTAAATATGGTGTGTAGTTATGTTATACAGTAGAAGTTCACTAAACTGGACACCCTGAGCATATGTGCTTTTCAATCATGAACAGACAGTATCATCAGAGAGTGAATGATAGTTAAACAATCAAAACAAAACACACAATGGATTTAGAGGAAGTTCTGCTGTAAATCATAAATGTGTGCCAGGGTGTCCATATGTATTGATGACAATAAAGTGTCTCTGTGTGTGCTGATATACCATATAAGATGATTTGACAAATGTATAATGTGTTCAGTTTCATTTGACGTATTGCGGTTACATCCCAATACAATACATTAGACGCACGTGACATCGCGCGATGTTGATTGGTTAAAGTTTGCAACGTCGCTGTTCCAGGAATTGCGACAAAATTACCTAAAACAAGGTTATTGTTAATTTGAACGCCATATTTGGTTATTTACAGTTTTGAAACTTTCAGAAAATGCAGTGTAAATATAAGTATTAAAACCATGGCGTTTACTGGGGTGAATAATACATTTGATCTGTTTAAAGTTTGCGACTCGACGCACTTTAAACAGACCAAATGTATTGTGCACCCCAGTAAGTAAACACAACAGTCCATGGTTTTATTCCTTAACCCTTACACCGCTATCTTCATTTTTTGTCGTCTGCTGTTTATTTTCTAATTTCCATTTTTATCATCAAAAACATGCTTTGACAGCACTTTAGAATAATTTACAACATTCTTTGACAGCACTTCAGAATCATTTCCATGGGAAATGATTCTGAAGTGCTGTTAAACCATGTTTTTATTGAGAAATAAGGCAAGATATAAAAGCAACAGCAGACAACAATTGTTGTGAGTAGCAGTCTAAGGGTTAAATGTAGGTAATATTCGGCATCCCATTGTGCGTCTATGTATGTTACACATTCACACAACAGGCCATTATTAGAATACAAATGTTATTGGAATAAACATGGTACATCTGTCTCTGCCAGGTACAAAAATGTCTACAGTTGTATATGTCTGCTCTGGATGGAAATACCAACATTCACCTACTCCCATGTTCTGCCCAACCTCATTAAGAAGTTGCCATTGCAATACCATACCATTTACCATAGAAATCAGGTAATGAGAGAAGATAACAGTAAATTGCCATCCTTTATATGTAGATGCTAATCTACCTAGTAATAATAAACCACTGATCCAGATAAGGCAGTATTTTTCAAAGATCTTTTCTCAGTTTTTCACAAAATCATGTAATTTGAGAGTCGTTTAGAATCGCATCAATTAGGAAATGTGAAATACCTCGCCATCTGCAATTCCGTTTCTGGGAAGTACGAAAATATGTTAACAAATACAAGAAGCGTGGTTTATCTCCAATTGAAAATAGAATACACAGTTGATAGTAAGCTAGGGTCAGGGAGTGAAATGGCTACAAGTTCAGTGGCTAGGGTGTTGAACTTTGCTGCCTATTGTGACATATAGCATAACCTTGTAGTGGTTCAACAATAAGGAGACATATTTGCCTAATCAACCGCTGAACTTGTCACCTGTGTAATAGTAGTTCTAGATTGATATGAAGGTGCCGCTGGAAAAAGGGGTCTGACATTTCTAGAATGATATGTAGGTTTCAGTGGAAAAAGTGGTCTCTCAGTTCTAGTGCTAGTGAACTTTATGATATGAAAGTGTCAGTGAAAGGGATCATGCAGTTCTATAATGATATGAAGGTGTCAGTGAAAAAGGGGTCTTTCAGTTCTAAAATGAATGTGAAGGTGTCAGTGAAAAAGGAGTCTTGCAGTTCTAAAATGAATATGAAGGTGTCAGTGAAAAAGGGGTCTTACAGTTCTAGAATGATATGAAGGTGTCAGTGATAAAAGGATGCTCACAGTTCTAGAATGATATGAAGGTTTCAGTGATAAAAGGATGCTCGCAGTTCTAGAATGTTGTGACGGTTTCAGTGATAAAAGGATGCTCGCAGTTCTAGAATGATGTGAAGGTTTCAGTGAAAAAGGAGTCTTGCAGTTCTAGAATGATGTGAAGGTGTCAGTGATAAAAGGATGCTCGCAGTTCTAGAATGATGTGAAGGTTTCAGTGAAAAAGGAGTCTTGCAGTTCTAGAATGATATGTAGGTGTCAGTGAAAAAGGATGCTCGCAGTTCTAGAATGATATGTAGGTGTCAGTGGAAAAATGATGCTTGCAGTTCTAGAATGACGTGAAGGTTTCAGTGAAAAAGGAGTCTTGCAATTCTAGAATGATGTGAAGGTTTCAGTGGTAAAAGGGGTCTCGCAGTTCTAGAATGATATGAAGGTGTCAGTGGAAGAAGGGGGCCAAGTCCCAGGACTTGACCCACTTCATAGGTGTGCCAATCAAACAGTGACAAGTACATTATAAATTCCCCTATGGCAAAAACAAGGAGAGAATAGCGCCATTGTTAGTCCTGTTCTACTTCCGTCAGCTTCTTTCATATGTCTTTTGTCAATTATTCATCATAAAATTAATAGTAAACCATCCATACACCAATTTTGATAAAATTACATAAATTTAGTATTTACTGAGTTGAACCATACAGTTGTTGTGAATATATGCCTATGACAAGGTTATAGCCTTACAACATTTGGGATCATATCCCACGTGGAGGCTGGGGTGGTGGAGGTGATGGCTTGGTAGTCTAGTGGATTGAGCATGGACATAATACCAAAGTTTGCTAGTTCAATCCCCGCCGTAGTAATGAAAAAAATACTTTCATAATATTTCCATCCCACTGGTCTTTCAGATGAGACTTGAAACCGAGGCCCCTTCTCTGCATAACATTGGTACTGGGATTTTATTTGTACAAATACGCACCTCCCCATGGTGAGTTACGTACCATGACACAGCGCATACCGACATATCTAGTTTGGCTAGAATTTACAAAAATAATATATAATGAGTATGCCTGTTCATGATTGAAAAGCACGAAAACATCACAGAGTGTTCAGCTAATTGAATTACTATGGACTCATTCCAAACCTGACAGCCTCTGGTTTGAACAGGTTCCACTGTATAATCTGCAAGACATGCATGGCACACTTGCAAGCATCTTATGCCTTTGTATTGGGATTATAGAACCAATTCCACATTGTTCCAGTTAAACTTTGAAATATATAATTGGCCGCTCTATACTAAGACATCTCATGGTGTATATTGATTGGTCAGCCATTCTGTGTTCACAAAAACAGAATTATTCTAAGACATGGTATATATTGGTCAGCCATTCTGTGTTCACAAATGAACACAAATTTGTGTTCACAAAATCATAATTATTCTAAGACATGGTATATATTGGTCAGCCATTCTGTGTTCACAAAGACATAATTATTCTAAGACATGGTATATATTGGTCAGCCTTTCTTTGTTGTTTTATGTTTTTGTGAACTAAGAAAGGCTAACCAATATGACCTAGTTGATCAGGAGCTACACAGGTCACAACACAATACACCGATTTTTGTCGTGGACGCTGAACCCGTATTGTAGTTATCCGGAGCGATGTGTGTTTCAGTGGCAGGTTTATCCTGTCTGCTGGCATTGAGGTTAGCAGGATATCATCATCCAAAACACGTGCTTATGTAAGTGGGTGATTCACGGACAGACGTGCCACACGAGCATTGTGGCCAGTGTAGGCAGGCTAGAGCAATCTCCACACTGTAGGATAACATCTTGAATGCAAGCAGTACACTGTAGTTTGTATATGTGGCTGGGACTCGAGAAATGGGGCTTATGGGATATGTGGCCAGTGTAGTGCCGTGTCAACTAGCACACTCCTGTAGCATGATAGCGATCTATATTGCTGGTTAGAAGTGTAATGGGTGTTTCATTGATGGAATGGCGAATGGTGGATGCACAATCTGATCTGGATCTACATTGGTCGCGAACCCATAAGCCCTATTTCTCCAATCACAGCCATATGTATGTACAGACCACTGTAGCGAGGGCACAGACACGCGGACACGCGGACACGCGGACACGTTCAGATCTACACTGGTGGTAAATGCCGAATGAAGCTCGGAAGCTCAGTGTGGGTAAGTGTTTTTTTGGAAGATGATTTCCAGATTTCTGCGTTCCCACGATGCCTTGCCAAGGTTTTAAATATAGCAGATATGCATTCTTTGTTGTTCTGGCTTGTTAGGTTGTGTTTGGATACCACACATAGCTATAACAACTCTTATATAAACGTTCATTTTTTTACAAAATAGACGTTACAATGCCACTATACAGGATCGTCTTTTGTATCACTCGTATTGAATGATAAAATGTAAACTTTCATGTCTTGGTTCACTCGACATTGTCTTGTAATTTTTTGTGTACAAGTGAGATATATTCTGCATTGCCTATCTGGATTTGAGCTATGTTTTTTTGGCTTGCTAATATCTTCTGGCTGTGACTGGAGAAATGGGGCTTATGGGATTTGTGACCAGTGTAGCTCCCGATCAAACAGCACACTCCTGTAACCTGATAACGATCTTTATTGCTTGTTAGAAACATGACGGGTGTTTCATTGATTGAATGGCGAACAGTGCAGATCCTGATCAGACTGTCCGGATGCACGTGCTGATCAGGATCTACACTGGTCGCAAAACCCATAAACCTCATTTCTCCAGTCACAGACACATACCTTCAGACAGTGAAATGGCAGATGAGCAATATTTTTTTCTCTTGCAATAACGTTTATGTGTACACAATGTACACAAATCCCCACACATATGCAGCACATATTGCTACATACGTGTGGGTATTTGTGTACATTATACACACTACATTGTGGGGATGCACCATTTTATCGTTTTTAACTTGTCACGTTTATCAGGCTCATTGGTACTCTGATGCAAGCTTGTTTGCTGATTCATAAGGAACGAGGCTATGCTGTGTTTAATAAATATTACAGTAAATTGAATGTTAGATTCTGTTTTCTATAAGCACATGATCATAATTTATATTGAGGCTGTACTGGTTGTCTAACATGCTTTATGTAGTGGCCACATATTTATTACACTAATGTAATATGATTGTTAATACATTGTGTTATTACACTGTAAATGACCGATTTATGAAATTTGGCTGTGACTGGAAAACAATTGGGCTTATGGGTTTTTTACCTAGTGTATACCCAGATCAGCCTGTGCAGCCGCACAGTTTGATCAGGATTTGTTTGCCATTCCATCAGTGAAACACCCATTATGCTTCTAACAAGCACCATAGATCGTTACCAGGCTACATCAGTTTGCTATTTGATCAGGACCTACACTGGTCATAAAACCCACTAGCCCAGCCTCATTTCTCCAGTCACAGCCACAATAACCATGTGGTGAATTGTTACTTGTGCAGTACATTTCCACACTTGTCTGTCTGTTCCTGGTCCAGCTTCCTGAAGTAAGGTCATCACAATTGTGACTGTGACTGGAGAAATGGGGATTTGTGACCAGTGTAGCTCCTGGATCACATGATAGGACACTCATGTAACCTGATAACAATCTGTATTGCTTGTTAGAAGCTTGACGGATGCTTCATTGATGGAATAGCATTCAGTGCAGATCCTTGGTCGCAAAATCCTTAAGCCCCATTTCTCCAGTCACGGCCACAATTAAGGTCAGTATCAAGTAATGCTAAGACGTTTCCTTCCGCCTCTATCATATATACATCATACATACAATACAACACTACAGTAGCACTTGAATCACATGTGGCTGTGACTTGGTTGCCAGCATCACTGGTCACAAACCCTGTAAGCCTCATTTCTCCAGCCACATACATTACCCCTTGTAACCATGGTAGTGTCAGCCACTCACCTATTGTTAGTAAATAGTACATTATTTATACGACCATTTTTAAAAAAACGGTACATATTATTTTTACCGCGGGTGGGTGGCAGACAGAAAAAGTGCATAGTGTACACAACTCATCTCAATCGATCTGAAACTATACACACGTCTTCTACACATATTGACGATGTGCACCTTGGTGTTTTTATGCAAAAATATATTTTTTTTAATAAATATATCACCTTTTTAACTTGGCAATTTTTTCTATACAAAATTCTATATAGGGTACAGAGTTTGTGTACACAACCCCTCTGAAACTGTTCAGTCAATCGATCTGAAACTATGCAGACGTCTTCTACACATATTGAAGATGTGTACCTTGGTGTTTTTATGCGGAAAAAATATTTTTTAACAAAAAATATCACCTTTTTAACTTAGCCTTTATTTCTACATTTTTGTATCCATTTCTATATAATTTCTACTTTACACACCTCTACCTAAATTAGTATACCTGTTCAGCACAACGAGAAGAAGAAATAATGCTATAGAGTTTCAAATTCTCATTAATGAAGTTGCCAGGTTGGTGACCACTTAACTGTCTGGCCCATTTTCGACAGGCGTATTTTGTGACTTACGGCACTCTTGTTAAAAACACAAGTTCTGAAGCCCACATTCACGGTCAGTCCATCAACCATCCATACGCAATTCACAGTCCATTAAGCAGCTGTACTCAGTTTCACACTAAATTTAACAATCAACCTTACTCAATTTCACACTCGGTCCAGCAATCAGCCGTACTCAATTTCACACTCAATCCTACAATCAGTCATATTCAACAATATTTAATTTCACATTTCATCCAACAATCAACTATTCAATTTTACACTCTATTCAGCAATCAGCCATACTCGATCCAACAATCAGCCATCCATTTCACACTTGCTCCTACAATCAGCCATACTCAATTTCGCACTCAATCCTACAATCAGTCGTACTCAATTTCACACTCGATCCAGCAATCAGCCGTACTCAATTTAACACTCGATCCTACAATCAGCAATACTCAATTTCACACTCGACCTTACAATCGGTCGTACTCAATTTCACACTCGATCCAGCAATCAGCCATACTCAATTTCACACTCGATCCTGCAATCAGACATACTCAATTCCACACTCAATCCAGCAATCGGTCGTACTCAATTTTACACTCAATCCAGCAATCGGTTGTACTCAATTTCACACTCAAGCCAGCAATCAGTCTTACTCAATTTAACACTCAATCCAACAATCAGCTGTACTCATTTTCATACTCAATCCAACAGTCAGCTGTACTCTATTTCACACTCGATTCAACAATCAGCCGTACTCAATTTCACACTTGCTTCAACAATCAGCCGTACTCAATTTCAGGCTCCATGAGCACCATTTCAGCTCGGTGGGTGGTGGGCACATTAACAGCATTTGTGAAATATGAGTCCTTCACTCTTCAGTTGTGGATTGTTATGAAATAATTTCCTGTATAAAATGTGTTTACATCATGCTATATTGACATTATTTAAATATAAATGTATGGAGATCAGATATTACTGGTATTCAGTTACCTAATGTAATTATGTCTTGCTCGGTATGCTTTTCAACTATGAAATGAAATACACAAGAGTGCACAACGAAATCCATACAAGCTGTTTTACATGAGATTTCCACAAACATATTTGTGGCTGTGACTGGAGAAATGTGACTTACATGTTTTGCGACCAGTGTAGATGATTAGGATCTGCACTATTTGCCATTCCATCAATGAAACACCCGTCATGCTTCTAACAAGCAATATTGATCAGTATTAGTCTACAGAAGTGTGCAATTTGATCAGGAGCTCCACTGGTCACAAATCCTATAAGCCCAATTTCTCCAGTCGCCGCCACACTTCTGGTATACAGCCAGCTTTGCCAGGAAATGGAACACAATTTCTGACAGTTTGCCTGGCAGCATATCAATCTCCTTGATAGTGTAGAAAAGTGAGAATATTAACCAATGTAGTCACACCAGCCTGCACTGTTATAATGTTGGTCAATGGCATCAAGTTATGTCAACCATTCCAATATAAAACACCATAATAACTCCCAAGTTATTCTGGGAAACACACATTAACCCTTAGACCGCTACTCACAACAATTGTCGTCTGCTGTTGCTTTTATATCTTGCCTTATTTCTCAATAAAACATGTTTTGACAGCAATTCTGAAGTGCTGTCAAAGCATGTTGTAAATTATTATAAAGTGCTGTCAAAGCATGTTTTTGTTGATAAAAATGGAAAATAGAAAATAAACAGCAGCCGACAAAACAATTTAGATAGCGGTCTAAGGGTTAATGTATGGTTTCTCACGGTAAGGAATATCCAAATATGTACAGTTAGTATTGTTGTACTTGTGTAACACACAATACATGTAACAATATATTTGGATACAATTTGTTTTGGGAAACCCCAGTTTCCCAAAATAAATTGTGTCCAAATATTTAGGGTTAATACGGTATAGAGGGTCTTGTGTGAGTGATCATTTAATAAGATATTCATTATACTTGTTTACCGATTTCATAAGAAATGAGACTATGCCATGCATAAACTCGGCATCATACATTTAAGCTGTACCAATCAGCTAACATGTTTTCTGCGGTCTCATTTACATATTTATTACACTAGTCTATTGTGAATATTGCATATTGAAAGCCAATTTTATGCAGCAAGATTAATTACTACCTCTGAAGCTCGGAATCACGTATCTTCCTAATATGCCGTATGTTCAGATATATAATTTCTCAAGTTTTGCGAGTATTGGCGTCTTCAATGCTGCTTGTTAGGCCTACACCACCATACTTGCAAAATAACATGAGCTAACAGTGTGGATCGTAAACAAACCATGGTCAAACACACAAATGACCTTTTGACCAGATTTTGCTCTATTAGAAGCTCTTTATGGTTTCAACCATCCATTGTGAAGGATCATGGATTACCTCCCATTTGTATGTACCCCTTAGAAACGAAACTAGAAATTGTCATCTGCTGTTGTTTCAAATTTTATCATTTTTCTCAATAAAAATATGGTTTGGCAGCACCTTAGAATCATTTCCATTGGATTTTAAATTGTTTGTAATTACAAACTATGTTTTTGATGATGAAAATGGAAAATAAAAAATAATCAGCAGACGACAAGATTTAATTCAGCATTGTAAGGGTTCAAATTACTTTTTAGGCAGCCTATCAACCATTCCAGGCTAGTAATACATGAACTCATTAACCCTTAGAATGCGGGTGGGGGGGGGGACACTGAAAATAGTCGTCTGCTGTTAATTCATATTTTTAGCTCATGTGAGCTATTGTTACCGCAATGTGTCCGTCGTCCGTCACTCGTCGTCCGTGGTCGTCCGTGGTCGTCCGTGAACATTTTCAAACGTCTTCTCCTCGTTAACCATTGGGCCTATAGTCACCAAACTTCATGGTCATGGTCCTTAGGTAGGGGGATTACAAAATTGTTAAAATGACGTCATTACGTAATCCAAGATGGCCGCCGTCTAAAAATAGCACAAATTCTTCAAGAACCGCTAACCGGATTTCGACAAAACTTGGTAGGAATGATCGATGTACAATGCTCTTTCAAAGTTGTTAAAATGGTGACCCCTTCACATGAACCGCTTGGCCCATGGTATCCAAACTTAAAAGTTATGGTCCATGGGTGAAGCCTTTTCAGATTTGTTAAAATGGAGGTCATAGCTAATCAAAGATGGCCGCCGTCTAGAAATCGCGTAAATCCTTAAAAAATCTTCTTCTCTTGAACCACTAGCCGGATTTCGACGAAACTTGGTAGGAATGATCGATGTACAATGCTCTTTCAAAGTTGTTAAAATGGTGACCCCTTCACATGAACTGCTTGGCCCATGGTATCCAAGCTTAAAAGTTATGGTCCATGGGTGAAGCCTTTTCAGATTTGTTAAAATGGAGGTCATAGCTAATCAAAGATGGCCGCCGTCTAGAAATCGCATAAATCCTTAAAAAATCTTCTCATGAACCACTAGCCGGATTTCGACGAAACTTGGTAGGAATGATCGATGTACAATGGTCTTTCAAAGTTGTTAAAATGGTGATCCCGTGGTCGAAAATGGGCGTGGCTCGTGGGGTCAAATTGGGGTCAAATTTTATTTTTGACCGAATACATGGCTGAAAGTTTTCCGTATTGATACAGAATTCCGTATTGGAGACATTTCCCGGGACCATTTTTCTAATTCGTGTAAATCCGTTGAGATTGGGGTGGGGGGGGGATAGGGGTGAGGGTGTCTCATTCGGTACACCGATGTTTCATTTTTCATACGGCCAACTGATGTTTGGCGAATCGGTGATAACTTTGATGCGCTGTCAAAATTAGGTTCACTTTCGTTTCGCGCATCGGCAATTTGTCTGGTCCCTCCTATATATATTCATATGATAATATGCACCTTCCACTTTAGAGCGGCGCTTAGAAACCGCGCACCAATTATTCAGTCAGTCGCCTTACCGCACCGTACCGAAGCTAACAACAGCTCGGAGACGGCCGCTCGGAAATTACCGAAGACTCACGGAGAGTTCGCGGTGCGGTGTATCTGCGTACAACACGTGTAAAAAATAAATTGGTCTAGATGATATATAGTTTATTTTCACACATCTGCCCACTATTCAAATTTAGTACATGCTACCAGCAATATTTTCAATATATGAACTGTGATCAACAATTATTTTGGTAATTTAATATGTCGTAATTTAATATGTTGTAAAATGTGTGCCGCTTTATGACCTAACAACAAACGTTTTTTCCAAAACATGGAAATTCACACCCGTGGCCTATAATATAAATCATGCTAAATTAGTAAATACAGAGTATAAATTGGGTAGAATGGTGTAGAGGGTACTACATGCTTATAAATAAATGGAAATAGACATGGTTATTTTCTTCCAAATCTGTTTAAACGGTAACGTGACATCTCGGGTACTCGGCCCTATGACACTTCGACCTTCAACCATTTCGCACTACCTGTTACACCTACAGTCCAAAATCAATTCCCATATGTACTAAAGGCAATGATTATGCATTTATTGCATGCATTTGTTTTATTTTACATCATTAAATAACAAATATTATTTACAGTCAGCTCAATTTCTTTTCACTGGTTGGAAATGATAAATTATATTTGTGAACATTTATGTAGTACCCGTAGCTGTCAACATCACAGCCCATGCATCATGAATAATGTAACATAGAGCATGCCAGTGAATATTTCTCACTGCAAAATTATGAATATTGCTTCAATTTTATTGGGTTTAAAGCAGTTTTAATTGCTATAATCCTGCAATTTGACAAGTCACAAATATCATCAAATGCTGTCTAAGCAACTCTGAATGTTCAAAATTTTCGGGGGGAGATCCCCCGTACCCCCCTTATAAGAAGGGGTTAGCACCCCCTCTCGTGCTCTCCCCCCGGTAGTGCATACGGCACTCGTTACGTGCCGTTGGCACTTTTCAGTATTGACAGATTTTCATACTGTCAGCCATGCGAATATAGTCATGTTATATATCAAATCGAAGGTATCATTGAGGCGATCACTCTGGTACATTTTTTGTAGGAATGATTTTGGTAGGAATGATCGATGTACATTGCTCTTTCAAAGTTGTTAAAATGGTGACCCCGGGGTCAAAAATGGGCGTGGCCCGTGGGGTCAAATTGGGGTTAAATTTTATTTTTGACCGAATATGGTCATGTTATATATCAAATCGAAGGTATCAATGAGGCGATCACTCTGGTACATTTTTTGTCGAAATCGGATGTTATGTCATCCAAGATGGCCGCCGAAATGTCAAAAGGTCTTTCTTTTATTAGAGATTTCAAAATTCTTCTTCACATGAACCGCTTGGCCCATGGTAGCCAAACTTAAAAGTTATTGTCCATGGGTGAAGCCTTTTCAGATTTGTTAAAATGGAGGTCATCGCTAATCCAAGATGGCCGCCGTCTAAAAATAGCATAAATTCTTAAAAAATCTTCTTCTCATGAACCGCTGGCCCGATTTCGACTAAACTTGGTAGAAATGATCGATTTACAATGCTCTTTCAAAGTTGTGAAAATGGTGACCCCGGGGTCAAAAATGGGCGTGGCCCGTGGGGTCAAATTCTATTTTTGTCGGAATCGAATGATTATAGCATCCATGATGGCCGCCAAAAGGTCCATTTATTCGAGATTTTGAACGTCTTTTTCTCAGGAACCACATGGCTGATGCTGGCCAAACTTCATAGGAAGTTAAGATCCTTGGGTGAAGCATTTTAGATTCGGTAAAATGAGAGTCATCGCTTAATCCAAGATGACCGCCATTTAAAAATAGCACAATAACACATGAACTCCATGTCACATTCTCCTCTGGTGTTCATGGAGTCAGGTGAGCGAATTAGGGCCATCATGGCCCTCTTGTTCTTTTCTCTCAGTAAAAACATGGTTTGGTAGCATTTTAGAATCATTTCCAATGGAAATTATTCTGAAGTGCTACCAAACCATGTTTTTGATGAGAAAAAGGGAAAATAAAAAATATTCAGCAGACGACACAATTTAATTCAGCATTGTATGGGTTAAATATCTGTAAATTCTTTGTAAAATGCTATTCCTAACTCGTTCATCAAATGCTATTCCTAACTCGTTCATCATACGCTGTGGAATCGTGTTTCTTGTTTAACCCTCACTACGCTGGAGACGGAAAATGTCGTTTGTTGTTGTTCATGTTTGCCTTAATTCTTAACAAAAATCCTGTTTTGACAGCACATGAGAATCGTCTCCAGTGGAGACGATTCTCATGCGGTGTCGAAACAGGCTTTTGTTGAGAAATATTGAAAATATAACATTTCCAGCAGACTACATTTAATTCAGCGTAGTAAGGGTTAAAGTGCATCACAGCTTAGAGATTGGCATATCGGCAGATCTAGACATGTCTGTTTTCCCCATTTGTACTTAGCAATCTGAGCACGTGCTAGCAGCATTGATTATTTTTGTGTGGATAATGGTGATAATGTGGATATTACCAGTTTTCTCTGTTTCTGAATAGGCGTTGCTCGCGTAATATTGATCCTTCAGCATGGTTTTGTATTATTCGTTCCTCGCTATGTAATCAGTGAACATCTGATGCCTCTGACTGCCAGCATCGGATTCGCAGTCAATTCCGCAAATAGTTCATTACGACAGACACATCAGTTTGCAGACTACTGCTCTAGAATACTCATTATAGTTATCACAATTCTTCGCTAAATCGTGTTTTGCCAGGTTATTGGTATCAGCACATGTTGCAGCTGAGTCTTGAGAAAATATTAGGTTACAGCTACAAAACCTATTGAGATGAACATCTGATGACAGCAGATTTTGCTCTATTCAAGTTTATAAAGTGTTTGTATGTACCAGTAAAGAGGATGTATAATTTGTGACGTGATTAGAAACATAGAGGAGATTTCAAGTGTTTACTGGTATGTACACAATTTTTAGTGTGTTGAGGTATGAACCCTTACTACGCTGAATTAAATCTTTTCGTCTGCTGGAAATGTTTTATTTTCAATATTTCGCGATAAAAGCCTGTTGACAGCGCATGAGAATAGTCTCCATTGGAGACGATTTTCATGTGCTGCCAAAACAGGTTTTTTGTTGAGAATTAAGGCAAAACTGAAAAACAGCAGACGACAATTTTATTCTCTCGCTTAGTGAGGGTTAATGATTACCCTTTCACCCCTAAGTAACTGGAATGGGTGTTAATTTTGCAACCAATCCAATCGGCACAAAATGATTTTCAGAATAGTTCATTTATGAAAACGGGGTGTTTTTGTTCTAAAAAAATATGAAAATTACATGTACTCGCATAAAATGCAGATTCTGAGACAGCTCTTCACGAGCCGGCTCATCTGGATCTACACTGTTTGCCAATACCATACTATACAGGTATGTCGTGTTGAAAGGGTTAAGTGTAAACTATATAAAATGAACCAATGTTTACAATATGTTTTTAGTACCATTTTTCCTTATTATTGACCCGTGAATCATCTTTGACACACTTTATAGTAACAGCCCACCCAATGTCATCCTCAGGCCCAAGGTAAAATAATTTGGAAATTTGTTCTGGTAAAATTTGCATTGATCTTTCAGCAACCACACTTGTAAATTAGATTGGATTGAATCTTAATCTTTATGTGTACAGGTTGAGTTGTTTGTTATGTTCACCTTTACATTTAATTTTTTATTTTACATTTTTGTTGTCCTCTAAAGGTCAAGGTCGCTGAGTTGATTGGTTCACCTTATGTGTTATGCATTTACAGTAGAATTTTATACTTTCTCCTTGTATGGTCATACACAGCTTGTCCATACTTGCGTTCTTCCCAAGGTAAAATAATTTGGAAATTTGTTCTGGTAAAATTTGCATTGATCTTTCAGCAACCACACTTGTAAATTAGATTGGATTGAATCTTAATCTTTATGTGTACAGGTTGAGTTGTTTGTTATGTTCACCTTTACATTTAATTTTTTATTTTACATTTTTGTTGTCCTCTAAAGGTCAAAGTCGCTGAGTTATTGGTTCACCTTATGTGTTATGCATTTACAGTAGAATTTTATACTTTCTCCTTGTATGGTCATACACAGCTTGTCCATACTTGCGTTCTTCTTTGCGGATCTTGACTTAATTCGAAATACTGGTACATGTTATTAACGCAGCAACAGGAAAAATCTGATTGATTTTCAAAAAAATTTATTTGCTTTGTTGACAATTTTTAATTTTCTATTTCTGTATCCACAGAATATCTCAAGTTCTGCATGACCATGCCTCCATGAGTGTTTTGTGTGACCTTTGGCACTCTTGTTTCATACTTTTCTATGTACAGTGCGACCCCGTTAGTACACGCTTCACTATAACACGATTTCGGTTAGTACACGGTTGTGCCTTGGCTCCCGAATTTTTTTCCTATTTGTATATCAAAATCGTGTTAAATTCGTTACACGACTATTGTCAGAAATCGTGTTAAATTTGCGATTCTTTCCCAAATTAGACCCAAAATGGACGATTTTTTTTTTTTATGGACGCATAGCCTCCTTTTATCTCACCGATGTGAATGTGCAGCTGATCACGTTTGCACATTTCGTAAATTAATCCGAGCCAAACTGGGAATAAGATTCAGTTTAAGACCAGTAACAAAGCAGTGCTAATTGTTATGTGCTCGATTTCATTTTTTCCGGCATGCGTTCGCGCTCACCATTGGTGGAATATTAATTAGGTGTAAAGGCTGACCAATCGGAGATCGCGTATCAGTCGCGCAGAATTAACTCGACCCAGATTAACTAAAGTGTTACAGCATTGCCCACGCCCCCGGCGCATGTACACAAATGTGTACCTGACAACTGGCCTTGTTTCGCTATGTCATAATTGAGCCAGTGCACGAGATAATCAACTTTATTATATAACTGAGATTTTCACCGAGAATGATTTGACTTTTTTTCTGCAAATATATCGGAAAGTTGATAACATTTTCAGAGCAAATGCGTAATAATTACTAATTTAATATTCGTCAAAATTCGATATCGTTTACAGAAAATGTACACTATTATCAGATTCATCTTCGTCGAAAATCTCACGAGATAAGCCTGATTACCTCATGAACTGGCGCAATATATTAACACGTCGGGCAAAACAACGTCTATACAGGTATGTACTCAAACCCACAGGTGGAATAGTCGGACGTGTGACACAAAGAAAAGAAAATTACAAAAATATCCATTACCCCACCCACTTGATCTCGTTCTATTATTAACGTCATGTACAGTACGATACCAGGTGGGTGGGATAATGGGATTTTTTTTAATAGGCATTTATTTTGGTGTCATAGGTTCCGAGTCTTCCACCTGTGTGCTCACCATATGAACACAGATTGCAACGCACGAGCTTGTCCGTGATGTTGCAGCTGATGGAACAGGATATCGGTCATTGGGTCATTGCGTCATCATTACTACACTTTTTTCTACACGCATTTACAATAATGGATTGCACGGACCTGCGTAGATCTACATTCTACATGAAATTGATGAATAAATGAAACATGACGTTAACAATTCTTGGATTCAATATATTTATTACATGCGAAGATAACAGTGAAAACCTATGGCATATTATAGGCATTGGCGACGTCGTTCATTCGCAGTCACAGTGTACAGTGTACATGTATTTTTTGTTGACATTATGATGCGTCTTGGGCGAGAACGGATATAGCACGGTTCGGATAAGCAACACGGAAGGTTGTATGTCGCCGGACTTCCGTGTACTAACGGGGTCGCACTGTATCTGTGTTGTTTTAGGCCCAGGTCCATGAATCTGGGTCACCATCCCAAGGTCAAAGAAATGATTATAAAGTGCTGCCAAGTCATGTTTTATTGAGAAAGAAGACAAACTATAAAACAACAGTGGACAGCAATTTTTGTTTCGCTGCATTCTAAGGGTTAACCCTTACAATGCTGAATTAAAATTGTCGTCAGATGTTAATTGATTTTATATTTTCCAGGAAAAACATGTATTCATTGAGGAAGAAGACACAATATAATACAACTGCCGTTGACTATTTTCGTTTCCGCATTCTAAGGGTTAACCCTTAGAATGCGGGAAACGTAAATTGTTGTCTGCTGTTGTTTCATACTTTGCCTTCTTTCTCAATAAAAACATGGTTTGGCAGCACTTCAGAATCTAAGGTGTTGTCAAAACGTGTTTTTCCTGCAAAAAAAAAGAGGAAAATATAAAATAAACAGCAGACGACAATGCAGCATTCTATATATAGCATTTACATATACGTCACTTCCAGTAGCCGATTTCATCAACATTGCAAAGTATACTTTTCAGGCAAAGTATACTTTGAGGGAGTAATCATTTATTTTTCCTGAAATGCATTATTTCATATAAAACTAACAACTGCATATATTTGATGATTAAAAGTATGCAGAATTATTATACTGAATTTATTACATTATCACAGCCATAATGGCTGTGATAATGTAATAAATTCAGTATAATAAAAATTAATAAATTTATCATAAAATTGAAAATTTCTCCCTCAAAGTATACTTTGCTACTAAAGTATACTTTGCAATGTTGATGAAATAGGCTACAGGTCACATGCAAGTTGTCCGAAATACAATCTATCCTCTTATCTTATGGCGTTCATGAGTGAAACACATAACTATGTTAGTGTTACAATATTGATGCTACTCTTTATGCTAATGAGGCGTTATATAATTTGTTTATATATGATTAACTCTTTGCATGCTAGCGGTGAAAATATCCGCCAAACAAATTAGGAGTATATTTTTTATTTCTCTCTGTAAATATGTCTTGGAATTTCAATAGAATTGAGTCCTGAAGACTCAATTCTAATGAAATTCCAAGACATATTCATGATATTTACAAGGAGAAATAAAAGAAAATATGCTTTTTGTCCGCTATTTTTGAACTATTTATAGCCCGCAAGTTTCCCAGCATGCAAAGAGTTAAACATGTCCCAAAAGAGAGCAGTCCTTATGGAAAATAACTAGCACTACACTTGCTACTCTTTATGCTAATGAGGCAGTAATATTTTGATTATGTTAACCCTTAGACCGCTACACACAACAATTGTCGTCTGCTGTTGCTTTCATATCTTGCCTTATTTCTCAATAAAAACATGGTTTGACAGCACTTCAGAATCATTTCCAATGGAAATGATTCTGAAGTGCTGTCGAAGCATGTTGTAAATTATTCTAAATTGCTGTCAAATCATTTTTTTGGATGATAAAAATGGAAAATGAACTTAAACAGCCGACAACAAAAAATTAAAGGTGCATGCCCAGTCAGTAGGCACCAACATGTTCTTTATATGAATTAAATAAGTGTATAATTTTGTCACTATTCCACCAGTTCTAAAAATTACGAATGCCTGCTATACAGATATAATCATTTAGTAATATTTATTTTACTGACAGTGACGCTCGGTGGTATCAGGCTATTTTCAAATGCAATTTAGGCATGATATTTTTAGCTCACCTGAGCGAAGCTCATGTGAGCTATTGTTACCGCAATGTGTCCGCCGTCGTCCGTCTGTGAGCATTTTCAAACGTCTTCTCCTCGGTAACCACTGAGCCTATAGTCACCAAACTTCATGGTCATGGTCCTTAGGTAGGGGGATTACAAAATTGTTAAAATGACGTCATTACGTAATCCAAGATGGCCGCCGTCTAAAACTAGCATAAAAGCCGGATTTCAATGAAACTTGGTAGGAATGATCGATGTACAAAGTTGTTAAAATGGTGACCCGGGGTCAAAAATGGGCGTGGCCCGTGGGGTCAAATTGGTGTTCAAATTTTATTTTTGACCGAATATGGTCATGTCTATATCAAATCGAAAGTATCAAAGAGGCAATCACTCTGGTACATTATTTGTCGAAATTGGATGGTCATGTCATCCAAGATGGCTGCCGAAACGTCAAAAGGTTGTTCTTTTTAGCTCACCTGAGCAAAGCTCATGTAAGCTATTCTTATGGCAAAGTGTCCGTCATCCGTCGTCCGTCGTCCATGAACATTTTCAATCATCTTCTTCTCCCGAACTGCTGAGCCGATGTTGGTCAAACTTTACAGGGATGATATATGGGTGATGCCATTTCAGATTTGTTAAAATGAAGGTCATCGACAATCCAAGATGGCCGCCGTGGAAAAGTAGGTAAAATTCTTAAAAAATCTTCTCACGAACCGCCAGGCCGATTTTGATGAAACTTTGTATGAATGATCGATAGTTAATGCTGATTCAGATTTGTTCTTCTTGTGAACTGCTTGGCCGATATTGGCCAAACTTAACTGTAATGGTCTGTGGGTGAAGCCTGTCCATTTTTGCCCGAATATGGTCATATAATATATCAAATCGAAGGTATCGACTAGTCAATCACTCTGGAGCATTTTTTGTCTAAATCAGATGATTTTGTCATCCAAGATGGTCACCGAAAGGTAAAAAAGTTGTTCTTTTACTAAAGATTTCAAACGTATTCTTCTTGTGAACTGCTTTGCCGATATTGGCCAAACTTAACTGTAATGGTCTGTGGGTGAAGCCTGTCCATTTTTGTTAAAATGGAGGCCATCACCAAATCCAAGATGTCCGCCGTTGAAAAGTAGGTCAAATTGTCAAAAAATCTTCTTCTCACAAACCTCCAGGCTGATTTCGAGGAAACTTGGTGTGAATGATTGATATTTAATGCTGTTTCAGATTTGTTCATATGGTGGCACCTGGGTCAAAATTGGGCGTGGCCCGAGGGGTCAACTAGGGGGTCAAATTATATTTTTGACCGAATATAGTCCTATAATATATCCAATCTAAGGTATCGACGAGACGATCACTCTGGAGAATGTTGGCAAAAATCAGATGATTTCGTCATCCAAGATGGCCACCGACACATGCACATTCGCAATATATGTTAGATCAGAAGGTACCAACAAATTCTGTGGAACATTTGAAGTTGTCTTTAAGTGAAGGGTCTTTGTGAAATCAAGATGACCACTATGGAGGCTTTTAGGTGAGCGATATAGGCCCATTTGGGCCTCTTGTTTTAGGGATTTCAAAATTCTTCTTCACACGAACCGCTTGGCCCATGGTGACCAAACTTCACAGTTAGGATCCATGGGTGAAGCCTTTTCAGATTTGTTAAAACGTAGGTCGTCGCTAATCCAAGATGGCCGCCGTCTAAAAATAGCAATTCTTTTTTAAAAATCTTCTTCTCATGAACCGCCAGCCGGATTTCGACGAAACTTGGTAGGAATGATCGATGTACAATGCTCTTTAAAAGGTGTTAAAATGGTGACCCCGAGGTCAAAAATGGGCGTGGCCCGTGGGGTCAAATTGGGGTCAAATTTTATTTTTGACTGCATATGGTCATGTCTATATCAAATCAAAGGTATCAAGGAGGCAATCGCTCTGGTACATTTTTTGTCGAAATTGGATGGTCATGTCATCCAAGATGGCCACCGAAAGGTCAAAAGGTTTTATTAGAGATTTCAAAATTCTTCTTCACACAACCGCTTGGCCCATGGTGGCCAAACTTCAGTTATGGTCCATGGGTGAAGCCTTTTCAGATTTGTTAAAACGGAGGTCGTCGCCAATCCAAGATGGCCGCCATTTAAAAATAGCACAAAATCTTAAAAAATCTTCTCATGAACCGCCAGCCGGATTTCGACGAAACTTGGTAGGAATGATCGACGTAGAATGCTCTTTCAAAGGTGTTAATATGGTGATCCCGGGGTCAAAAATGGGCATGGCCCGTGGGGTCCAATTTTATTTTTGACCAAATATGCTCATGTCATATATCAAATTGAAGGTATCGATGAGGCGATTGCTCTGGTGCAATATTTGTCGGAATCGGATGATTATGTCATCCATGATGGCCTCCAAAAGGTCCATTTATTCGAGATTTTCAGCGTCTTTTTCTCAGGAACCACATGGCCGATGCTGGCCAAACTTCATAGTAAGTTAAGATCCTTTGGTGAAGCATTTTCAGATTTGGTAAAATCGCTTAATCCAAGATGACCGCCATCTAAAAATTGCACAATTTTTTTAAAACACATGTCAACTCAATGTCACATTCTCCTCTGGTGTTCATAGTCAGGTGAGCGAATTAGGCCCTCTTGTTTTAATTATTTATACTAATTAAATGCGTCACCTGAAAAAATAATATTTTCGACAGATTATAAAGGATGATCATTGCACATCAAAAAATAAATACACAGAATAAATAGTAATGTCTGTTAACATTTTAAGGAAATGTGGTATCAGTGTGAAATTTTTTGTCCAATATAAAATGTATAATAATCAATACGTGGGTCAATGGTGAATGAATGTTAATTTAAAATGTTTCAGATGATGTCTCTGATATAAAGAAAATTTTGTGCCTACTGAGTGGGCATGTACCTTTAACTCTTTACATGCTAGCGGCGAAAATATCCGCCAAACGAATTAGGAGTATATGTTTTATTTCTCTGTAAATATGTCTTGAAATTTCATTAGAATTGTGTCCTCCGGACACAATTCTAATGAAATTCCAAGACATATTCATGACATTTATAAGGAGAAATAAAAGAAAATTGAATTGTCATCTGCTATTTTTGAACTATTTATAGCCCACAAATTTCCCAGCATGCAAAGAGTTAAGATAGCGTTGTAAGGGTTAATAGCATGTCTCAAAAGTGAACAGAGCTGTCTCAATGTGATAAGGATTGTTCCAATACTGGATAAGTTCCAGTTGCTAATATGATTCCAATTATTATAGAGAAATGTGTCTATTTGAGAAATGTGTCTGGAATTTCAGTTCCTCATATGATGCATTTTGTCAATAAGGATCATTTTGGGGTACATAATTACTCACCACCATGTCCGTCTGTTTGTCTGTCCATCTGTCTGTCTGTCTGTCTGTCTGTCTGTCCGAGATTTGTGTCGACCCTTTCAATGCTGAATTAATTTTTGTGTGTAGCGGTCTAAGGGTTAATGCTATCAGTTACCTACTATCTATCTCTATTATCCTAAGTTGGATTTTCTTGAAATTTTATATTCTTATTTGTCATCATCCATTTTTATGCCCCCGCCACCGAATGGTGAGGGGGGCATATAGTGTTACCGGCGTCCGTCCGTACGTATGTACGTACGTACGTCCCGAAACCTTAACGCTGGGTAAATGGCTTGTAATTTCGGTTTCCTTGCTCGGATCTGCTTCACATTTCACACACGCATTGCTCCAATGGTCCTCTACCGCCCTGTGACAAATCCACATTCGTCCCGCCCCCGCTAAGCCCAGGGTCAAGGTCACAGACTTGGTGCTTTCGAAACCTTAACGCTGGGTAAATGGCTTATAATTTCTGTTTCCTTGCTCGGATCTGCTTCACATTTCACACAAGCATTGCTCCAATGGTCCTCTACCGCCCTGTGACAAATCCACATTCGTCCCGCCCTCGCTAAGCCCAGGGTCAAGGTCACAGACTTGGTGCGTTCGAAACCTTAACGCTGGCTAAATGGCTTATAATTTCTGTTTCCTTGCTTTTTCTGCTTCACATTTCACACACGCATTGCTCCAATGGTCCTCTACCGCCCTGTGACAAATCCACATTCGTCCCGCCCCCGCTAAGCCCAGGGTCAAGGTCACAGACTTGGTGGTTTCGAAACCTTAACTCTGGGTAAATGGCTTATAATTTCTGTTTCCTTGCTCGGATCTGCTTCACATTTCACACACGCATTGCTCCAATGGTCCTCTACCGCCCTGTGACAAATCCACATTCGTCCCGCCCTCGCTAAGCCCAGGGTCAAGGTCACAGACTTGGTGCGTTCGAAACCTTAACGCTGGCTAAATGGCTTATAATTTCTGTTTCCTTGCTTTTTCTGCTTCACATTTCACACACGCATTGTTCCAATGGTCCTCTACCGCCCTGTGACAAATCCACATTCGTCCCGCCCCCACCCCCGCTAAGCCCAGGGTCAAGTTCACAGACTTGGTGCGTTCGAAACCTTAACGCTCGGGTAAATGGCTTATAATTTATGCTTCCTTTATCGGATCTGCTTCACATTTCACACACACATTGCTCCAATGGTCCGCTACCGCCCTGTGACAAATTCACATTCATCCCGCCCCCACTAAGCCCAGGGTCAAGGTCACAGACTTGGTGCGTTCCAAACCTTAACGCTTTGGTAAATGGCTTGTAATTTCTGTGTCCTTGCTCGGATCTGCGTCACATTTCTCACACGCATTGCTCCAATGGTCCTCTACCACCCTGTGACAAATCCACATTCGTCCCGCCCCCCGCTAAGCCCATGGTCAAGGTCACAGACTTGGTGTGTTCGAAACCTTAACGCTGGGTAAATGCCTTATAATTTCTGTTTCCTTGCTCGGATCCTTGCTTCACATTTCACACACGCATTGCTCCAATGGTCCTCTGCCACCCTGTGACAAATCCACATTCAAATATGCCTTGTTTTCTTTGGTTGCCAGCGGGGGATTCGTGTGCCGACAGGCCACATTTCTAGTTTTATTCTGTAGCCCACCCATGTGGTCCCTGTGCTCAAGGTCAAATGACATCTGCTCACTCGCTCTAGTTTCTTATGAAATCAGTAAGCTCGTTAAATAAATAGTTTCAGTCATCACTTGTGTAAGATCATCTTTTTATGAATTCTATAAAGTTGAAAGTCAATCTTCGGAAATTTGGAATTTGTCATGTTTATAATCAGGCAAAAAGAAATCAATTCATATAATTGAGACTGCAACGTGACTTTTTATGCAACAATTCTGTTAAGACTTTAGTTGCAATGAGACTTGATGTCCCGGAATTGTCATTAAATGACGTTGCCAGAACATCTCATCCCAGTTAAACTCTTAGAAAAACAGTTGCAAACCAATTTGCCACATTGATCCACAGAGAGAATGATGCATTACAAGAATGTGCACACTCGTGACTCATCGCCGCTGCTGCAGAGTGGCAAACATCATAACAGCATCTTGGACAGTGGGAAGAACAATTCACATACCGTATTTATTCTAATAAGCTCCCCCGGGGTTATGCAATCTGTGGGTATCTAAACGTGGAGGAATGTCGGATAAAAATATGTTACTTTCACATGCAAAAGCCATTTCAAACATGTGAACAATACATATTTAGAATGCAAATATGGAGGGGATGGGGGGGGGGGGGGCTACAATTAGAGAGGCGGCTACTATTAGAATAAATATAATATTCATATACAGTCAGCAAATTTTAAAAAACACAATTGTTACGATAAACTAAAATACAGTTAACACTGAGTCAGACATTTAATCAAAGTCCATTGGACCGAGGACAATACTTTGAGTTAATGAAAATTAGTTAAAGGTACATGCCCACTCGGTAGGCACAAAATGTGGGCATGTACCTTTAATGTATAGGAAAACATGTACTTGGGAAGAAGAATGAGTTATCAGTAGTTTGACTTAAGACAGTTTGAGTTAACGAGTGTAGACTGTTTCTACCATATTCATTCAAATAGTCGCACATCTCTAATAGTAGCCTTCCATGTTGTCAAGGAAAATATGTTATTTTCACATATTAAAATCATTTAACCCTTTGATCGCTACACACAACAATTGTCATCTGCTGTTGCTTTTATATCTTGCCTTATTTCTCAATAAAAACATGGTTTGACAGCACTTGAAGTGCTGTCAAAGCATGTTTTAAATTACTCTATAAAAGCGTTGTCAAAGCATGTTTTTGATGATACAAATGGAAAATAGAAAATAAACAGCAGAGGACAAAAAAATTAAGATAGCGATGTAAGGGTTAAGACATGGGCTGGTAATTGGTGCGCTCATATTCCTGAATTACAGTGGAACCTCACTAAACCGGTCACCCGTCCTGTTTAGAGATGTTCCACTGTACTTGCCTGTGTTACCTGGGTTGGTTATGATGTCGTTCTCAGTCAATCATTTATTGAAACCGTATAAAGCAGCCCTATTAACCCTCACTATGCGGGAGGCGAAAATTGTCGTCTGCTGTTTTTATGCCCCCGCCACCGAATGGTGAGGGGGGCATATAGTGTTACCGGCGTCCGTACGTACGTAACGTACGTAACGTACGTACGTCCCATCCCGTCCCGTCCCGTACATCCCGAAACCTTAACGCTCGGGTAAATGGCTTATAATTTCTGTTTTCTTGCTCGGATCTGCTTCACATTTCACACACGTATTGCTCCAATGGTCCTCTGCCACCCTGTGACAAATCCACATTCGTCCTGCCCGCGCTAAGCCCAGGGTCAAGGTCACAGACTTGGTGCGGTTGAAACCTTAACGCTCGGGTAAATGGCTTATAATTTCTGTTTCCTTGCTCGGATCTGCTTCACATTTCACACATGTATTGCTCCAATGGTCCTCAGCCACCCTATGACAAATCCACATTCGTCCTGCCCGCGCTAAGCCCAGGGTCAAGGTCACAGACTTAGTGCTTTCAAAACCATAACGCTCGGGTAAATGGCTTATTATGCCCCCGCCACCGAATGGTGAGGGGGGCATATAGTGTTACCGGCGTCCGTACGTACGTAACGTACGTTCGGGTAAATGGCTTATAATTTCTGTTTCCTTGCTCGGATCTGCTTCACATTTCACACACGCATTGCTCCAATGGTCCTCTGCCACCCTGTGATAAATCCACATTCGTCCCGCCCCCGCTAAGCCCAGAGTCAAGGTCACAGACTTGGTGCGGTTGAAACCTTAATGCTCGGGTAAATGACGTATAATCAAATATGCCTCGTTTTCTTTGGCTGCCAGCGGGGGCATTCGTGTGCCAAGAGGCCACATTTTTAGTTTCATTTTTGCCTTAATTCTTAACAAAAAACATGTTTTGGCAGCACATGAGAAACGTCTCCAGTGGAGACGATTCTCATGCTCTGTCAAAAACAGGTTTTTATCAAGATGTATTGAAAATGAACATTTAATAGAACAAAGAACAGTTTTACTAGTTGCAAAGGAATGTTCAAGGTTGTGCTATGATATCAACAGTTGGGTAAATACGATTTGTGTTTGATATCTCCCTGCCAATTTGTTAACAAACAAAAAAAAGCTCATGGCATGTCATTGTATAAACAAATGGGCAACTGGAATACCGAATTAACAACTCTATGTTTTTGCATACCAAATTAACATTATTTTTTTTAGTATACCAAATCAACAATTTAATTTTTTTTCACTTATCAAATTAACAAGTATTTTTTTGCATGTGTATAATATACTAGGTCTGGCTTCCGCAGTTTAGACTGTGAAATAAATTGACCAAATGCAGCCATATTTCTTGTAGTATATGTACAAGTGTAGACCCAGTACCTAGCTGCACACAACGTGACAAATATCAATGTGATGAAATAACTTCTCGTGAACATCAAATATTACCGAGCTGTATGCATATTGTAGTTGATCAGTGAACCTATACTAGTCAGAACTGACATAAGCCAAGTGTTGCCAAATAAAATAACAACAGTAATACATGTACAGTTAATTAGAACCGCCCTAAACTAAACTCCCAAACATCAACATATGTTTAACCCTTAGACCGCTACTCACAACAATTGTTGTTTGCTGTTGATTTTATATCTTGCCTTATTTCTCAATAAAAACATGGTTTGACAGCACTTTAGAATCCTATGGAAATGATTCTATATTAATCTAAAGTGCTGTCAAAGCATGTTTTTGATGATAAAAATGGAAAATAGAAAATAAACAGCAGAGGATAAAAAAATTAAGATAGCGGTCTAAGGGTTAATTTGTAATTTATCTGATGATAATGTATGTGCATGATTGCAAAGCACACAAACTTGCATCAGAGTCCTCTTATACCAGAAACACAGTGCAACTGCTCTACACTGGACACCCGGGGGGCCTCCCAGGGTGTCCTGTTTGGAGGCTGCACTGTACATGTATATTGGTAGCGTGTTTACTGCCAGGTTTTAAACACCAGCCAATCCCCCTGTCTGTATAGTGGGAGTTTTCTCCCAGATTGCCTCTGTGCATAAATTGTGCCAATTTTGGATTGGATTGTCAGTGCATGTTGTCAGGCATTCCCATACAGTCATTCATCTGTTGCTGTGGCTGTCAGATGGCATAATAGTACTGAAGAACCTATGTGGACATCCAGAAAGCATCGCTAATTGGATTCACGGTCATTTATATCCCATGATAATATGTGGCGTGACTGGAGAAATGGCACACTCCTGTATCCCCAGATAACATGTACCGTAGATTGCTTGTTAGAAGCATGATGGGTGTTTCACTGATGGAATGACGAACAGTGCAGAACCTGAAAATCCACAATCAACATTTTCCAGTTGTAGTACTAGTTAGATCAACCCTTGTAAGAGCTACGCACTTATGTTACCCAGTGGCCTAGTGGGTGACAGGTGGCAGCATGCGATGGGTAATTAACCATCAGGGTTCATCAGTACTGGAATTCGACTGGAGACCTGGTTTGACCCTGAGACCTGGTTTGACCCTCACATACGTCTTTGGCATTTTATATGGGACAGTTGAATCCGGTTATATCCCTTATGTGAGTGTTACGAGTATTCATAATCCTATTTTAGGGTTAGGGGCCAAGTGACTTTGGTGTGGTATGGACCTGGCACCAGGTCAGGTTATTGTAATTTCAGGGCTGAATATATTTTTTCTCGATGTAAATATTCCGTTCTGATCCCCCCCCCCCCCCATGCAGCGGATTAAAACGGCATCAAACTCGTTTGCCTGGCCTTACATGACCTTAGCTGTTGATAGGCCGTTAAACACCAATAAACAAACAAACAAATACCCAGTGGCTTGCTTGCCATGTTGATATCCGAGTCAATGTCAGAGGAATGGTTATCTTGTAAAAATGTTCAAGTATAACAACATACAATAGAAAGTAAAACATCGACAAGACTATATCATACATATACATATTGGTTCTGGTCTACAGTGGGTTGAATACCCACATGTTCCTGGTGCCATAGTTTACTGGGTGAATTGTGATTTACACAGAACTGCATCAGATGTATTGCCATTCATTTCCCCTTGGAAGTCTGGATCAATACCAGTGTCACTTTAATGACTACGGCTTCAGATAACCCATTTCCCCCATCTTAATTGTCTTAGCAAAATCTGAATTTTGCAAAAAGGATATTCTTTGAAATCATCTCGAACGAGATGATTTTAAAGCATACCCTTCTTGCAAGTTGTTTGTGCGTGGAATAAGCGTGTAGTAAAGAATGGTTGGTTTATCTGGAGACCTGGTGTTTTGCTATTGGATCGCACAAGATCATGAGAACATCATTGTGTCACCAGTGCCTAGTAACAGCCAGACTGCTTCATTGTAAGCGTTAGGCGCAATTGTCAAGATAAATTCCCTGTCTGATTCATTGGCAGAAAGTGGAATTATAGATTGGTTTATTTTCTTGGATAAAAAGTTATTCAGGTAAGAATTGTTGTCAAGTATTAATAGGAACATGTTTTACAATTATTTTCCGTATAGTTCTGAATACATAACTCTAATTACATTTCATTGCACTGCATTACATAAGAGTTATGATGGAGTAGCTAGTCTTTCCAAATGTGCGTTTGAAGCGTTCTTTGTTTACGTTCTACTTCGTGTAGAGTGACCTAAGAATTTTGCTAACACACACTTTATTACTTAATTTAGGTAAGTTTATGGTAATATTTTTGTGTCATAATGTTGAATTGTCTCTCAATAACAATATAGCAAAGTATGAACATCAATGCCCTGCATGTTTTTTCTATATTTTATTGCACAAAGTGTAAATGCTATTACGCACAATTTTACTGTATAGCGTGGTGTAGCGATATACATGTAGTGCAACCTGTTGCCTATATAGCGGAAAACGTGCAGCTATTGTCCGTGGTGCTTTGAAAGGTTGAGCTTTATTTACATATTCTAGTTAGGGATGGGCCGTGTCTCAGGGGTAGAATATAGGACTTCAGGTTGTGAGTTCAAAACTTACCCTCGGGCATGAAAAATAAATGCATAAATTTCTCACTATTTCCATCCCACTGGCTTGTCGGATGAGACTTTAATACCTACCCGTACCTATATGACCTGACCTGTTGCTGGGACGTTAAACCCCATTCTTTTTTTTTTCCATATTCATTATATTCATTTTCCAGTCATTATCACCATTGATACCATCACTGCAAAACAGGCGGAAATAGAATGTTGTAAATTTGTGACAATTTCAGAAGTATATGACCTTGACAGTGTCACATTGCTACCACAGATGCTGTAGTTGCCATCGTGTCATAAACATCATCATCAATAGTACCGCAACATCATAATGATTAGCTAGCAGGATAATTTCATTTGTGTCCTAGGAAGACAAATCACTCTGTGGATTAATGTTGGTCATACATAACCTGTAATCTACTTACAGGATGGCGGCTTCTAATCTCATGTCTGAGCCTGTCCATTCCATTCTGTCTGACAAATACACTCAGCAGCTGGCCTTGAGGAATTGGGCGCCACTCCTTGTAGGACTATGGACTTCATGACACCAGACTTGAGTTGTCAACAAACAACATGCATAAATGTGGCTGTGACTGGAGAAATGGGGCTTATGGGATTTGTGTCACAGCCACATATTTATTCTTTGCAAGCTATTGTCACCATCAATTCGAATTTTGGTTAAGGTATTAGGTAATAGATAGATACACTTGACTTCGATGATAATTGCTTCATGAGTGTGATGTGATATATGAATATAACATATGTGAATCTTGTCTTGTTTCTGTATACTATAGGGAGCATTGAGTTGCCATCTCCGCCATCTTTGTATGTGCAAGCCATCGTACAGTTTCACTACTTTGTGCGTTTGACAGCAAATAATATGACAGTAAACCAAATAAAATTTCAATACGTAATAGACAGATATGAGAACGGCAAGCTATAAATATTATGCCAGAAGATGAGATATCTGAGAATTTCTCCCATCAATCTCAAAATAAATTTCAACGTGTAAACTTTCCAATCTGATGCACAGCCTATGTTACTGTACACGTTAGCCATAAGTAAAGCCATATTTACTCGCATAGTAGGTGAGTAGACACCAGGGACAATACAATACACTCAGGTAACTGCTTACATGTCACTGAATTTTATAGCTAATAACAGTACAGTAGTGGGTATATATGGTATGTGTTGTGTGGTTGGCCAGGTAAAAGTGATACACTGTGGGATTTTCTGTGTGTGAAGCTATTTATAATGGTGGTTCATGTTGTTAAAACACAGGCACAAACCTGTCCAGAAAACTGACATATTTTACAGTTTGGTGTAATATAATTGATAGGAGTCCGTTCTCCTGGCTTTTCTACATGTGATTAGCTACATTATATTATATGTTCTACTTCACATTTTGAGTTCTTTGTCAAACGGCAGAACAGGTGAAACTGGCTGATGGCTGGAACACACAAAGATGGCCGACCTGGCCACCCCATGTGCTGTATAGGATACAGTAATGAGGCAGTGTTCACATATAATTATGTTATACATATATTCCATAAAATTTACGAAGCTAATTATCTTTTAATCAAACGATGATCAGGTATATAGTTGGTCCTAAAATCAAATTATTTTCTCAATAACTCTTGCGTGTGTGAATAAAATTTAATTGAATTCAATTTATTTTCTTTCCGTACTCGGCACAACAAAACTATCCATCTGTGAATCAATAATAATGATTGTACTTAAAACATCTTGGTACAAGTTGAGGGTGGCTGGGGTATGTGGGCAAACATTGAGGGTTTAGGGGCTAGGGTGAGAAGTCTAAAAGAACATTATTCCATATAGCCCCTAAGCCATTGTAGTTTAGGGGCTATTCCTTTGATCTTTTTAAAGAACAAATAGCCCATAGATCCAAAATGTTAGAACGTCCGTCCGTTCGTTCATTTGTTTGTTCGTCCGTAAGATTTGCGTTAAAGTTTTTATTTGTCGGTCCCGGCGGCGTCCGGGGGTATCCATGAGCCTCTGCTCACATGCTCTAGTTTTATACTCTCTCCAGATGACAACACACAAACATATTTACATACTGCTGAGCATATCTAAATATGTTTGTGTGTTGTGTTCTAATTGTTCATTTTATTGACTGATGAGCACAGCTGTACTGTCTGATAAAGAGTTTCCAGTATTAATAGGAACACCTTGTTGTTTATGAGTTTTGTCAGGATGGCTACTTAATTTTTTGTTTCTTTTGACATAAATGGTGGAGGAATGTGGAACGTAGTTTGCTGGAAAGTAGATTGCTCCAAGCCTGTAATCCATGGACATCACCAGCATTTTTGACAAGGGGGGTTAGACTTTCAGCTGTGAAGCAACCAAAATCTGTAAGGCATTTGAATAATATAATGTCTACTCATTCATGCACTGAAAATGGCTATCGCGGATCTGGACCTCATTTTTAAAAAAAAATCCTACTGGCTTCAAAAAAGGGGGTTTGATTGAACTCCTGACAACGCCCTTGTTATCAGTAATAAGTTTGATGTTCAATGATTTGATGTATGCAGATCCCTTGTTAGCTGCAGAAAAGGTGCCAGTTTGATTCATTGAGGTTGAGCTGTGCTCAGTCTCAGACAGTCAAACAACTTGATTTAGAGTACAAATCTTGAAAAATTCATAAGCATATGCCCTGATTTATAACACTATCGGTTACTTGCAGCACCTTATGCATATTGAGTTGCATTTGTGAGCACATGATTGGTAGTTTTATAGTTGTATGACCTGAATAATGTGTACTCCGGTATCAAATGCCAACTGGTTGTTTTCTCATCTAATCGCTAATATTGGCTGATGACAAAAAAATAATCTTATGACATGTGATCCCAGTTAAGTCCTCAACCTCGGTGCAATTTGATCTTGGTTTACACTCGCTATTCACTACTTTAGATTGTGTAGCTAGCGATGATCAGGAAGAGTGTGGAAGGGCAGATGCATCTACACTAGTTCAGTAGAAGTCACAACCGTTTTGTTGTCGACAGCCAATATTATAGTGGTATTCAAATAACAGGCGTACATACAGAGTTGTCAGGTTGCCAAGCTAAAATTATTTGCTTTTGTACGTCTGACTGCGTCTGTGACCTCGGTGTGCGAGTTTTTCAGCTCTTGACAATTGTACAATTTTAGCATGAGTGGGTCTTTGTTTAGTGAAGAGATTGGCCTCCGGTGGTGTCTTTACATGGCAAAAAGGTGAGAGAGAAGAAATTATTACCTTGTTATTGTGAAAACCTTCTCACTTGACTGGTTTGCGAGGTATGAAGGGTGTGGGATAGGTACTAGACTTACAATTCTTGTTCAACGGGAATAAATTGGATGACGCAGACGTTTGTGTACACAAATTTCAAGTGAGATTTCTTATTAAGCGTTTTGTTAGTCATAGCGATTGTGTACTTGGGCCTTGTGGTTTTCATGATTAATTGGATATTTCCGGTAGGTTTTTTGACAGATTAATTTATTTATCATTTTGTTCAGATTCAGGATGGATTAATAGCTCTACTTCCACTTAACGATCTGTAGTTTTGTTGTTCTTCAATTTGCATAATTATTTTGACAGTGGATTCATACTATTTTTATGACGACAGTGCCAGTTCTTACAGGCGTTGTTATCTTCCGGGATCACATGGATATCCTGAGAGAATTCTTCCAGAGCGCATTTCTTATCCAGAAGTTGGAATAGTTCAACCAAACTTTACACAATACCAGCAGTATCTGAATTCTGTACCATTGGCTTCTGACATAACTTTTTATAGAAATCCGCCTATTTTGCCTGTGGTACCCAGTGCCAATGGATGGCTCGGCTCACCAATACCTGGCACCCCCAGGTTCTAGGAGGGATCATCGTGTCAACACGAGGGTCAACTACACGATACGCATTACCCACAGGGTAATTGTTACAGTGGAACCTTGCTTAAAATGGACACTTTGAAAATCTCCGTATCTATGTTTGCTGGGTTTCACTGTCATGTATCACTGATGATAACGTCTGTTCATGATTTCCAACCAGACACATGTCTCCCAGTGCACATGTCTCCGAGTGCTCATACATCTCAATTACAGTAGTCTTTCTTTTGTCCAATTTAACCCTTTTCATGCTGAGGATACGCCATTATGTTTGCAGAAACTATTTTCCTTCTATGCGCTTAGAAGTATATATCGCGACCACCATTTGAACCGTCTCGTTGAGACTGTTCAAATGAGTGGTTACAACATATACTTTCATTGAGAAATAATTCCAGCACAAAAATATTTACACAATTCCCTAACATTTGATTGGCCAGTAGCAAGTCTGTCCAAAATTTATATCACAGTAAACTCCCATGCCGAACTACTTTCCGTAACCGTGAGGCGCAGTTAAAATAATTCTTAAGAAAGCGGAAAATAAACACATTTTCTTGATGAATTTATTTCAAATGCTGGAATTATAAGGAATGAATGGCCTTTTTGTGGAATTTATCGGGGATATAAACTTGGAAAAGTCGCGGGAATACTGGACGAGGCCTTGCGGCATTCGTCCAGTATTCCCGCGACTTTTCCAAGTTTATACCCCGATAAATTCCACAAAAAGGCCATTCATTCCTATAATAACAAAAATAATTTATTTTTTTTAAATAAATTTCATACCCGTACAGGTATATTCCGCATGCAATGGGTTAACGGGTTTGCTGGTCCATCTCCCCAGACACCCCTGACTATCAAATGAATGTTACCAGTATATCCTGTCAATCAATGGCAGTCAGAGTGTTTAATTTAAACTGTTACAGTGAAACAACCTCTCTTCAACAGCCATACAAAAGTGGCTGTTGTAGAGGTTAAATATACATGTGTGGTAATTAGCCAATTAATAGTGGATGTTACAGAGAGGGAGTTGTTGTAGAGAGGTGGCCGCTCTTCCCTTTGACTAGTTTATATATCTCTAAAAATGTTTTTTGTCTGCTTGCAGTTGTTGATTCAATACTACGAGGAGTTGAAATCGGAATAGCACCACGTCGAAGACCGAGGGCAGTCAATAAAGAAAAAGAACAGCAGAACTCAACGGTAAGTCACTTATAACCTTGAAGTAATCAGTGTATTTTATTCCATTCTTTGTTCTCATCTTCCATAAAACCTCTGTCAGAAATCGGCCAGCATTGATTGATGATAATATGGTCTGACTGGACTTGATTATAGAGATCCAGATACACCATCAGATACTGACACATGGATAATTGAATAGCACATGGGTGAACATGGCAACTTCCATTTACTGAGCAGAATCAACTAACAGCCTAATACGTTGATTGACGTTTGTGAAATAGTGGATACTAACTTGTCCAGATGACACCAGCTACAATGTAAGTCACAAGTATAGAGCAGTGGGCAGGTCTAGATGTTGATCAGGATGCACATACCAGTATTCCAGTTGTGTGCTGCCTCATGTCTGCCTCTGTTGATTATATGTGGTTGTGACTGGAGAGATGAAATGGCATTTGTGTGTACTCAAACTTCTGATCTTCTAGCGCACTCCTGAATCCTAAGTTGCAAGCATTACTGGGTGTTTCATTGCATGGCGAACAGTGCAGGCCCTGATCAGACTGCGTGGATGCGCAGGCTGATCTGGGGCTACACTGGTCGCATAACCCGTAAGCCCCATTTCCCCAGTCACAACCACATATCTGTTTGATGGACATAGTGGTAGACATATAGCACTCTGGTAATTACATACATTATATATCCCAGCAGCCCATATCATAATGATCTTGTTTGATGTAATGGCCCTCAGCTGGTTAATTTACATTCTAAAGTCTCAGCTGGCTTGTAATCTAAGCCCTATCTAATCTATGTTACTGTCTTTATGTCTTCACGGAGATTAAAACTGCTCCAAGGTCATGCCATAAATGTACATATACACAGCCGTAGACACCACCATGACAGACACAGCGGCAGCCAAGGAGTGCCTTTATAACACAGTTGCTCAATCATTCTCTGGCTAGAATGTTTTGCAGCTTCCAAGGTACGCCATAAATGTACATATACATGGCCGTAGACACCACCAACGACAGATACGGGGGCAGCCAAGGAGTGCCTTTATAACACGGTTGCTCAATCATTCTCTGGCTAGAATGTTTCGCAGCTTCCAATGTCACGCCATAAATGTACATATACATGACCATAGACACCACTATGACAGACACGGCGGCAGTCAAGGAATGAGTGCCTTTATAACATGGTTGTTCATCATTCTGGGCTGCTCATTGAACAACAAAAAGAATGTTTCACCGCTCCCAAGGTCACGCCATAAATGTAGTAATGACCAAGAGTTTATAACACAGTTTACTCTGCTCATCATTCATGGCTGCCCATGGACTACAATAAAAATAACGTTTTCACAGTTGTATGCTACAACTACCGCAGTCTGGACCAGTTGGTCTCCACCTACAGTATTTATAGCAACCATACTTGTACTGGGTCGCCCAGTGACAACAAAAAGTTGTAAGTTCAGGACCTATCTATCCCTTCACTTCTCACAAACACCTCACTGCAGCCCCAAAGTCTGACAGTGTCCCAGTATCGGTAGTTAGATCAGCCACACTGGTAACACATGTATAGTAGCACTTGACATCAATGTGCAGTTGTATGTACAAGGCAGAGGGCAACAAATGAACCCTTTATATAAAACACAGGGTGGGGTGGGCCCGGGGGGGGGGGTGGGGGGGGCACCCCTTTGTTGTGATGAGTCATATATACCCGTCTGCTGTTGTTTCATATTTTGTCTTTATTCTCAATAAAAATATGGGTTGGCAGCACTTTAGAATCATTTCCATTGGAAATGATTCTGAATTGCAAAAATGGAAAATAAAACACAAACAACAGACAACAAAATTGAATTCAGCAGAGTAAGGGTTAAGGGTCATAATAGAGTACACATGTTTGGGGTGTGGTTGGTATCTCGAACATCTCCAATTGTGATCGACTATACATGAGCCCAGGCATGTGAACCTCCATGCTAGATAGACTAGACACAGATTAGATCTATTGGATCTACTGAATCAGCAATACTGCTAGTTTTATAACTGATGCTCATCTTGGAGTTGAACTCTTCAGGATGGATAATAAACATGGTCGTTTCACTTCTGGAGAATGTTGTTCTGCCTATATTGATATGCGACCTGCCACAAGAAAAAACAATTGCTTCTTGTTTTTGACTAGTATAACGCCTGAACATTTAGAACATTTCCGATTCCTGGCATAGGATCTAACTTTTTTGTTAGATGTACATGTATTAGGAATGTTTGCATACACAGTGGTGTATATACATGTATATCATAGGCCCTGGATGTGTCAACTGATCTGGGACTACACTAGCTTCAGCTCAGTAGGCATCCCATTGTTGTGATGAGTCATATATACCCGTAACTTATTTCGTTTTGCTAAAGTTCATCTTTCCGTGTGTGGAAACGTCAGAATTTATTCTTTCCTCCTCTCAGAAAGATGTGATCACTGGTGTGTAACAACTCGACTTTCACGCAGAACTGAGACCAATAGAAAACAAATAGTTGACAACAGTTTGTGTCTTGCATATCAGTCCATTAACCCTTTCACCTGTAAGTAACTGGAATGGATTTTTATATGTTAATTTCCGGATCGCTCCAATCGTCAACAAATGATTTTCAGACTAGTCCATTTATGAAAGAGCGTGTGTTTGTTCTAAAAAAATGTGAAAATTACTTGCAAAAAGTGCAGATCCTGATGAGCTGGCTCGTCACGAGCCGGCTCATCTGGATCTACACTATTTGCCAATACCACTCGCTATACAGACTTGTGGTATTGAAAGGGTTGAACCAGTGCATTCCTGACTGCGTATGGACAAACAATCAATCAATCAATCAGCATTGTAAGTATTAATTAGCACAATATGAAGAAGTATTAGAAGAACCTCCACACAGACAAAACAGACAAGTCGCCACGGACGTATGACCGGACCTATGACCGACAGCCAAGAAAGTATCATTAGCAAACTATACAAGTGTTAAAATGTTTTGAGATGGTCCCTATGATGATCAGCTGTGAACTATACATAGGTTTGACCAGGCTATCTCCCCTAATCAAATTTACACAGCATAACTGTCACTGGGTTGTGGTTCAACAACTTGATAAATAGCCCTACTATCTCTCATGTTACCTGGCAAAACAGCCACTGTTCTTGTACAACAATAACCAGAACTTGAAAATAACAACAGAAAATACTGGTCCTAGATACTCCCCATGTTGGAAATATAGAAAATTAACAGAAAACATAATTTTGCTACATGTTTCTCTGTTAATTTTTGCAACCATGGCCAGTTAGAGAAATATTGATTTGTTTGTGGAAGGCTAATATCTCTTTGGTGGCTGTCAGCTTTGAATGAATAGTGTCATCATTAGGTTTCATTAGTTGGCATGAAGTGATAAAGCATGTGCTATCAGTTTTACCCAGTGTGTTTGCTAGTTGATTGGAATATCTGTTACAATAGGCTGTACCAGTACATCTAACTTATATTGGAAAGGGTTAGATAGAAGAGGTAGAACCTTTATTATTAGCCGATCTATTTATAGATCGGCTAATATATTGGTCATCCATCGAATTCTGAAAAAGTTTGTAGCAACCCTTTTCTCCGCTATTCGGTAATCTACGAACGTGAATTTTGCTGTATCACTTCCAAATTGCATCAACCGATAAAGTTTGCATTTTTGGCAATTATCTCCATTTAAAACTTTAAATATAGCCAAATAACACAATTTTGAATACGTAATGAGCTGAACGCCGGAAGAGATTGAACCCGGAAGTTGTTGTTGTTGAAGTCCATAGTTGGCTCTAATGGTCATATACGCCAACATACGCCGATTATTGGGCTAATTTAAAGCTTTTATTTATTAAACAGAACAAGTTTCAGCCACGTATAATCGCGTAAAATGTTTTTATTCGGCTAATTTATAATCGACCTCTGCTCAAAATCTCCTCCGACTAGAACAGCATCTCGGGGTTTATCCCATTGGATCGCGTATGTGCGTCATTTGACGCTAGTTAATATTCACAAAATTTTCCACCAATCAAAACGAAGAATTGCCCTTCATAGCGAACTTTGATTTGTTTACGTATCATGCAGGGATGGCAGGGATGCATCCAGCACGCGCGATTGCGGCAATCCCCCTTAATTATTGTCAATGCCGCAAATTATTTATTGTCTTGCGCCCGACATCGCGCAAAAAATCACGGATGGGCCCCTTTTTAAATGACCAGTGCGCACATTAAAAAAAATGTAATTGACTATTTAAACGCGCTGCGTATTTAAATCATTGGAAGGCGTGCAGTTCAATCGAGTTTGTGTGGCGTTGAACGTAAGCTTCGAGTCGATTTAAACCATGTAAATCGATAAACAAGGGATAAACAAGGGATAAACAAGTGACAACGTTAACCTGTTATGCTCCATTAAGAAGTAATAATCTTATGGCAAATCATATTACTTTGGGGCCGAGCTACTAAAGTGACTGGTGTGGCATGGAAATATTGAGTTCTGATTTTGGGAATTGTCCTCATCGTGGACCCGTTTAATGCGGGATAGTACAGCCCGTTGGCCCGGCCTTAAATGACCTTAGCTGTTGGTGGGCCGCTGAACACCAATACTCACTCGCTCATTCATTCCCCCCCGCCCCCCCCCCCCTTCCCCGAGATTCAGTAACTACTAAAATGCGGACATGTATTGAACCCTGATTTGATCGGCTAATAACATCATGCTCTGCATGACTTTTCATTAGAATGTTTACAAAAAAATGTGTACATTTCTTTGATTCCTAATGATCGGTTATAACCATAGATTATTGGATTTATTCATGCACATTTTAATTGAGATTGAAGTTACAAGGTCTTATTTGTAGCTACGACGAGAAATAGGGCTTATAGGATTTGTGATAGCGCCTGATCAAATAGCACACTTCCGTAGCCCGATAAGCATTTATATTGATTGCTTCTCAAAAGCATGATTGGTGTTTCATTGATGTATGGCAAAAGTGCAGATCCTGATCAGACTGCGGATGCACAGGCTGATCTGGATCTGCACTTGTCGCAAAACCCATAAGCTCCATTTCTCCAATCACAGTCACATTTATGAGCAGTTTTGGGTTGTGTTACATACTGATTATCAGCTGTGTCTATGTGGCCCATTGTGCACTGTTATCTTGGAGCACATAATGTATGGTATACAATTTTTTCAGTCATATTCCAATTATATTGTTGTCACATGACTAACCAACCAGCCCAACAACAAAGTAGGACTAAATTTGGCATAATGGCCTTGGGATATTTGATACCATGTCAAAAAAAGTATTTTAAGTTATAAAATTATAGTTGAAAAGTTATCGCTTCAAAGCAAGCGCACACACTAACTGTTGTGTCATAAAAGATGTATACATTCGTTATTCTGAGTGAGCATTTGACAGGTAATAAAACCTGTATGTACTTCCAGAATGTCATGTTTATTATGCGCCCTATGCTATAGCAAGGGGGGCTTATTGCTTTGGTTTTGAAGTTTCGTAAGTTTGTTTGCATGTCTGTAAGTATGGACGTACATGGTCATATCTGTCAAAAAGTTTGTACATGTAATAATATCTTCATTTGGTGTATGTAGGATTACTTTAATATTCAGAAACTTGATACATGTGGACTTACGTAAGCAAAACACTTACACCATGTTGGCGGGCGGCATTGACAGTGTCTCTGAAACACTTATACAGCAGAACGAACCCCTCTAAACCGGACACTTGGGAAAATATGGATGTTTAACTTACATGTGTTTTGATGTTCTGTATCACTGATTACAATGACGTTTCATGATTGCAAAACACTAGAATGTGCCATGAAGTGGTGACATGTCTGATTTACAGTGGAACATCTCCAAACCGGACACCCTGGGGACAACACAGGGTGTCCGGTTTGGAGAGGTTCCACTGTATATTCTTTGTTTGTATGAGTTTCTCTATAATGCCTAAACTTCCATGTTACTTGAAAAATTACGTTCGCTATTCAGACACTAAATACATGTGGACGTATGCAACAACACTCATTAACAGTACCATGGCGTTTTGGCCTTGATAAGGTCACTGATTCTTTAACCATTGTTTGTGTCAAAATGTTTGTAAAGCCTCATCTCCAGTCACAGCCACTAATAAGTCACTTAGACAATTAATTAAATACCAAGATGCAGGTAATAAATCACTTACAAGTTGGTCTTTGGTTTGTGTACCCATGCTTGCAACCGAACAAGCAGTATTATATTCTAATCTAATATAGATCTGTTATCGCTGATAAATTTGACATGGGTTAATGTTGGGACACATATTGTATACAGACCAAAGATCAGATTACAAATCTTTTCACATTATGTTGCAATTTTGTATTTCAATATGATATTAATAGCACACCTTCAATAACAAATAGACATGTTGTCAATTTGAAAGGAATACAATTGTTGTCCACTTTGGACCAAGCAATTAGTGTTTCCTGTTGTCTCAACAACATACCATTGAACACGGGTGTGTACACATGATTGCAATCATTATCGTAGAACCAGACAGGAGAATGTGAGGGTATGTATATTGAAAGATGAATCCATCCTTAAGGATTCATATCTTACTTAAATTGTGAATCTTACTGGGATTTTGGTGGCTGGTTGGACGGGCGAACGCAATGGTGTAAATTAGCGATGGGGTTCCTCCTTTTTGTTACCTGGGAGTTGAATTGGGTTATTGCCCATTATGAAAGTAGTAAGATTATTACTGATCCTACTGCTTTTGGGTTTGTGATTGCCAAGTGATTGTGGTGTGGCGAGGACCTGGAATCAGATCAGGATCATTCTGATTTCAGGGCTGAATATATATTTTGTTTATTGTAAATGTTCAATTCTGATTCAGGGATTTTCCCCCCATTTGTACATGTACTTGTACAGGTAATATATGGGATTTAGTTCTAAACCCATTGACCCGGCCTTAAATTACCTGAGCTGTTGATAGGCCGTTAAACCCCAATAAACAAACAAACTTACTGGGATTCACACCTGAGGCCAAGCGATATGGTGTAGTAATGGTGCCTGTCACCAGTTCAGGACACTGTCTTTAAGTGCTGAATATTTTTGTAATATCAGTGTTGAACGTATGGTATTCCCGCCATACAGGTACATTCCTGTCTGTATATAGGTACACTCTCTGAGCAAATTTAGAATTAATAAAAAACAAACTATTATCTCCAAAGTACAAATTTCCCGATAACAAATTCTGTAATAAAGCCGAGTTGTCATTATAGTACAGTAGAAATTAACGAAGACCCAGACATTTTCGATAACAAGCAAGTTTGGGCTCAGATAAATTCATATAGGTGTGCTGTTACTCAGAAAAAAAAATTCCCCAAAAATCGCCCCTGGGGAAAGTGCCTAATTTGCATAAATCCAAGATGGCCGCCATGAATGTAGGTCAAGGGTTAGAACTTTGTATTGGATTGTGCTAGGAACATGGTTTTGGTGTATATACTTATGTTTTGGCATACAAGGAATTCAATAAAACCATGTTCAATAATGTACATTTATTGTTCAATTATTCATGTGACCAAAATTGAAAATGGCCGCAAATTGCACAAAAAATATAAAAAATCGAGCAAAACGTTTGATTGGATTATGGTAGATGCACAATTTTGGTGTCCATACCCATGTTTTGCCATATGGGGAATGGAATCATTTCCAGTGGTGTCCTACTATAGATACCCAATCAGGGTCCAAGATGGCCACCATTTTTGTCGCTATTTTTATCAAATTGGCGATAAATACAGTAAAAAACTGCCACATATGCAATAATATGGTTCCGATGGGATATTTTGGGTTGTACGCATATGCTTCTATTACACATGATCATGTTTTGGAAGTCAAATGGATACATTTGGATGTCATACCAAGGTATTAATATAAAATAATAGTATTACCGCCAAATGAACATGATCATGTGCACAAGAAGCATATGCACATAATTAAAAAATATGCTTCAATTGACTCCTAAACCGTCTGCATAATACCCTCCATGGAAAGTCGGCTTTATACATGCTTATCAGTCATCCTCGGCCATTTACAATGGACACTGCAAGATATTCCTTTCTTCGAGCAACTACAGGATGTACACAGGTGTTTACTCGTGTGGCCAAATGTCACCAATCACTGGGTCTATCAATTCATGATAATCGTCTGAATTTGAGTCCAACACTGGATTATCTTGAGTGTAGTCTGCTATGTCTGTATCTCCACTGAAGTCAGTGTGTGGTCAAACATTTCCATGTGGCAAAACGTCATGTTCAGGCATGCATGGATCCAATAATTCTGGCAGTGGTTAATCCAAGACTAGACGAGAGCTTATTGAGAGCACCATAGCTCGACTATGCCAGCCTATTAGTAAAAACAAACTTGAGTAAAATAAGGTTAACAAAGAACATGATTAAGTAAATAGAGCAAAAGTAGGTCAAGTAGGTCAAGGTCACTTGAATGGCAGGTGTCTGACAGCAGTTTGTTGTGCACAACACTGGCTCATGATTATGTGCTAGTATGTTGGGCATAGGCCTCGTAGTATTGGAGATTCAAACTTGAGCAACGCCGACGCCGGGGTGACAACAAATTCTCCATATTCTTCGATAAACCTACGCCCCCCCCCTCCCCTCTACCCCCAGTCTCCTCTCCCCTACCCCACTACAAAAATGGGCCCAAAAATTACTAAGTCAACACCTGCAAAAACATTGGCCAGGGGGGGTCCGGTCCCCTAACAGAGAAAAACAGTTTTTTCTCTGGAACAATAGTAACCCAACCCAGGCTGATTGTGCACGGATATAGGTAACACACGGATTTGGGATTGTGTGTCATTGAGATGGCAATTGGGAAGTGTCGCATTTGTGTTTTCTCCAGGGAGATTGGTAAGAAGAAGTAAATCAACATGGTCAAGTTCTATTCATTAATTATGTAACTTACTCAACACGTGGCATTTAACAACTTTTAAATAATGGCACAAAATAAACTTTATGTTGTTGTTGTTGTTGTTGTTGTTGTTGTAGTTATTCCCCGATTCATGCGCTTACTTTTTAGGGCACCACCCAATTGGGGAACTTACCGAATAAAGGGATGTGATGGTCATCGCCAGTCCAGAAATACCGTAATTGACAAATTATAATGTACTACGAAGCGATATTAAAAAATCAGGTAGCTGGGGTGGGTCCGGACCCGGTGGACACACCCCCTGGATCCGCGCCTGTAACAAATAGAAGACATGATAATAGATAGCCAGATACATAAGTGTTTATGTAATACTGACATGGAGGCATAGATAGATAATTGTGAAGGTAACCCATGTTGGCTATTTCAATGTGTTGTCTTTGTACAGCATACATTTTTGGACAAAAAAAAATGGATGCTTTTTGTGCCATATTAAACAGTTTGAATGTTAGATTAACATATTAAACATTCAATAAAATGTATTTTGCTGTTGTAAGAATAATTGCACTGAAGTCCTGATATGGCAAAACATGGGTATTGGCACAAAAACAGTTTCTGTAGCACAAACCCACAAAGAGTTATATTGGTTATTTTCGGTGAAAATGGCGGCCATTTTGAATTTTAGTGACATGAACATGGTCGGACATCATTGGAAATGGTTGCATTGCATTCCTCATATGTCAAAACATTGGTATAGACACCAAAATCATGATCCTATTATAAGCCAGTCCAAAGATGAAACACTTAATAATTTGGCCTACATTCATGGCGGCCATCTTGGAATGATCAAATTAGGAACTTTCCCCAGGTGGGAATTTCGAGGATTTCTTTTTACACGTCTGTATGAAGGTTTTGGGACACAAATTTGCTTGTTATCGAAAATGTCTGGGTTTGACCATGTTCACATCAATTTCTACTGTACTATTAATGTATCTAGCTGTATAGTAATGTTGTCTACAAATCAATTTCTCTCAGACCATTCCTGTGACAAATGTGGCTGTGACTGGAGAAATGGGCTTATGGGTTTTGTGACCAGTGTAGATCCAGATCAGCCTATGCATCCGCACAAATTGATCTGGATCTACACTGTTCGCCATTCCATCGATGAAACGCCTGTCATGCTTCTAACAATTAGATTGAAGCTACGTTAGTGTGTTAGTTCATCAGGAGCTACACTGGTCACAAATAGCATAAACCCCGTTTCTCCAGTCACAGCCACAAATAATAACAGGCTGACAATACTGGACTGGTATTGACACATTGGGAACACGTATTTGTAGTTCTGTAATTGAACAAATATTGATCAAGTAGAATATAGATTTGCTTTGTTTGACTAGCTTAGACACTTGATGGATTGTGTGCCAATATCATCTGAAGGCAATAAAGCGGACAATATATTCATTGATTTTCAGATATTGCAAGGTCGTGTCAAAGCTACATTTTCTGGTCAGTAAATCAGTAGTCACTAAGAGTGCTTTACAGACATATGGTAGCTATTTTTATACCAACCACCACCCCCACCCACCCCTTCGGAGGCAGATAGTGTTTTGACTGTGTCCGTGTGTGTATGTCCGATTAACCCATTACAGACGGGATACACTTTTAGTAGTATGAACCTTTTGAGAGAAAAATATCCCTATTTTTGTCGCGCCTGCTTTAGCAGAGGCGCGACAATAGTGGGCACTTTTTCCGTCCGCGTCGTCCGTGTCGTCCGGTTTTTTTGTAAGGCAAATGCGTTAAAAGTTATTGTTTTTTCACAATATCTCTTTAACCCCTTGCCAGACATTGATAATATTTCACATCAATGTTTGTCTAGGGATGATGATTCATTACGCACACCCCCACATCCAAATTTTGAAGGTCAAGGTCATTTATTTACTTGTAATGTTCACCGGAATTGTAACAGAAATGCGTTAAAGTTATTGTTTTTTCACAATATCTCTTTAACCCCTTTCCAGACATTGATAATATTTCACATCAATGTTTGTCTACGGATGATGCTTCATTATGCACACCCCCACATCCAAATTCTGAAGGTCAAGGTAATTTATTTACTTGTAATGTTCACGGTCAAATGCCTCGGCAGGCGCGACACCGCTTCCGTGGCGGAATTCTTGTCTTTATATCCTTTCGAAAGTATATGTTGTTACCACTCATTTGAACTGTCTCAACGAGACGGTTCAAATGAGTGGTAACAACATATACCTTTATCGATGAATGAACAAAATAATGAGATTTGTTCAACAAAAATCATAGTATCCTTAGGCTGAAAGGGGGTTATGAAGTTAGCTGGGAGACAGAGAGTGACTCTGTGTACAAAGACAGTGCGTCCGGTTAGGAAGTTTGCTCCAATCTGTCGCTGAGAGCATTTGTGTACCGACAGCCCACATTTTCTTGTTTTACCAGTGCCAATGGGCGTGGCACCAACGATATACCAGTAATCATAACCTCAGTGTTTTCTAAGTAAAATTTGTAAAAAAATAAGGAGACCGAGGTTTATGAAATACATTGTATGTGTCTAATGAAATGTTTAGTTCCTAATTGTTTTGTACATCATGTACACTTATCTGACATGCAATGAACAACATTGTAATTTATAATACCATACAGTTACAAAGTGGTCGTTAGTTCCCTGTGGTGTTGGGTATTTGGACCCTTAACTGTGAAAAGGTACCTTACAACATATGAGACATGCCATGTGATTTTGTACCTGAGAACAGGAGCGATTACCGGTATTCATGAAATATATTTACAGAAACTGATATTTTCTATAAATGACGTTGAAAGATGACAAAATCTTTGTAAATATTTTGCATGAAAAATCGCACATGTTCTAAGGTAAGCAATCACATGGGGTGTCTCATATGTGAACAGCATAGTCCTAGATCAGTCTCCGATCAATGTGATTTTGTACCTAAGAACAAGTGCGATTTTTTCATGAAATATATATATATATAGGAACTGTGATATTTTCTGTAAATTACGTCGAAAGGTGATTAAATTTTCATAGCAAATGCGGAATCCAATTCCGCATTTGCTATGAAAATTTTGTCATCTTTCGACGTCATTTACGTAAATTTTGTAAATATTTTTCACGAGATATCGCACAATATCACATGGCATGTCTGAAATATCCTAAAATACCTTTTCTCAGCTGGTGGCCGATTTATAATTGACAGCATCCCCATCTGGCTTTCCCTGGCTAATTATTGCCATGCCAATTATGGCGGCAACATGTAACCAGACAATGTGAACATGTATCAATTGATGGCTTGGCGTGTGACACAAGGAAATACAGATCTATTTTCTATCTGTCAGATGTAATTTATGTTAACTTGAAATAGCTCTACTTATGGCTTTTAACCCTTTCAACACTAGAAACGTGTTTCCTAATGCAATGTGTTGACTTGAAATAGCTCTACTTCTGGTTGTTAACCCATTCAACACTAGAAACGTCTTTCCTAATGCAATGTGAACAGTATCCATTGGCGGCATGGCGTGTGACACAAGGAAATACAAATCTATTTTGTATCTGTCGGTAATTTATGTCAACTTGAAATAGCTCTACTTCTGGCTTTTAACCTTTTCAACACTAGAGACCTCTTTAATACATGTATTTGCAAACGATGTAGATCAAGATCTGCACCCTTTGTGGATTTTATTTTTTTTGTACAAAATTACCCATTTTTCTGCATGAACTATCAGTCTCAAACTTCGGTTGCTTTGGGGTGAAAGGGTTAGTGTTGTCACTGACTGCCATTAGTCGATGCACGGTTTGAAATACATGTATCCACAAATATCGGTGAAATATGATGGATGATACAGTAAGGAAAATAATACCAGAGCCAGACACAACCATTTTGAGCCAGCTATGATATAAACGTGACAGACAATCTCCCAGCGTGTGCAGATAAGGTTTATCACAAGTTATCACTGTGCACTGTGCACTTTGTCTTGTCCTTGATACATGCGTCTGAATTGGACATGGGAACCTAGAGGCCTTTTCACTAAACTTTGTCTAACTAAAATGTTTGTAGTGCAAATTTAGGATCGTCTGGAAATTTCTGTTGATGGATTTACATTTATTGATATGCTCAATAAATGTGTAAATCCAATAATTGTTTACAAGAAAACATTGTTAATGTGAAATTTACAGACTATATAATAAGTTTGCACTTACCAACATTTTAGTCATATGAAGTTTAGTGAAACTGGCCCCTAGAGTGTCATATCTAGTGAGTGATTGGAATGTTATTGTACATGCCTGATAAGATAGCTACAGTTGAGCCTCATAAAGACAGTGCTCAGAAAAAAATAAATAATTCAGTATTGTAAGGGTTAAACACATGGACGATGTCTCAAAGGCAGGCCGATAGGAAAGTGTCTACTGTCATTATCTGGCAGATATAACCTGGAATATGTAGTATTCTCTGTGAGTATGGCCTTATAAATGAAGTTAAATGTCATCCTGACAAAAAGTTCACACGTTTTCAATTTGTGATTTGGCAGTCAAAAGTGCACTGCCAGTACAGGTGTCTCATTTCACCGAGACAGTCTAGATTGTAATTACTGTGCAATGTATCCATTTATTGTAAAAAGCAAACTGATATGACATTTATTAATAGCGTGTCACCATAAACCTGCACAAAATATAATAGAAAAACAAATTCAGGTAATAATGACAACCTTGTGGCATGTATTGCATAGAAATATGGTGACACAACATGTAGTGGATAGTCATGGCTGATAGACACAGGCAATTTGAAAAAAAATGTACTTTGAAGTGTTCATTATTTTTTGACAGCGCGATATAGTCGGCACACTGGCATACGTCCGTCCTTATACATACGTATGTACAAGTGCGTGCGTGCGTGCGTGCGTGCGTGCGTGCGTGCGTGCGTGCGTGCGTGCGTGCGTGCGTGCGTGCGTGCGTGCGTGCGTGCGTGCGTGCGTGCGTGCGTGCGTGCGTGCGTGCGTGCGTGCGTGCGTGCGTGCGTGCGTGCATGCGTGCCTGTGTGTGCGTGCCTGTGCGTGCGTGCTAAAGTTTTTCGGTATACAGTCAGAATTCGTTACAACGGCATAGTTCGTCAGAGATGAATCTGCCGTTATAAAGAATTGGCGATTTTCTCCTCGCTATCAGACTGTCGTGATAATTCCGGTAATTGGAACATGCCGGTAATTGGTAACCACGCATTGTATCGACGCTATTTGCTGTCATTTTACATTAGCATTATCGGCGAGATATATACTTATTTGTCACCACATTGATAAAGCAATGCATATATACAAATTTATATCAAGGAAACCAACAACATTCAAAGCTAATCCGGTATTTGACAAAGTCTAGGTTGCAGGCGAACCTGTTGTTAATTGTAGAGCGCGTGATGAATACCGGATTATCTGTGAAATTGTTTCTTTATTGTTAGCAATTCGAAAACATGTGCATATAGAAAAGAAACACATATTTGAATAAACAGTTTGTTTTAATTTACATGCTAAAATTTATAAAAATACAAAGCAAAAACATGTAGAGTGGTTTCCCTTTAAATATTTACATGACGATTCGTCCCTATCTGAACTCGCCCCAGAGGCAATGTTACACGATAATTATTTAAATTGTTCACGATTATGATATTTTTTTATTTACAATCTATCGGTCCTTGCTGGATTTAATCACTTGTAAATTTAGTTGCTAACTGTTCATTTCTTAATTGATGTTTGCAAAATAGTACATCACAGCAGGTGACAAGTTACCGACACGTTAATTGCCGCGATTTATGACAGCAGGTCGGGGTTAATCAGCCGTGAAATTGTTTAGATATGGTCAGTGACTGGTTCCCGAATATCGGTTTCCGTCACGTAATGCCGGATAACATAGCTGGTACCAGCGACACCGGGTACCGGCGCCGTTATGACGCACATTATATGATAGTGACTGGTTCCCGAATATCGGTTTCCGGCTCGTAATGCCGGATAACAGAGCTAGGTCACAGCGCTGGTACCAGCGACGCCGGGCACCGGCGCCGTTATAATGCACATTAAATAAGACTTAAACGGTGTGTTCGTTTGCGGGAATTCCCTACCGGTGCCGGTAGCCGAATTTGCCGGTATATTGAGCAGATTAAAGAGCATGCCGATTGGTCTGGCGGCTTATTGTGCTGGGAGGCGAATATGCCGCTGTAACAAATTCTGACTGTACTATCAAAGCATTGGTGGGTGCGACATGCGGGCCACGGCCATCTCATTTTCATTTCTAAAGCAAGGCAAAAAAACAACAAAAAAATCAAAATTAAGGGTGCCGCATACTAGTAGCAACGAGTATAGTACCCGGCACTTGTAAGTAGTCAGTATTGTAATTTATAAGATCAGGTAACATATTTAATCACGATAATAAAGATATTGTGAACTCCCAGAATGATACGGGTTCACTGGCCGCAGATGTTGTAGAGCACTTTGATGTGGTGACAGCTGCGGTTGTAATCCAGCAGTCATAACCCTGTGGGTGTATCCTGACTGAACTGCTGAACTGTTGGTCAGGTGACTGCAGACCATATATCTATCCTATTACATTCAAACTACACTTTTTCAGACTTACATGAATTTTTAAATATTCTGTTCAAATTTTCTTATTTTTCAACGAAAGTATATGTTGTGACCACTCATTTGAACCGTCTCGATGAGCAATTATTTGAGATTTTCTGTAAGAGAAATGGTGCATCTTCAGAATGAAAATGGTTAATGAATATGGAATACATGTAGAGCCTTATTATTCTACGTACGCTGTTGAAGGGATGTAAAGTAAGTCTAGATCCTGCTCTGGTGGTACATCCCTGCAACCTGATAAGGATCTATACTGTTTGTTAGAAGCACAACGGAGTGATTGGCGAATAGTGCTGTGACTGTTCAGACTGCGTTGGTGTGAGGCTCTACTGGGACTACACAGATCGCAAATGCCATACATTCTATTTCTCGAGTCACATTCACAATCACAAATACGTTTGCAGCTAGGACAAATACTGAATGATAAAACAATATAGGTCCTGCTCATTCCTTGGTCTACACTGGTCACAAGCATAAGGTATATTTTGCCAGCTGCTGTGTCGTTGTTAATCATTTCTATAAGCACATTCTTGCTTATTCTATGGATTACCTGAAACTTAAAACTGCTTTAGTACGATTTTGAATTCCATACGGGATGATTAAATGGCATATGCTGTTCAATGCCTTTGGCTGAATACGAGTACACGTCAGCAAATCTAAATGTAATTGTATGTGTGCCATAAAAATGTGTTTACATTACATTGCCAAAGCCTACGTGTTTAATTGTCCAAGTGGTTTTAGGTTTTAGAAAAGCTTCTAGAATGTTATGAAGTGTATCCGGTTAATACATGGTTTGTTCAATACGTTTAGGATTGAACTGTAACTTAAACTATGATCTAACTAACTTTAGTCGTGCTAATTAGAAAGAATTGTGAACATAACATGGGCTGCTATCTGGGCTTTTTTCGTTTTTGAGCAGCGTAGATCCTGATCAGAAATATGTGAGGCACCATGAGAAAAAGGGGAGTCTCGAGTCCGCGAATATTGCAGCCCCTGATGCACAGGCTGATCAGGGGTTACACTATTTGCTATTCAGTTGTGGGAACATTCCTGAAAGTGTACAATCAATATCAGGCCACATCAGTCAGTACTTGATAAGGATCTACACTGGTCCATAACTGGGTATCATGTTTAGAGGGGTTCTGTATGTACATGCATACACATTGTGATATTATTATCTACATGTTGTACTGTAATAATCTTTCTGAAATAATACAATTAATATGTTCCAACAATTCTGCAAAATCCAGGAACCCACTTTACGACGTTTTGGCACAAGACCTTTATCAAGGAATTAGTTTCTACTGAACGCTATCAAGGAATTAGTTTCTACTGAACACTATCAAGGAATTAGTTTAGTTTCTACTGAACGCTATCAAGGAATTAGTTTCTACTGAACGCTATCAAGGAATTAGTTTCTACTGAACGCTATCAAGGAATTAGTTTCTGCTGAACGCTATCAAGGAATTAGTTTCCGCGATCAAGGAATTAGTTTCTACTGAATGCTATCAAGGAATTAGTTTCTACTGAACGCTATCAAGGAATTAGTTTCTACTGAACGCTAATTACTAAGTGGCATCCATTTTAGATTTCACATAGTGAAATCTAAAATGGAAGCCACTTAGCGTCACACTCGGTCATATTATTTGTCCATTACATTTAGTATGGATATAACACGATTCACTTATAACACGATGGGTTTGCATGGACTCCAACCATAGTGCTATAAATGGGTTATGTTAAGTGTTTTTTTTATGTGTTTATGCGTTTATATTTTTTTCCATTTGTAAACATGGATATATGTGTGTATTGGTGCATGGATAATGTGTGGAAAAAAGGCGCTAAACAGTACAACGTCATGATGTTAAGAAAATCACCTGACGTCGACCCTACTTAAACAATTTGAAATTTGTTATCATTTCAGGTCTCTACAGCTAGATTTCCTACCCAATATTCAAATTATTTTTTCGTGACCCACCACTATTTTCATTCGAGCCATGTTGACGGGCTTGACAGACATCGTAGGCTCATGTTGCTGGTAATGTCGACCAAACCACCATAGCAATCAAGTATATCATTGTACATGATATTGTGGTCCCACTTGTATGTCTGTATATGACTCACCATTTTCACAATCCATTCAAATTGTGACCACAACATTGCAAAGTACTTTTTCCCTCAGAATTCTGTGGGCAAAATAGACTACAGCCTATTAAAGATTCAGCATCGACCTCTTAGTACTCTCTTTTGCCATGCAATAACATCTCTGGTAGAATTGTGTTTTCCATTAAGCGGCTACATCTACAGCATCTGCCAAATACTTCTACTGCCAATTTGAATTTGCTTTTTGTGTGCAGTCTCTGTTTTTCTGCAGTTATAAACATTCCGGCAGTTATCGAGCATAGGTATGCATGTACCGGTAATACACTACAAGAGAAATGGCCCAACGGTGTGCAACTACAGTATAGTTCTTCTATGTTTCAATTAATATAGGAATGAATGGCCTTTTTGTGGAATTTATCGGGGTATAAACTTGGAAAAGTCGCGGGAATACTGGACGAAGGCCGGAAGGCTTCGTCCAGTATTCCCGCGACTTTTCCAAGTTTATGTCCCCGATAAATTCCACAAAAAGGCCATTCATTCCTTATAATTCCAGCATTTGAAATAAATTCATCAAGAAAATGTGTTTATTTTCCGTTTTCTTAAGAATTATTTTAACTGCGCCTCACGGTTACGGAAAGTAGTTCGGCGTGGGAGTTTACTGGGATATAAATTTTGGACAGAGACTTGCTACGGGCCAATCAAATGTTAGGGAATTGTGTAAATATTTTTGTGCTGGAATTATTGTGGTATGTTCAAAACAAAATACAAGAACATATTCATAAACAAGGTGTGTACCCGTTCATCTGTATGTGAACTTCTTGTAGTTATTGGTAGTGTGGTATGTGCTATGGGACTTATTATGTGTTGCATATTTCAAAATTTGTGCTGTGGATATACCGCCTTGTCCATGTCCCCAGGGTGAAGGTTGTCATATTATGATCGTCTCGTTTCCCAGTACAAATGATGACTATAGCTACAGATGGCACAACTAGATAGATGTCTCTCCGGGGGGCCGTTTCACTAAACTTCGTAGGACTAAAATGTTTGTAAGTGCAAAATTACGATAGTTTGTAAATATCACATTAACAGTGTTTTCTTGTAAACAACTATTGGATTTACATTTATTAAGCATAGGCTGCTGCATATGCAGCCTATGCTCAATAAATGTAAATCCATCAATTGGAATTTCCAGACGATCCTAAATTTGCACTTACGAACATTTTAGTCCTACGAAGTTTAGTGAAATGGGCCGGGGCCCTGCTGTATAATGTGGCGGCCATTATAGAAAGGACCATTCATGGAGGTCCTACTGGTTCTGCGACCTTAATTTGTCCTTGACCTAGCTTTTATGCATGTTTTATACTTTGTTGTGGGTGTGTAGCTTATTTGTTTAGCCTCAGTTTCGAGAGTGTGATATGGTTGCTTGTGCATTACGCGGCATATTGTCTTCTATGCTGTAAGTATCAGTTTTCTCTACTTGGGAGTGCGTCAGTAGGCAGACAGACTTGGATATTGCCAATTAAATATTTAGTCTCCACAGACAAGTGGCTGTTGCCGCTAAACCTGATTAGGGAATCTATTTTCGTGTAGGCAGTTCTATTATGTTGATTCGTCCTAGTTCATTTCCGATTGAGAAAAGTATGTCTCCGTCGTAATGGCACGTAATGGAATTGCACGGCATCTGAAAAGTCGTTGGATTATACGTTTAGTACGTGACTAGGCTTGTACACCGGCCCTGTGGTAATGTTTTTGGATATATATGGTGCCATTTACGCTTCAGTGCCACAATGACATAGTGTAAAAGGTGGAGTGGAGTATTGGAGTGACTCCACTCCAATACTCCACTCCACCTTTTACACTATGCCCTCCAAAATGCAGTACAGTTGTTGATGGTGAAACTGATGATCAGTCTGTACATTCTTCAATCTACCATTTGATTTTATCAGTAACTGTAATGGCACATATTTAGGCTACTCTCTCGGTTGACGTGTGGCTGTGACTTAACCCTTAGACCGCTATCTTATTTTTTTTGTCGTCTGCTGTTTATTTTCTATTTTCCATTTTTATCATCAAAAACATGCTTTGACAGCACTTTAGAATAATTGACAACATGCTTTGACAGCACTTCAGAATCATTTCCATTTCCGAAGTGCTGTCAAACCATGTTTTTATTGAGAAATAAGGCAATATATAAAAGCAACAGCAGGTCTAAGGGTATAAATTCAGTATAATAAAAATTAATAAATTTATTCTTAAATTAAAAATTTCTCCCTCAAAGTATACTTTGCTAGAAAAGTATACTTTGCAATGTTGATGAAATAGGCTACAGTTAGTTTGAGCCAGCATGTCATCTGTCACCCATGTGTGGCAGCATCCATAGCTGCATCCCCTGTTGTGTGCATTGCCTGTTCATTATAGGAATTAATGGCCTTTTTGTGGAATTTATCGGGGTATAAACTTGGAAAAGTCGCGGGAATACTGGACGAAGGCCGCAAGGCCTCGTCCAGTATTCCCGCGACTTTTCCAAGTTTATATCCCCGATAAATTCCACAAAAAGGCCATTCATTCCTTATAATTCCAGCATTTGAAATAAATTCATCAAGAAATGTGTTTATTTTCCGTTTTCTTAAGAATTATTTTAACTGCGCCTCACGGTTACGGAAAGTAGTGCGGCATGGGAGTTTACTGGAATATAAATTTTGGACAGAGACTTGCTACGGGCCAATCAAATGTTAGGGAATTGTGTAAATATTTTTGTGCTGAAATTATTGCCTGTTCATTGCTAGCTGGAATGTCTCCAACCACATACATTATTAATCACCTTTGTGTCAGATATGGAAATTCATTGACACTACATTGCATTAGAATGTTTTCAGTGGTAATTGATTTCCCGCAGCTATCTAATGCAATTTTCTCTCCTGGGATGGTTGCTTTCATTTATTGTAACATATTTATACAGAGGAAAGTGTGTGAATTGCTGAAGTACTTCAACAACATTTGCAACCAGATCTAATGCACAGAGAAATGTTCTGTTCATCTGTCTGATGTAGGCTGGAAATAATAGTGTTTGATATTCTGTTCGTCTGTCAGTAGACAATTTTCATTGTCCAGCGAACTACTTCTACAGTTTTTGGCCGATTCTCTTCATACTCTGTATACATCCCAACCATCAAATGCAGGAGTGTGTAACATAAAAATTGTGTAAATTAAAAAATGTCGCTTTTCCACCAATGCATCTGGAGTTATGCACTCTAAATGATTTCAAGACCAGAGTAGACATCAGATGACCTCTTTAACAAATTTCTGAGCTTGATTTCAGTTATGACTAGAAAAAAATGTGGTACAGAATGTTTTCAGAAAATCTCAGTATATGATATTTACCCCATAATCATAATCCATAACTTCTCCAATGGCATCCTTATGTTCACAGGAGGTCGATCCTTTTGTCGCAACATGTCATATTTGCATACTTAACCCATTTCAGCCTAAGGATACTATGATTTTTGTTGAAAAAATCTCATTATTTTGTTCATTCATCGATAAAGGTATATGTTGTTACCACTCATTTGAACTGTCTCGTCGAGACGGTTCAAATGAGTGGTTACAACATATACTTTTCAAAGGAAATAAAGAAAATAGGAATTTTGTTCTCTCAAAAGGTTCATACTACTAAAAGTGTATCCCGTCTGTAATGGGTTAACCCATTTCAGTCGATCAAGGATATGATAATTTTTGTTGAAAAAATCTCATTACTTTGTTTATTTCTCTATAAAGACTGTTCAAATGAGTGGTAACAACACATACTTTTGCGAGGAAATAAAGAAAATCGGGATTTTTCTCTCTCTCTGAAGTTTCATACTACTATAATTGTATCCCGTCTGTATTGGGTTAATGGAGCGCAGGATAAATCTTGCATCAGCAGAAATTATAGCCTTTTCTGCACTGAAGCGGCAATTCTCAATGTGATGTACTCATTTATTATGCTATGAAAAACATCATTCAGTAACAGCTTGGGAGAAGTTTGATGACAACCCTTTCATCCCTAGTAACAGACATGGACTATTTCATGTTCAGAAATGGAGACTGTTCAATTATGCAGAAAAGGGCGTCATTTGGTAAAAATTAAAAAATGTCCACAAATGGTGCAGATCTTGATGAGGGCTGGCGGGTGCTCATTACGAGCCGGCTCATCATGATCTACACTGTTTGCAAATATTATGAAAGAGGACTTGAATGTTGTAAGGGTAATTGGTAACTTTAAATATTGGCCCAAAATTGTTTCACATCTGTCATACGCATGTAACATTACCTTTATGACATTATTCCAGCCAGTCCGCATGTATAACAAGCACAGTAGTATGTTTCCAATTAAGCTACTCATCAATCCTGCACATTTTTACAAAATGGTCGAAATGCATGGCTGAACTGTTCCATCTGTGATATATGACATCAGGAACGTCTAGGAACGTCTTTGACGTCATCGGCATTCTGTAGATTCAGTGCTGTCACACACAAGATGATGTCCAGATGTCCAGACTTGTTCCATCCAGTCACTTGTACCAGACAAAGTGGTTGGTGTCTAAATGGCCCTGGACAATCTAAGAGCAAGATTGCACATCTTCATGAATATTTCATTGGATCACACATGATATTGAGATATGCATGTTACAGAAAGTAAATATCAGGAAATATTTGATTATCTATCACATATTTCACTTATAACCAAACAAAGAAAATAATCAGGTTTTTTGTTTTCATGTACTGGTACATGTATTTCCCATAAACAGTTTATAGATTTTAAAGTACAGTAATTTTCTCTTTGCTGCACAATACGCACAAGGTTCATGCACTTCTTAGTGGTTCATTTTTTGTCAACAATTGCCCATGTACAGGCCTCACTCACTTACTCGAATTCGAAGGGAGATAAAAAAATACTTTGAGTTAACCGTAGTTTGACGTATCCGTAGTACGCAACCTGTCGGACAACAAACTATTTTATTGACAGTTAGAACCAAATGATTACTTGCTGATGTAACCTTGAGTAGTAAATATGATTTATTTTAGCAATTAAATGTACATGGATACATGTTAAATGTTGTTTCTAAGACAAATCATATTTAAACACTTTCGGTTTGTTTACAAATACACATATGCATGTCTGGATAGATAACCCGGGTGTGGCACACGTGACATGCGCATGTAGCGATATGTACATATTCAGTTCACCAATGAAATAAATAATAACAAGAACATAATATTTTATGAATTATTTTAATAAATTATACACGGAAACAACACAAAACAACAAGAAATACTGATTTGTAACACTATTATAAATGATTATTTCTGACCAGACTTGATTGTACAAACTAATAATGTTTAGAACATAAAACTCGCCCATTCAATGTTTCGTCCCTATACTGTATAATCTGAATCCACACCAGTTTCGATTGTTGCACTGTATGTAATTACAGTTTTAAATTTAACACAAAAGCATTTAATGCCAGTCCAATTAAAATAGTTGCCATTTATTGCTCACCACTTAATGATCACCGATGGTCATTTCGGGAGTCCTGTTTAATCAGTGTCAACACAAACACCTTTAACTATGGTCTGAATACCCGACTTTGATCAGGTAAACTGCAGGTGACAAACTTCTACTTACCTCCGCAAATTGACATTTCGACTTAACGAGTGTGAAATACAGTAGATTTACGTTTTCGGGACCTAAATATACCTTCGAATAAACGGAAAATTTGAGTTATCGAAATTTGACTTAACCAAACTTAGTTATATGGAAAATAATAGGATTTTAAACGGGACCGTACTAGTAATTCGACGTAACCGGTGATTTCGACGTAAGCGACTTTGAGTAAACGAGCGTAGCCTGTATTGGTTATTTCTGCTTGAAATGATAGGTTTAGTGTTCGTTAAATGCTGGTTAAAAAAGCAGTTTAGAGCAGTTTAATTATCTGAAACTACCTTGATAGTTAGAATTCACTTTGGTATGACAAGCTGGAGGGGTATATACAAATTAGTTTATATGTTCTTGATGTTATATATTTTGCGTGGGGGTGTATGTGTGTCGGGGTGGGGAGTTGGTGAGGGTCCATACTCGGCTAGTCTGTTCAGTGGTTTGTTACCGCCATATGTTTGCCTGTTTTGATTGATTTAAACAATATTTTATTTCATTCATTTTAACATGTACACACATACATTCATAACATTAGTTTGAGAAAAGGTAAGTAGGATTAGAAAACAAGCTTTCTAAAAGCTTATACAGTGAAACCTCTCTAAACGGGACACACTGGGAGATCCCCAACGTGTCCGGCTTAGAGAGGTTTCACTGTAAATCCGGCATTTGATCATTCTGAACCATAGTTGTGTGCTATGCAATCACGAACAGACATTATCACCCGAGATACATGACCAGGAAACTCATCAAAAATAATATCACAGGTGTTTTCTTGGTGTCCGGTTTAGAGGGGTTCCACTGTATGAATTATTCTCCAGTTTTTTATTGTTACTCCGGTATTGTTTTGTTTTCTTCACTATCACCTTCAGCACCCTGATATCATATTTATTCCCTTCCACACCCAACGATCACTGTGCTCCTGTTTGGTATTTGTTTCTTTGTCTATAATCATGACAAATTACATTCAGGAATGTTTTGGTGTGATCGAGCCAAATAGCAAAAAAAAAACCCTAATACATTTTAGAATTGGGCATGGGGCCACATAATGGTCCCTAAAACAGGCTAAAAGGGATCACTGTATCAGTACCCGTATTTGTACATAGGGTGGATTTTAATGCTTTTGATTGATACTTTGAAATGTCAACGGAATATAGTTATGTATTTTGCATTACCAGTAGTAGTATAGAGGGAGTCAAAATGATACCACCTAACGGTGGTATCATTTCTCCACCCTCTATACTACTCCACCACCCCCCGAAAAATCAAAAATTGGTTAACGAGGAAATTGTCTCCCACCAACCACAAACATCCAAAATGTGTGTCATAAATACATCATGTTGTTTTCACGTCCAATTGAACATATAAAACTATAGTCTTAAAAAGGATTTATTTTTGTCTCGTTGTCATAAATACATCATGTTGTTTTCACGTCCAATTGAACATATAAATTTAATAGGTTATAATAAAAATATTATAACAAAATGGATAATAAAATACACAACGAATTGGACGTTTATAATGATTTGGATGAAGGATTTTACGCTGTTGTTTCTACAGTATTAAAACACGGTAAAATGACAATACTATGTGATATCGAATACATGAAATATCAGCGTAATTTATTACGCTGCGATAAAAACGTTGCATTTACAATATTAAACCGGCAATTATGTCGCCGGTATAAGTATCAAATTTATATAATGAAGCGACTAAATAGGATCGGAGAAACACTACCGAAACATTATCAAATCTAATTTTATAAAACAGTTTAAAATCAAAGATTCGTTTACGGATATGCGTTTCTACAATATCGCTTTTAACGAAGAAATTGGAAAATTATTAGAAGAAATTGAAAATTATTGAACAGAACTAATTTATGTTATAAGCAGACGACAATGTTCCAATTACACGTGTTATGAACATGTAAATTAGGTGTCCATTTTATAGAGAGATTACACGTTACGTCTTCCAGGATGAAACATACACACTGTAATAGTGGTATCATTTTGAATCCCTCTATACTACTGTAATATATACTATAAATTTTTTAATAACTGTGTTGAAGAACTTACGAAGAATACGGGGTTATAGTCCTATATATCTATAAAATGAGAACACTAGGCGATATCGAATACATGAAATATCAGCGTAATTTATTACGCTCCGATAAAAACGTTGCATTTACAATATTATACGGCAATTATGTCAACCATACAAGAGGCAAATACAAACATTAAGACGGATAATGCGTATCGGATATGAAACTAAGGTGTATATATAAAAATTGTTAAAACCCAACGATTCGTTTACGAATATACATTTCTACGATATCGCTTATAAAGATATTAATAATTTGTAAAAATTAAAAAAAAAAAATAGCAAAAGCCTCCACTCGTGCACAACACCCCCAGCGACTGGGCAGATTTCTAGCCGGCACCCAGCCACTGGGGTGTTGGGACCTTTCTTAAGCCCACGCATCTGTTGGCTCACAGTCTGGGTCGCCTTGAACCCCATTGCCAATTCCTCTATTAAGAGAAACCAGCGAAGTAAGACGAGCCTATGTGTGAATTTGGTTTCCGAAATTGCAAAGCTCTTAGGCAGAAATCTTTTAGGCCGGCACCTTTGAGCTACACAATTACATCGCCAAATACACACATATGCATAGACTGCTACCATTAAACAGACGAGACGGACGTCATACCGGATCAACAACATGGCATGCACGAGATGAGACCAATTGTTGTAAGGTCAACAAACATATATATACTCATCAGTTTCCTATACAACATACAAATGGTGTGCATATTATAATTTATTAATAACCTATGGCGAAAGAAAAACATGTGATGGTTCGTTATTTTGTTAATTTTATAATTAATTTTATATAATAATTTAAAGCTGAACACTCCCTATTATTACATAGTAATTAATTTATGTTTGTAACGACAATGTTTCAATTACACGGGTTATGGCCCATGCGTAAATTGATAGCCGAGGTAAACAGAGCCGATAATTCTCAGTGAAAAACACATGTTGTATATGTATGTAAATTTGTTTACTGCACCAATATAATTTTGAAAAAAATTAGGAAAATTATAAAATTAAGAATTTTTTTTTTTTTTTTTTTTTTTTTTAATTATTATTATTTTTATTTTATTTTTTTTTAATTATTTTTTTAATTTTTTTTAATTATTTTATAATGGTGCTGTAACATTTCCTCCGACTTTATTTCCAAGTTTTACCCTAAATTTATCCCAATCAGTACACTCAATTTTTGGCATGGTGGCACGCGCCTTGATCCTTATATCATTTTTTAATTCTTCATATCTCCCATTTCTTCCACCACGGATTCAAACTCTAAATTTGATATTTTCTTATCGGCCAACGCTTTGGACACCATAACGTCGATGCTATTTTTCTTAGACCTAGCGAGAACGGATATTCTATCATGTTTTCTACTTTTTTCTCGAGTTTTCCACCCGCCGCCCTAATTACCATACAAAGTGTTCCAGATAAAACGGTAATTCCACTCAAAACCCCTGCAAGTGGAATCATTACAATTGTAGATAGCGTTGCAGCAGTCCCCGCCCCACACAACACAGAAACACTTGCCAGAACCGTACTAGATGCTTCAGCTATGTTTGCCGCGCGCCTATATTTATTAGAGTGTCTTTTTCTATTTGCACATTCTCTAACTAAAATATCCTGCATAGCGACGATATTATTCAACCTAAAAATCTGAACTTTTTTCGTTAATTGAATACAGTGTTGGTGGAGTGGTATTGAGAGTTGAATACAGTGTTGGTGGAGTGGTATTGAGAGTTGGATACAGTGTTGGTGGATCGGTATTGACAATTGGAAGCGGTGATTCGTTCATAGTTAAATTTATTTCAATATATTAGTATTTACACAATAAGTTCAATTAACAATGAGACAATAGTGGAAGAACTCTCTGAGTCACCGATTTTCGTAACAAAGTTAATAACACTACCTTGGGAAAGTCTAATTCGATCATCACCGGAGAACGAAACCACCGTCGAACTATCTCCAGAGATTTTAGTGACTCCAATCCCCCCGTTCTTCCCCATCTACTACAATATTTATCGCGACCGCGCCCACAGGTTTACCATTAGCATTAACCGAGCAGACCGCCATTTGGATAACTTCACCTGCAGCTGTCATAGTGTATCCCCCATATTTATTCTCGCTTTGGCACCGAACGAATATTCATAGTGCCCCACAACCAATGGGCCCCGCTTCTCAGCCCAAACTGTTATGACACGTTTTGGTGTTTTCATTGTTTTCACTATTCCGGCAAGCGCATTGTTTGCGTTATATGCCTCAGTACGAATCTCATAAGAGGCCTCCTCAAGAGCTTTGGTCGCGGCTATACGATCAGTTTCAGTTTTATCGGTTATTTTTTCATCTAGTTCAGTAAGTGTCGCTTCTCTGTTGAGAGAGTCCTCTAAGCGCAACGCATCATAAGCCTCCGTAATGGTTGCCTGGTGGTCTTCTAAGGCTTTATTTATCAATACCCGACCGGGTCTCTTTTTGAAATTCTGTTATTTTTTCATCTAGTTTAGTAAGTGTCGCTTCTCTGTTGATAGAGTCCTCTAAGAGCAACACCCTATAAGCCTCCGTAATATCCGCCTGGTGGTCTTCTAGGGCTTTATCAATACCCGTTCGGACTCCATCAAGATCAAACCGGGTCTCTTTTTTAAATTCGGTTATTTTTTTCATATAGGTCAGTAAGTGCCGCTTCTCTGTTGAGAGAGTCCTCTGAGCGTAACGCCCCATAAGCCTCCGCAATGGCCTCTTTGTGATCTTCTCGGACCCCCTCAACCCCCGACCTGGTCTCTTTTATAAATTCGGTCAATTTTTTCATCTAGTTCGGTAAGTGTCGATTCTTTACTGTGAGAGTTCTCTAAGCGCAACGCATCATAAGCCTCCGCAATGGCCTCTGCAAGGTTAGACTGGTGGTCTTCTCGGACTTTATCAATACCCGACCGGGTCTCTTTTCGAAATTTGGTTATTTTTTTATCTAGTTCAGTAAGTGTCGCTTCTCTGATGAGAGAGTCCTCTGAGCGCAACACCTCATAAGCCTTCATAAGGTCCGCCTGGTGGTCTTCTCGTGCTTTCTCAATACCCGACGTGGCCTCATTTCGAAAATCGATTATTTTCCCGTCTAATTCAGCAAGTGTAGCTTCTTTGCTGAGAGAGTCTTCTAAGCGCAACGCATCATAAACCCCCGTAATGTCAGTCTGGCGGTCTTCTCGGGCTTTATCAATCCCCAACCGGGCCTCTTTTCTAAATTTGGTTATTTTTTTACCTAGTTCGTTTAGTTCCGTATGCGTTTCTTCACGACTTTGTGTATTCACAGCCAGGGCATATTCTCTAAGTTGTGATAGTAGACTCTTGTGAATCTCGTCCGTGGCCCTCGATATAGTTCTATTGATCAAGGCCTTTGTTTTTTTGGTAGTTAAAAAGTCGCCCTCTGTCGGGATGAATCCCCCTTCTGCAGGTTCCAAATTATTTGAATTTGTCACCCAATCGGAAGAACTACCTGGTCCGTATATACTCATAATGTTGATAATATATATTACGAACATGCGTTTAATTCTAATTTTCTTAAAATTAATTAATTTGAAATTTCTAGGACGACCGAAATCGGGTAATCGTTCTTCAACTCTCGCCCTTTATCATCAAGAATATAAATCTTCAACTCGTGGATGTGTCCCGATTCCAAAACTTTCATCTCTGGGTGTGGGAAGTCTAACGTTACAGTCTCGCCATAGAAACAATCGCTGGCGGGCACAGTTTTCAGTAATGTGCTGGGGGATCCGTCTATCGTGTTGTCGATGTGTTCACCCCCGATCCAGGTGCACCCTGAGAGTTTTCGTGAAGTGAAGTCCACCGGGTTATCACCGACGTACTCACCCGGGGTGAACACTCCTTTGTTTGAGGAGTATGTCTCTCTAAAACCGAGTTGAATACCCAACCCCGGGGGAGACCACTACATCACTGCTGATGATCATTGTTGTGAGCCCGGTAACATTCGATACTGTGAGGTTGATTATACCGTCAAGCTCTGAGTTGACAAAATCTTTGAGCTGTCTTATTCCCCACAGTCCGTGAGGCAGCTTTACACCTAATTGTTGTCCATCCTTCACATAGTAAAACCCTTCACTCTTCCCCACATTCTGCCATCCAACCGTGAACGTGATTGATCTAAGGCCTACCCGGCGTTTTCCGCAGCAGTTGTCTATTAATTTTTGAAGTTCACAACTCCCTTTTTGAACATTAGTTATAGTAGCAAACATAATAATATCTTTCAATGGATACCAAAGCATTTAGCTTTAACTCTAATGTAAAGTACGCGGTCGGAGGTAAATACACACAAAAAGACGTTGTTAACCGCCTTGTACACCCAACCGTAACGGTTAGACCGGACAGTGGCTTTGCCACCAACTTCCCTAACATCTTTGAACAATATAGGTTGCCCAAGATTACTACGATGGAGGTGGTAAACGGCTGGAAAGCAACACCGATGCAGTTTTGGCAGAACCAAATAAATTTCGCTGTATGGTGCGCAACAGCCGGGTGTGGAGTTTCATATAAAGACCATCTGACATCCAAGAATGTCATGCTCCGAAGTGTCTACAACTTTCACGTGTATTATACTATTAGGAGGATTCTCAAAGAACTAGGTATTTCACTACCTCAAGACGACGCCTGGGATCCCATTTCCAACACATATAACCGTATGGCCTTTGAAAGACTGTGTAACGAATTTTACGTTTCAAAAGACGCGGACTGGAGACAGAAAGCATTTCCTACCAGCACCGGCCTCGGGGACGTTCTCATTCACGGCCAGTCCGGAATTGGACACAGACTGATTTTAGACACGATCACTCCTCCGGTGACCACATCGTCAGTCGGAACGCCGGGAATTTTGACCCCGCGACTATGACTTTCGGGACGGAAGTGTCTGGAGGTCGACACTGTGGCGTGTTTTTCTTGTAAAATGTTACCTCCGAAACTGGCTCACGTCGATTACATACAGCAGGCTGCTGAGGTTCAGAACGCGTGGGGTACATTTATGTTAGATACGGGTCTAGGTTCACGCAGGCCGGGGTTACTCGCGTCAACGACTCCATTCGCACGTACGTCTGGGCCATTCTCGGCGCACAAAAACAAACTCGCAGTTCTATACTGGGCATGGGAACAGCGTTTGATGCACAAAAACAATTTTTGGCACTTGTAGAGGACGCCATCTCAGCTAGGGTGGACCTGGAGAAGGCGATCCAGAATTATCAGACGTTTTTACAGAATGCCAGCACCCCAGTAGACTATGTATTTGGAATAGGTCTTTATATGGCGCCGAGCAATATGATACTACGAGACGACCCGGTTGACGGTTACAATAATCATATCGTAATCGCCACCGCCAATCATAAAAAATCGGCCACAACGGTAACGTGAACACGGATATCATCAAGCGCACCCCCAACAGTGGAACCGATTTCATAAAACACAAAATGGATACACCTCCCCCAATTCGTAAATCGAACCCAGTACCCCCAATTCGTAAATTGGATGCACCATCGAGTTCCATCAACAGACCAATCGCGATTGGAAAAACACCAATCATCAACAATGTTGAAATTGGAAGCACAACACACGAGGAGGAGAAATTGGGTCTCGTCATCGCCCTCGTGGCGATCGGATTATTTACGCTTTGGTTGTAGGAACTCTCTGACAGAGAATAATAGGAGACCGGCGATTGCCACGATTAAAGCCCAAGTATTATTGGCTAGCCATCCGACCGTTTTTGATAATATAGATAGCAAGTAAGAAACGATACTTCCGATCAGTCCAGGTAGTGCGGGCAGCCAACTTTCCTGCTAATTTAGCCAGGAGATTGGCGAGGGCTTTTAGTTGTTTTTTTATCCATTCTTTTACCCCACGGATGGTGCTGGTGCTGGAGCTGGAGCTGGTGCTGGAGCAGGTGATGGAGCTGGTGCTGAACCACCTGTGATAGATAGAACTAGAGACGATATAGATAGAATTAGGGTCGATATAATCATGCTGAAAGCCGCGATGACGGTTATTATCGTGACGCCCTTCTCTCTGAACAGAGTGCGAATACGCGCACCGAGTGTAGTGTCCTCGTGCAGGACCCTCGAGATTGTTTCGCGGCTACGACTTAATTGACCGAAAGCGTCTCACGGTTAGTTGAGGCAGCCTCCAATCGAGCTTCTCTTTCGTCCCGCAACGACCGCAGGAGTTTGTTGATCCGCTCGGTAGATTCTCTATCGCCCCGTGCTTGCTTTATTTTTTTTCTTCTAGAGCGATATGTTTGTCCAGCGCTGAGAGTTTGGAGAGTTATTGACTAGTTCGCCCCGAGTTGTTTGCAGAACCTTATCGAGTCCCCGGAGTTCGCGAAGAGGTAACGGGGTGGGTCAAACTTCGTGCCGTTTATTTCGTTGACCGTGGTTTCAATCGTGTTAATAACGTCGGTGGTTACGCGAGGGATTTCGCTGAGCTCGATCGTTTCTATAGTGGCGGCCGTCTTCTCCAGCGTTTCGTCGGTAGACTGTAGGGTTTTTACCATTTTTGTAGGCAGCGGCGCCTGAATGTCGTCGAGCACATCCGAGAGCTCGAGCGAGTAGTGCTCCATATCGCTTCAATGAAGAGGGTTTGAGGAACTTGTTTGGGTTGTTCTTGTACGTCAGCAACATCCAGGTATTGCCCCATTTAACCCACAGGTCTCCTCTTTTAGTGCTGCGAAACTCCAACGTGGCGGAGATGCCGCTTTTAGACACTATACGCTCCCACCGTTTCACCAGAGTTTCCGTTTCCTCGGTAGACGCCAGCTCATTCTTGGAGATCCCCTCAGGAATCTTGGCACCACCCGCGCCCATGCCGGAGTTTTGGATTTGGCCTCCCACGTTTCGAAATGTGTACTCGCATCGGGCGGTACTCTATGAAGGACGTTTCGTCCTCATTACCAGCGTCCAAGTCCTCTCCGCGGCTAAATGGATAGGTATCATCAACATAATCATCATCATTGAGGTAGTCATCAACGTCCACGCCCTCTCCGCGGCTATATGGATAGAGATCATCAACATAATCATCATCATCGAGGTAATCTTCTCGTCGCCCGTAGTGCGATCGAATTCGTCCATGCCAATATCGAGACCAGCCATCTTTAATAATTATTATTATATTAAAGACAAAACAATACAGGTTTAATAGTTTCAATAAAATTAATTATGTCTTCGAGTCAATACGGTCCGCAAACTCAATCCATACCGCAGACTGCGTGAGCCCCTCGGGGCAAAAGGCGTGAGACAGAGTGTCGTTATTACGAACAAACCCATCGACGATCGACCAGAACCAGCAGCTCTTAGTCCGCTTCCCCAACCTCGGAGCTAACGACGTCATTGTTCCGGGTACTGTTCGCCTCGCTTTCACTATTTCGCTAACGTCGACGGACGCGGACCGAACCGTCGTTCAGAACTTGGGTCGCGCCATAGTCAAGAAGACTATGATAAAGATTTCTGGTAATGAGGTGATGTCGATCGATGACAGCGACGTCTACCATTGCTATCAGGACCTGTGGAAGACGTCACACGAGCTTGAAAACGCTGTCTATCAAGGTATTGACACCAGCAAAAATAAGAACGTAACCAAACTTAGAATCGGGGCTGCTAACAAGGCAGATAACAACGCGAGTGACAACGCGGTCGCGGGCGCTTACGGCAACCGCTTCTACATGCCCGCTCGACTTTGAGTTGCTGGAGAGTCACATGCCCTACTATCAGAGCGCTTTGGCTGACCGCCTCGAATACGAACTAACGTTCAACGACTACGGCCGAGTTATCATAGCCACCGACCAGTTATCGACGTATACGATCGATAATGTTTCGCTGGAGTACGACATGGTCACGATGCCCGAACTAGCGCGATTGATCAGAACCCAGTACGCCGGGCGCGTGCCATAACTTACGAACCGAGTTCTTCGCCATCGCAAGATGCCGAAAAACAAAAGCGACACATTGTGGAATATTAACGTCAACGTACCCGCCCGCTCGATGAAAGGTATACTGAATGTTGTTCGAGGATGCTCGGTTCGCGTTCGGTGCTAGAAAAAACCGACAGATTCTATAACCCCAAAATCACGAAGGTAGAGGTGACGATCGAGGGAGTCCCCAATCAACTCTACAGCGCGGGTCTTCGCGCGCACCAGCAGTGGGATGAAGTAAGAAAGCAGTTTGCTGCCGGATCTAAGCGCTCTCCGGAGGTTGCAGCAGTTGCTAAAGACCTGCATCTCTCGGCCGTCTCCCTCGCGGAGTTCCTGAATACCAAATACGCGTTATGGCTAGACATGCGAGCCAGCGACGATGACCAAATACACGGTAGCGGACGCCAAGTTGAGAACGCTAGTGAGGGGGGTGTGACGATCCAGATAACCAAAGAGCGGACGGAGCCGGGCCATTGAACGTGTACTTATATATAATTACAGACGCACAACTCAACATCGAAGATGGTCGATACGTATCAGCGATCTACTAAATCTAACGATTTATTAATAAAAAAATCATCTAACGATTTATTAATACATAATTTTGAAAAAATTAAGAAATCTAGCAATCAATACCAATTCACGATTGGAGATGCTCACTCCGCCATAATATGTGGGCAGACAGGATGTGGAAAAACGGTTTTCATCCTCAACTTACTCGAGGGATCCTACCGCGATGCCTTTCGTCACATTGTGATCCTATGTCCCACTGTGCGACACAACGATACTTATCAGCGGTGCCCGTGGATATGGACCGACCCTGAGGTATACGTTATTGACCCCGGTGATAGGCTTCACGATTGGTTGCGTGGATTATACCAAATATTTCAGGGTGAGCCCACCCTATACGTGATTGACGATTGCTCAGCCAAGGCGGCGATGACCAAAAAGAAGGACATGCTCTCCGAGCTCGCATTTTCTGGCCGCCATGCGAGGCAAAGCGTATGGATATCCACTCAAAAATACAACGCCGTCCTCAAGGATCTGCGCGAGCAAACGAAATGGGTCGCCCTCTTTCACTGCAAGGACCGAGACTCATTCGATGACTGTCTTCGAGAGAATGACGTTATCCCAACGCGCGAGGAGCGCCTGGAGGTTCGACAGATACTTTCGAAAACTAAGCACGCCAAGCTTCTGCTAAAGACTGATCAACCAACTGCTTATAAAGTTATCAACTAAATCTAACGATTTTGAAAAAAATAATTAGGAAAATTGCAAAGTAATAAGCTATTGCAAACTGCTACAATTGCTGAACAATGCTGAACAAATACTGAACAATGCTTAGCAATTGCTGAACAATGCTTAGCAAATGCTGAACAAATGCTGAACAAATGCTGAATAATGCTGAACAAATACTGAACAATGGTTAACAATGTTAACAATTTGGTGCTCCGCTGCGAGCTTTGTTGCGAGCATAATGGTGATCATAAGTATCGGGTGGTGCGCATTTATTATTTTAATAATTTTGAAAAAATTAAATAAATATGTTAAAGTGATGAGACTTGTTAGAATAGTTAAATTACTAATTTTGAAAAAATTAAGAAAAATGAACTGCGACGAACTTCTCGATCAGCTAATAGAAGAAACCTCAACTCCGACTGCCAACAATAATGATCCGACAGAGCAATCGGAATCAACTCCAACGGCGGTTGGTATTGGGTTGAGTGCAACGACTCCGAATGAAAATGAAAATGCGGCGCGACGAGAGCGGCTAGCTGCGCTGGTTGCTGGGGGACAATCGGAGCATTATCTCGGTAGGCGTCTCTCAGTTTGTCAGGTGGATAAGATGTCAGATGCGGAGATTGATAAAATGTATGCGCGATACGAATCCAAATTGGGAGCAGAGATGACAAAAACTCTTGGATCGGCGGCTATTCATTTGTACGCTACCGCCGTTAGTAGACTTCTCCCTATACCAAACACCGAAGGGTTGATTCACGATCTAGAGACTGACCCTTTTATAGGACACACTCTTAGAACGGCATGCTGCTCAATTTATCACAAGTTTGGAATGTACTTAGCTCCGCTGACAACCGCGTTGACCACGGGTAAACACTGTCAATTTGGACATATATGCCCACGAACTATAAGCCCTGATATTATAAATGATGACACAAGACACACCCGAGAGAGTGACGGAACCACACTCAACCCAATCGAAATTGGAGTTGAACCAGAGCACGTTGGATGAACCCTCAACAGCACGACATAAAAACCCGAAAAGACAGGCAGCTGGGCGGGCGGCGGCTGTCACCCGAAAAGTTAAACAAGATAAAATACTCGCCGAGCTTCAAGATGTCAAACTCAAATTGAGATTGGAGTTGCAATCGGAGACGACAAAACACCCGGTGGCAGCTGTTTCTCCCCCAATCGCTATTGGATCGAAACCGATTGCTCCAACTGATTGGATCCCGTGGGTTGTTGTTGGTGGTCTGTCGGTTGTGGGCACCTTGTATGTGCTTTACCGTTGCAACAACAGGTCATCAACGAGGTTGAAATTGAAAAAACAACCCCCGACACTGTTGGATGCGCCCCATTTAAACATTGATCGCGACCCATTTTATATGCAATAATTATAACAATGGCTGAACAAGATGGTAAAATGTTAGTGAATGCGCTTTATCACGCCGTGGTGATATCGGGTTTCAGTATCGGGTATGCTCGACTATCAAAGATGGCCCTAGGAGGAACCGCTCCCAAATTGGACTTTACTGTGAGAGACGTAGGGCTCGCGACCTTAGATGTAGCGGCCGCAGTTTGGACCCGAGATTATCGTTAAAGCTGGAATTCTACCAGTTAATATATGGAAATAAATGGCTTCAATCGCAGTAATAGTAGGTGGTGCGCTTGTAAACGCATTGGCGTTCAGCGGTATGCAACTTTATATTCTCTAAAATGAAAAGCTCGAACGTGGATGAGGAGCGTAAGCGTCATGATTTAGCTGTAGAACAACTCAATAGCGCAAAGGAAGCATGGTCGAAAAAACGAACCGCCCATCTGGACTGGGTCAATGAAGAGCTTCGCCGCGAAAATCACGCCGCGCAAACTTTTCAGAACGTTGAAGAAGCCAACCGCGAGTACGCGCTGGCATATCCGCACAAAAGTCTCGATCCAATGGATCCCGAGCCCCAACTTTCAGATTTCTATGTACCGTCAGAGCCCCAAAAGGACCGCGAGATCGCGTTCATCATCGTGGGAATGGGTGTGGTGGGTCTCGCCGGCTATTATATTCAATCGAGATTTTAAATTAATTAATTAAAACATTTTTTTTTTATAAATATATATATATAGAACGATGTTAGTTGACGAACTTTATGACGCTATGATCGATGTAGGCTACACTGCCCAAAAACATCGTTTACCTCTGGTGCAAAGAGTATGATTCGTCTGGCCCGAGATTGTCTCGAGGACGAAAAAGCGGCCACCCTTTTCGCAAAGCGGATGTTAGATTCCTCCCAATCGAGATTGGATGAATTAGATTTCCCTCTCCTGTTTCCAACCCAAACGGCGATTGGGGCTGCAGCGAAACTTCCAACAAAGGTTTATTATTAACGACGCAGTTACCGGACGAACTGGCGAGGGCATGTTGGAGATTGTCCGATATATTAGAATACTTCGCATACGATGAACACGCGCAAACTTGATACCAAACTAACGCGCAAGCTGTCGAATACATATATAGTCCACGCGGCTACTGGAAGGGACTCGCGGCCATCAAGAACCTCGCGGCGGCGACCAAGGTTTCAGAAAACGCTGTCAAGGAATGGCTCAAGAAGCAGGCCATCTGGCAGATCTATTTACCCGCGCCTCACAATATTCCGCGCCCGAAATTCGACGTGCCGGTGCCGAACCAAGTTCACCAAGCGGATCTCCTGTTTCTCCCTCACGATCGCGTCGGTCGCAAAACGTACAAGTACGCACTGACAATCGTTGACGTAGCGAGTCGTTACAAGGGGGCTGAGCCGTTGGCCACTAAAGAGTCTAAGGAAGTGGCCGAGGCTCTTTCCCGAATATATAAGAGGAGTCCTCTCAAATGGCCGAATCTTCTCCAGGTCGATCCCGGCCGCGAGTTCATGGGCGCGGTCTCTCATCTATTGTCTAAGCATAAAGTTTCTATCAGACGCGGCCGCGTCAACATCCACCGGGACCAGGGGATCGTGGAACGCTTCAATCGAACCCTGGCTGAGAGACTGTTCGGACACCAATACGCTAAAGAACTTGTAAACCCTCATTCGCGATCGACCGAGTGGGTGGCCAGACTGCCCGCCGTGGTCTCCGCACTGAACGGAGAGGTGACCAGATTGATAGGTAAGAAGCCTGTAGATGCTATCAAGTTTAAAAGGGTGACGAGCGAGCCCTCTGCCGTCTCGCGCGGGCGACCCGTTGGTTTAGAGGAGCAGCAATCGGCGATTGCACTTCCATCAGATATTGACGTCCGGTACCTCTATCAACCCGGAGAGCTCGAAGGTGGCAGCCGCCGCGCGACTGATCCAGTGTGGTCTCTCAATGTATATCATCTAGATCGATCTATTACCAAACCCGATGAGCCCGTGCTCTACTATTTGGATGATGGGCCATCTCGAGGGTTTGTTCGCGAAGAACTTCTTATAGTGTCTTCTGACACCCAGCTACCCCCTATTACTTAAATCAATAGAGGTTCTGTATGTATTCCGTCTGGTAACACGCGTCTTTTATCGTAGTATGCCGAGAGTCCTAATTTTTGTTGACAGTACGTTTTCATAACGCCGTCTTTCATTTTAAATCCTCTATTTTGTGCTACATCTATAATGTGTTTTCCATCTTCTGTAGTTTCACTTAGTACTCGTTTATATCTATCCCAATTTAAATTGTTAGTTCTCTTGGACATTCCTTTTTTCGCAGAGTTTTTATTAATTTTAATTTGTTCCAAATTATCTTTAGTGAAATTAATTTTTTCTACAAAATAACACTTACTAGATAACGCTATCGCCCTATCCCCGCTAAATTCCATTTTGAAAAGTCCGGGTCTCTCTTTCGCTCCATTTATCCCAAGCCAACCATTTATTTTTTTCTTTTTCAAACTCGTCTAGTAAGTTAGGTCTAATCAATTCCTCTACGTTTTTTTTTTCACTAACTCCTATATACATACTATCTGTAACCATCAGTATTATTCAAAGTCTTCTCTTTTGTATGTTATTTAACTAGAAATTCGTAGTAAAATTCCAACATTCTCAATTTAGCTAGTTGATAAACCGCTATTCCACAGTGGAAGGGTCTCTTTACTGCACACCGGGGTTTTCGGGAAGATATTTCGTACGCATCTCCTATCTCTTCCAAATCATCAAAGAATGCAGATCTTAACGCTTTGTCAACACAGGTTTCGTCTTGTGTATATGTCGTATTTAAATGTCTCTCTTTTGCCTCTATCATTTTTCCACAACACGAATTGCCTAATAATTTCATTATATCCGCTACTGGTTTCTTATTTGGTTCTACATCGCCTGTTCGTCTTGCGGCTGTAACTTCTTTTGCGAACCATTCGAAGGGTTTACCACTAATATAATCTATAACACGATGAACTCCCAGTTATTTCTAGGCCGTGTTTTAAATACCATTTCAACAGTGGCGCGTACAGCAATACTTTAGTGGCGGTCATAGATCCCACCAATTTTCTTCCATTTCCTCTAGTTCTTCCAGTATCTTCCAAATATTTTAACATGTGTGTGGGAACTTCATCAACCTCTACTTCTCTGTTTATAAATATTGGGGACATTTCAGAAAACTTATGTTTTAAGTTGTGTGGAACTTCTATATCCACCTCCGCAAACCCAAACCAGTCTCCAGATAAAACTCTTTTACAAAACTTTTTAATAAATTTAGGGTTATGTGGGGTATCTATATGGTGTATAGTTTCTCTCCCACACGGCATCTCTTTATTTAACGTAGATAAATATAACGCGTTTTGCATCGTACCCCAAAACAGCCTTGCAAGGTTTGTTAATTTCATTTGATCTAATATTGGAAACACCGGCTTCTGCATAGCGTGTAAATACTATTGATGGACCACCAACTAGAGCGTCCTTCATCATTTCGTATGTTTCTTCTTTTGGTGCATATAGAGCATCCTCCGGTATAATCGTCTTTGAAGATTTTTGTTCTTTAATGGTTCCTCTCAATAAATATTGTATAGCTACTCCAGGTAGTGTTTACCGCATCTTTGAAATATCCACACCTCTGTGTTTATAAAATTCACACATTTTTTCCACCGCTTCTAGGAACGGTGCTACATCTAAATCGTTATAATATTTCAACCAATCTCTGAAAGTTTTCATATTATTTTCTTCGAAAATTCTACGACATTTACTTAATTCTGTTTCATCTATTAACATTTTCCCAGATAGTTTGGAATACCAATTCTCTATATCGGGTAGTCCTGGGTAATCCAGTTTGTCTGGAGAATCGAACCACTCATAAGGAAAGAAAGATTTCTGTCCTTTGCAGTCGTAGGCTTTTATCCAACTATCGTAACTTACACCAGGTCCTAGATAAAGTATTACATCAAGAAATCTAAATTCTGGAGTAAATAGAAATATTGTTGCGTTTGCACGTTTTCCGACCATTACTTTCTTTGTTGTTGATGTCAGTTCGCCTACTAGGTATTTCTTTATTAAGTTTATATCGTACTTACTGCTGTTAAAACCTATAACCGGTACTTGCTCTATCCACTGTTCGATCTTGGCGATTTGGTTTTTACGTAAATATTCCGTATTAAACTTATATCTTGACCACACTTCTTCTCTTATAGCTTTTCCTCTGACTTTCAAATCTTCTATGAATTTTTCTATAAGTTTTGCGGGATCTTTATCACAAATATGAGTTACTGTTCCTGAGAAATTATCTCCTATACTAACGCTTGCCGGAACGTGCTCAGCTTCGTACTCTAAACTATTACCGGTAGTTTCAACTTCTGGCTGGAGATACGCCTCAAAATCGTATACTATCTGATATGGATAAAGAGTAGTGTCACAACCGATCTTTATATCTTTACCCGTTCTTTGGAATTCGCATTCCCACATAACTACTAGGTTGAATTCTTTGCTTTTTCTAATAACTATATCTCTTCTCATTGTGGATGCGCGTTCTTCTTTTTTATGCTTTGCATGAATCTCACACCCGTGCCAGTAACAGCCGTGATATTGATATACGGTATTGGTTTCTGGACAGTATCCATCTACCGGAGCTCCTAAAATCCATCTTTCACCTCCGTGTCCGCACTGTTCGTGGTGAATGTGAATTCCCTCCCGCTTTTCCACAGAATACATCCAATCGATCGCCCCATAACTGTTAGAACCTTTTGGGTAAAACGCTTTCTCGAACGACGAACGCGGGCGCTCTAAATAATTACCATCACATACTATTTTTGTCTCACCTTTCATACATTTTGGTCCGTGTCTCTTCATATTACTCGCTTTCGTGAATTTCTGTTTGCAATTATCGCAGGCGTAAATTTTAGATAGGTTTTTTAAGGTTTTTTATCAGAAATGCGTGATTATTAAACAGTCCTATTGTCATTTGGTTTATTACCTATTGCCTTATATTGTGCAGGTACCTTTTTCAACCACATACATTACATTCGGTGGGTGATATACTTCTATACCGATTTTAAAAAACTCTTCAACCATTTTTCAATCTGAAAAAGGAATTGGTGAAACCACATTACTACCAAAATATTGCTTACTAAGTTCTTTCGCCTTTTCTGTACATCTGTCGGTCTTTTATCTGTCATATGCATAGCTAGACACCTGAACAGACAAAGGTCGTCATTATACTTATCTAAAGAATACATACCTTTTTTATTCTTCAGCCATTCTGGAAGTTCTCCTCCTGCCGCTTCTTTGGATTGTAGTCCCAAATCTATTCCCCTACTACCCTGTATTAGCTTTACGAAAACCTCTACCCATCTTACAAACTTCCACTTTGTATTCGGTCTGTCTATTTTATCGGACATTATTCGTGTTTGCTCCTTATCTGACAGCCATTTTTTAACGGTTTTCATTGATGATAGTGGTTCGCTACCACCGAGATTTTTGTGAAATATTATAGTTTTAGGTTTTCCATTTTTAATTTCCTCCATATGTTCTAGCTTGTACGAATATGAATATCTCAAATAAAAATTGGTTGTTAGATACGGAGCGAGTTTATCGGACATGCGTTCAGACTCGTTAATGTTAATGTTTTTACGAAAGGATAATGTAACTACCCGTCTTCCATTTCTACCTTTTCCAATGTTTCATCGTGAGCCCCCAATATTTCTTCACCTTTTTCCACTATCGCGCTAAACGATAGATTTTTTCTTATTATTATTTTGGCGTCTAATTTGGGACAAATTATTTGTGCTTGAAGGTTTGATTACACTAGCCCTTAACCCCGCAATACTTTCTTTTTGAATTCTGTTACCTACTTCCTCCGCTTTGGATATATCTTTAAAGGCTCCTCTTTTGTGGGCGCGGGTAAACCGCTTCATAAACGCCTCATTCTTTGTGGCATTTATCAGCTTTGTCAACCCCCTAACTCTCAACCGTTTACTATAAGTAATCCCTAGAGATTCGGCTTCTCTTCTCAAACTTCTATTTCTGCTCTAGTTTCTGACGTTATCATATTTTCTGTAAACGCCTCATTCTTTGTGGCATTTATCAACTTTGTCAACCCCCTAACTCTCAACCGTTTACTATAAGTAATCCCTAGAGATTCGGCTTTTCTTTTCTCTCAAACTTTCTATTTCTGCTCTAGTTTCTGACGTTATCATATTTTCTGTAATATACTTTTGTATAACCTATGAAATTTATCTGTTCAATTGGTCTTGAAAACATTATGTTTTTTTTTACGACCAATTGAATATAAACATAAACATATACATATATAATGGAGTGTGAGACTTGTTGTAAAACGTTTACGCGTAAAGACTATCTACGAAGGCATCTAGCGAGACGTAGAAAGTTCCTTGTGCCCCCCCACAATTTCAATGCCCCAGATGCCCTTGTAAATTCGTTAGTGCCCAAACTCTTTGTAGACATAAGCAACTACGCTGCCCTGTGGCTACAGGTGAACGTGGTAGACTAGAGCTGGTAGAATTAGTTGCTGATCTGCGAAATAAATTATCTATATTGGAGGAGGAAAATATGGTGTTGGAATATAGACTATTGCGCGAGGACGCATTTAAATCGGCAAACTTATTAGAATAAATTCATAAATTTACTGTCGTAAAAAACATCATTTTAAACCATCATTTATGACAACGAGACAAAAATAAATCCTTTTTAAGACTATTGTTTTATCTGTTCAATTGGACGTGAAAACAACATGATGTATTTATGACAACGAGACAAAAATAAATCCTTTTTAAGACTATAGTTTTATATGTTCAATTGGACGTGAAAACAACATGATGTATTTATGACACACATTTTGGATGTTTGTGGTTGGTGGGAGACAATTTCCTCGTTAACCAATTTTTGATTTTTCGGGGGGTGGTGGAGTAGTATAGAGGGTGGAGAAATGATACCACCGTTAGGTGGTATCATTTTGACTCCCTCTATACTACTCCAGTGACTATATATAAAGCGGAGTTCCTATTTGCCTGACTTGACAACAAATCATATTTTATCTTTCCACCTGATTACTTCAACTCAACTGTACCAAAGGTTAGAAAATACCACAAACCCTGTATTTATGCAACCAACTGATGATACACATGTCCTTGGGCAGTACTTCAATGTGATTGATAAACTGAACTCTGTTGTGACCTGTGTCGTATTACTGTGTGTGCAATGGACATGTTTCGTAAGGCATAAAACGCCACAAAATCAACCAAAAACTATAATTTCTGCTTTCTTTGTGTGTAGAAATTTGGTTTCTGTAGAACAACAAGATCTGCGTAGGCCATATGTTTGTGTTCTCTATGCCATTCTTGTTCAGCGATTATAATTATTTGTTGTTGAATGTTAAAACATGTGGAGACGACCCCCAAATTAGCATGCATAACAACAGGTGAGTGCTTGGTAATTGTACATTGTTCAGATCTGACATAGTAGTGTAGTCATCCAGAAGATATAACTTTAAACCTTGCTGTACTGTGACATTGAATTCATTAACGCTTATGATACTTAATTAATTGTTAATTAATTGTTAGTCCACTGCTGTTTATTTTTTATTTTCCGTATGCACCCCCCTAAATTCGCCGAGGTCCGCTATTTTTCAAATAGTAATCTCAACAAATCTTGAAATGCATTAATATACAGGTAATTTGCATGAAAATGTCACAATTTACCACCGTTGAAATCCGAATTTAAATGACTTAAAATGCAGGAGAATGCATTTCAGGCCATCTAGGTTTCAAAAAATTCAGGGGGAGCATGCCCCCGGACCCCCCTAGCGTACTCGCTCCACTACGTGCGGCTCGCCCCTGATGCACCCCCCCATAGAAAATCTTGCGTACGGGCCTGAATACGTTTACAAAATTGACAACTTTTGACTTTATTTCTGAAAAAAATATTGTAAATTTTGTGAACGTATTTAATGAAAGTACGCAGATGTCCGGATTCTAATGGTTAATTTGGACAGCTTGCATAGACTATGCTGAAATGACTGCTATCATTTTAATGTATTCCTATTTGGTAATACAAGTGCTACAAAGAACACAAACTTGTATTATGGTGTATTTATAATGGTGGATAAATTGTGCCTGGTTCTTGTCATAAATCTTGTATCGAATGTAAACTTAAACACTTATTGGTAGTATACAGACATTATACATCTTGTAAAACTGTTTTGAGCTGCCCCCCATTATTATACCTTGCTGTTGTTGATAATGAATATGCCACAGTTGGAGAAGGCCTACCAGTAAACCAACCTTAGTTGAAGTACACCAACCACATGTATAGAGATAAGACAAACCCATCAGACAAGCACAATACTTCTACCATGCAGGCTGTCCTCCCCCAGTACTTGGCCATGGTGCTTTACAGACATTGACCAGTCAATTAACCTTATATATGTGACACATCCTGACAAAATGGTGCCTGTTTTGACCAGTTCAGCACGAGTGTAGGACATAATCCCCCCCCCCCCCCCCGGCCCCCCGGGTGGACAAAATCCTACCCCTTCGGGGGGGATTTTGTCCTACCCTGCATGAGCGGGGGGGATTTTGTCCTACCCTGCATCTGAGCGGGGGGATTTTGTCCTACCCTCATCTGAGCGGGGGGGGGATTTTGTCCGCCTGTGTCAAAAAGCACGGGGGGGATTTTGTCCGGGGGGGGATTATGTCCGGCTCCCGTTCAGCACCTGTACGTAGCCGATTTCATCAAAATTGCAAAGTATACTTATCTAGCAAAGTATACTTTGAAGGAGTAGGCGAATAATGATACAATATACATGTACAGACTGATTTTTCTCCTGTATAGCACATTCCTGCACTGATAAAGAAGCAAGATATCATAGGGAAAATAGAGAAAGATAAAAATCAGTATTCAAACTGCAAAGTGTGTGTGCTGCTAATAGTTCATGAGACATTGAAATGTAAGTAAGGAAAGTGACACCTCATTTATCTCTATCAACCACAGGAGTGCAGGCCATGTCGACATGGTAAGATGTACGTTCGACAGCATCCAACGGTACATGTAATCTGAAGACTTCCTCACATGTGTACTTGGGGGGAAACACCTGGTAACTTATACCTTACATGTGATCTCCTCATGTGTGTGTGAGGTATCTACTGTACATGTATCTGTATGCACATATAGGTGTTCCACGTATTAAGGGTTGAATTGAATACGGATCCAGTTTCAGTTTTATCTTGTTTATCTATAACAGCCATAACAGAATTTCCCCACTAGTAATGACAGTGAGAACTTGTGTGGGATGAGTCACCTATTGACGTAATGCATGTGAATGAAGGCCACTTCCTTCAGACAACCTTCACTCCTGGCTATATGGGAAATAAGTATCAAACCACAGGCTTGTGAGCGGTCGACCTACTGATTGAATATTGCACTCCTGCAGCCTGTTTCAGTAGACGCACAGTGGGTGGTTCACTGATTTACAGTGCAGGCCATGATCAGACTGCACGGATGCGTAGGCTGATCTTGGACTACATTTTTCGCAAATGTCGTAAGCCCCATTTCTAAAGTCACCGCCACAAATCTTGTATAGTACTGCTAGAAGTACATTTTATTGTAGATGCCAACATGCATGTTGATGTTTTTCGTAATTATGTTCTTTCACAATATTTGTTATGTGATTAAAAACGGACTAAAAATAACAGACTAAAAAGTGTATCTCGTTTTGTCATACATGTTTATTCTTGTTCATGTAGCGTCTTCACTAAGTAGTAATCCTAACATATCCGATTCTGAATGCGTACAGTTGTAGCTATTACTATGCTGGTAGTATTTACTGAATGCGTTGTCGTCTTGTGGTTATGTATAGATCCCTGACAAGCTGTACAGGTTTTCTTTGCCAGCAGTTCAGAAATGATTAATGCCTCGTGGAGCTACAAGCAGTCAGTCAACTTGTGCATGCACCTAGTGGTGATCATGATCTAGGTCAGAGTATTTATACAACAGTATTTATCAATACCAGGGGCTCTAAAGATCGCGCTGATAACAAGCTACAGTAATACGTGGATTACTTTATTGTTCAGTTGGCGTTGTGTTTGACAGGCAGTTAGTTGTAGACGCCGTCGCGATTATAGTAAACTATACTGTGTGTAGATCTTGTGTTTTACTCTCGGAATTATTTGTATGTGAAAAGGAAATAAGGAGTGTGGAATAATGTGTGACGGTAAGTCAGTGTAACCTTTCTTTGTGATGACTGCATGCATATTATTATCACTCAGACATTATTGTGTGCACTGGTGTTATGTGAATACCCAAACTGTTTCATATGATACACTTAGCTGGGTTATCTGATAGTGAGATTGTTGTTCACTTAATCCAGTAGTTGTCTGTGGTAGCAGGGACACAATATAGGGGATATGATACTGAAATCTCAGCTGTGCGGATGACTTTCACCATTTCATCTGTCTTTTATAGTATCTGTATCTTTATCAAGGTGCATGATCACGTGGTTATAACAACAACAGTGGCTGAAAGTGTTGAAATCTGGAAAGTATTATTTGATATTTTCCTTAATATGAAACGGATTTTGATGAAATATGGCGCAGCAAACGCGTCTTCATTAGCTGCATTTGGTGGTACAGGGAGTTTGGCACAGACTTATGTCTTTTTTGTGAAGAATCGATTTCCGTGTCTGAGATAGATTCTTCGCAAAAATCGACAGAAGTTTGGGCGAAAATACAGAGACCACCAAATGCAGCTTAACAAGACGCGTTTGATGCGCCATATTTCATCAAAATCCGTTACGTAATAAGGACACTATACAAGAATACGTACTTTGAATCAGATGGATTCTGGAAATTTCAGTACTTGTTGTTAGTACCACGTGATCATACACCTTATTTATAGCTGAGACCCGGCCATTATATAATATAGTCACAATAACAGCCCATTCTGTCCTCACGTTTTGCAAATAAATCGGGAATAAAAGAATAATCCAAGTCAAAGTAGGTATATTTACATGTTTATTATTGATCTGTGCAAGTTTTTTAACAGAACCACGAAGTATTAAACCGTTCGTTCGTCACAAAATGCGAGGACAGAATGGACTGTTATTGTGACCATATTTTATAATGGCCGGGTCTCGGCTATAAATACAGATAATATAAAAGACAGATGAAATATGGTAAGTCATTCGTATAGCTGAAATTATCTAAGCCAGTTACATGTGTACTTTAGGGCACACCGGTCCTTTCTAGATGATTCAAGGTTTATGTAGAGAGCTACCAGTCTACCTTAATGTATGCATAAGTCTATGGTTGAAGTAAATACACGCATGTGATTCCTTTTCCGCCTTGATGTAACATTTTTATCCTGTTGGTGACATTGCTGTCTGAGGGTTCAGACTGATCAGGGATGTCAATGATTCCAAATTCCGCATGGTGATTTCACCAGTGCCAATATGAGCTGATTAATTAGCCAGACTTGTTTTGTCTTTTATTTATGCTGCCACCATTATCATTGAGAGGGGTATATTGCTGTCAGATATGATTTTCTGCAATTCCACATGTATAAATTGAAGGGATCAGGGAGTTAAGCCTTTCAACACCACAGGCCTGTATAGTGGTAGTCGGCAAAATGTGTAGATCCAGATGAGCCGAGAACCAAAACACCCACTTTTCAAAAATGGACTTGTCTGAAAATTATTTTGTGACGATTGGATTGGTTGCAAAATTGATATATATCAAAATCCATTCCAGTTAATTAGGGGTGAAAGGGTTAAGGAGGATATAATATTCCTGTACAGAATTGGCGCTGTACAGCCTTCCATACCCAGTCACATGAACTGGGTTAATGCATGTCAGTTAAAAATGCGGTTGCAATCAGATCAAGCTATTCCCCATTGTTGTTCGCAAGTACACATCCATCATTAGCAGCAGCTGCAAAAGGTTCACAGAGACTGCAGTGATTAATGAGTGCTAGGATCACATTAAGTCGTGAGAGGCGGGAAAATAATATTTATCTGATCTTCCTCCTATCTTATTTATTGAACAATATTTTAAAAATATTTGTCAAAGTCTCACATTCTTATGTGCGGCTGGCTGCCAAAGCCAAACACTATTACAATAAGCAGTAAACCTAAATGGAAGAGGTCCCCCCTTATTCCACTGACCCCTTCAGTTGGTCTGGGAATACCAGTTCGCCCCTTTTACAATTACTATCAAGTAAATAAATAAATTTTACAAATTTCTACCATATACAAGCTATGTATTAACCCTTACTACGCTGAATTAAATGTTGTCGTCTGCTGGAAATGTTTTATTTTCAATATTTCTCGACAAAAACCTGTTTTGACAGCACATGAGAGAATCGTCTTCAGTGGAGACGATTCTCATGTGCTGTCAAAACAGGTTTTTTGTTAAGCATTAAGGCAAAAATGAAAAACAGCAGAAGACATTCTCTGTCCCCCCCCCCCCCCCCGCGCATAGCGAGGGTTAAACATCTAGGTTTTCTCTGCTATTCTTTGTTCTTTGTCTGTTCTATGCCATCTTATTTGCTGCATTCGGATACCATTTGTTTTGTGGTGGCATCCCCCCCCCCCCCCCCCCCCTTTAATAGCCCACACGTTTCCCCCCACACGAGGGTTAAACATTTAGGTTTTCTCTGCTATTCTTTGTCTGTTCTATGCCATCTTATTTGCTGCATTCGGACACCATTTGTTTTGTGGCACCATTTGTTTTGTGGCACGTGGTTGTTACAAAATAAAGCCTGTCCATAAGTGTATAGGGGTATTACAGAATTTAGAGGCTTGTGTTACACCTTCATCACATAGCGTGGTGTTGTTTGGGTTTGGCAGACATTTTAATCTGGTAGATTTTGGTATCTGATACAGCGTGCGTGGTCTGTATTCTTCATTAAAACTCTAAACTGGAACTCTCAAGGTGAATGCATTCTAAGCTTCGGGAGTGGCCGTACTACAGAATATTACTGGTTTTTGGTCTCATGGTGATTTTGAACCTTGTAGAATGATAATGATATGGGCACAGCTCATGGACTTTGAGCATGAGCATAGGTAGATAGTACATTGCTCTGATGAGTATATAGAGCTGCAGACAACCAATTGCCTTGAAAGTAGAAAACAGACAACTAGAGAATAGAGTGTGTTGCTTGCTTTAACACATGTGGCTCTCAGGCCTTGAATACCCACTGACCAAGCCGCTATATGGCATACCTTGGTAGAACCACTTGGTAGAGCGGGAAATACAATTGTATTGCACAAACTCCAGCGCCGGGATCGGGGATCAAACTCAGGCCACCGGAGTAGCAGTCGGACCAATCGGACGGCATAACCTCTTAGCTATAATTCCACTCCAAAGTACATGCTCATAAAGTTTAATTATTATTGTCCTCGGAATAAGGCAGTTTGATTGGCCGAGACTGAATCTTGTCCAATCACACTTCCTGATTTCGGGCATGAGAAAAGTTTCGTAAGCACAATCCCATGTATTCTGGTAGCCAGGATTAACCTTCACCAGAGTAGACGTTTCCCTGTGGTGTGTCGGAGAGATTATTCAGTGTGAGGGTGTATGTTCAGTATGTTTATAGCCCTGCCAGACCTGTTTACATTGCAGATATGGTCTGGAAAATCCATTTGCTGCAGAGCAGGAGTCTGGTGTAATTGCTTCTGGTTACCTGGGAAGAAAGTGTGTTGCCAAATTGCATGCAGGCACTATAAGAGAAACACATAGCTATGTTGGAAACGTTGATGCTCTATTAGACTAAGACCAGCCATTAATAGTTGTAGAAGAACCAAATGCTTTGTTTTTTCTCTGCTATTGTGTTGTAGACCATTGTTGAGAGTTTGAATGAGGAAAGTGTGTAGTCTGTGTATTGAAGACCACACATATACCTGGAATATGTCCTAATGCTAGTCGTACTAATTGTAATAGTTTGCATAGAAGCAACTGTCTTATTTCCTCATGTTTCATGACATGCACTGATAGTAATAATGACACCTTTAATTCTTGTAAAAACCTGGACTTGATGGTATCGGATTTCTATTTCTGGAACTTGTAATTGTGGTTGTGACTGGAGACCTGGGGCTTATGGGCTTTGCAACTAGTGTAGATCCAGATCAGACTGTGAAGCCCCCCCCCCCATGTTTGTATCCATATGTGTGACTGTGACTGGAGACATATGACTTATGGGCGTTGTGACCAGTGTAGATCCTGATCAAACTATGCTGATGCATCTGCACTGTTTGCCATACTATCAATGAAACACCTCATGCTCCTAATAAGCAATATAGTTCATTATCAGGCTACATGAGTGTGCTATTTGATCAGGAGTTACACTGGTCATAAATCCCATAAACCTGGTTGGTTGAGTTTGGCTGATAACATGTGATGTACTATTATCTGTGGTACAACTTGATACAAAAATTCATAAGGCATTAAACACGCCCATGTTGATGGTGTACTAGATTGTATTACAGCTGACATTAAGCAGACAGAATATGATTTAACATGCCATTTAATTGTACATACAGGAAATTGGGAAACTTGTAGGGTTTCTGCCATCTCTGTCCCAAATGATAATTACTACCATCGTCTTTGTTTATTAATCGAAACAGTGTACTGGTAATATGCTATTTGGAACATATTCTGTGTGCCAAACAGACATTCCGACTGATCCTGGACTAGACTAGCTGGTCGCTGTCGTTTATACGATCTGTTCATGCCAGATGGCGACCCATATATCAGCACATGGTTTATGACCTGTTCAGTGTAGTCCCTAAATGAACATAATCAGCTTTATGTGAACTCATGCATATTTTTGTTATCAATCTCAGTTGGGGCTTTGGCATGTCGCCAGCGTAGTATGACAAACAAGTTCTACTTTACACTATACATCTTACAGGGGCCTTCTATAGGGAGAGTGTGTTTGAATTGTGATTGTAAACAAAGTAATATTCAATAAAATGTTGTCGCAGTATTGATAGTGTTAATTAACATGTATATCTATTGTGCGGTACACATGGCATATTATAAATACCTGTTGTATGTTCTGATTTCCTGAAATGATGTCGTGTGTAATGTGAATCAACTGTCTGGCAGTTGATAAAGATGAAATAACATCTATATTACAAGTCGAAAATATTGAGAAAAACGGAGATTAAACAAAACAGTTGACGACAAAATTTAATTTACATTGTAAAGGTTTACATAAAATATCTCTGAGTTTGATTATGTGCACTAAGAGAAATAGTTATTAAAAATAAATGTCCGAGTGCACAAGACATGATGATAACAGTTTAATATGTATGGCATGATACACATTTTGATTATGTACCAGATTGAATTACAGATAAATGGATTAAACATGATCAGGCTGTAGAATTGGGGATTAAACGCTAATGCATGGTATTAAATTATGAGCCGCCGACTGAGAAAAGGGACACTCGAACATTTGTGGTTAATGATCATTCCACATGCAATCTATTCATTGATCATTAATGGTTATAGCAGTCATCAGTTTCATAAAAATGGCCGGACACAGGTTCGCCCTGCTTCAGTTTGTATCGGTATGCTATATAAACTATAAGTATTCCGTCCGACTTTGGTCGGATACAAGCTTGTATTGCAATGAAAATCATGAATACGGTAATCAACAAATTTTGTATATGTTCTATGTATTTAACTCGAAAACTTTGTTCATTTGAGAATTATCGTTATTTTGTTGAAATACATAGAACACATACATTAACTCTTTGCATGCTAGCGGTGAAAATATCCGCCAAACAAATTAGGAGTACCGGTATATTTTTTATTTCTCTCTAAATATGTCCTGGAATTTCATTAGAATTGCATGAGTCCTCAGGACTCAATTCTAATGAAATTTCAAGACATATTCATGATATTTACAAGGAGAAATAAAAGAAAGTACATGTATGATGATTTTTCGTCCACTATTTTTTAACTATTTATAGCCCACACGTTTCCCAGCATGCAAAGAGTTAAATTGTTGATTTAGTCATGAAGATTTTAGTCAAGGTGAGTGCTGACTGATGGCTAAATTGACCATATTACATGTAATACCTTCTTCCACTGACCACTTCATATTTTGACCAACCAAGATTCTGACCATCACAATTGACCATATTTGTTTGTCTACCTTCAGGTGAAGACTAGCAGTGCGGGAACCACCCCGACGCCCACAGCCACCCGCACGCCTGTGTCACGGAAACCTCGCACACCCCAGCAGCCGCCCACCGCCTCCACCCCTCCCACGCCAACACCCACACCTACACCACCTAGTGTGGAGCCAGACAACAAACAGAAAAGTAAGCCTACTTTGCTCAACTAATTTGTCTTAGCTCTCTCTGGTCATTTGAGTTAATCCATAACCTTGTCTCGGATTCAAGGGGACAATTTCAGGTTTTTTGCCCCTTCCTCATTATAACTATATTGCAATGGGAAATTCTCGTATTTTGAGGGACAAGGGAAGTTTGAGGTACTAAAATGTTCCCTAGGATCGCTCTAGGCACAACACTGCACAAGTAACTGACATCGACTAGTTCATGTTAAGTTTCAGACTGTTCCATTATGCAGGAAAGGGGGTCATTTCGTAACAATTCAAAAAATGTCCACAAATGGTGAAGATTCTGATAAGACGGCTCGTTACGAGTCGGCTCATCAGAATCTACACCATTTACAAATATCAGGAAAGAGATCTCCAGTGTTGGAAAGGTTAAGTGGAAACCGATATTGTCGGATGCTGTTCGTTATTTTTTAAACCTTTTGTTTAAACAAAAGAACATTCATTGGCAAGACATGAGAATTATGGACGTAACCCCCTTCGGCCACTAACTAACTGATTCATCCGCTTGTTGGTCTGGAACTATACGATTCAAACACTCGGTCAGCCCAGGCTTTTGTGAATGTCACGTGTTGCGCGAGTAAGGAACGTTTGTTTCGCAGGGTTATCATGTACTGTATGTGACACCATCATGCACACATTCAGCGACAGACACATGCCCTTTATGTCTGGTAAGCTGGCTGGAACGCTGCAGTAATAGGTCCTTTATGCATTTTGACACAACTTTATATTCATGTGGCCTTTTCATTGGTAATTATACCAATAGAATATGCTAATTTATTCAGCTGTAAACGACTGCTGGGTCACAAACGGGGTGAAATAAGCTTGAAAATACAACTCCACATTTAAAGCTTAGAAGTGTTGGTTGGCCTGGCTTCACCCCTTCTTCTGGTCTCTACGGAGGACAAGAGGGTATACACATCTTAGCAATGAATCCATTCTTAAGGATTCATGTCTTAATTGTAAATCTTACCTGGATTCACACAAAGGGTCACACTGGTATCATATGTCTAGGTACTGGATGTTTTTACTGTCATTTGACTGCAGAATGTACATTGCTCCTCCCATACATTTGTCTTCCTGTCTATATTATGAATGTACAGTGAAACCTCTCTAAACCGGACACCCCCAGGGTGTCCAGTTTATAGATGTTCCACTGTACATCAGACATATGACTATACCATGGTATGCGGCTGTGCTAAATGCAAACTTGAACAGGCATTATCATCATAAATATACACCAATGAAATCCATAACATTAAGGATACACAGACTGCCTGCGTGTCCTGTTCAGAGAGGTTCTAATGTATATGATCTTGCTGTTGGATGGATGTAAAACTCCAAATGAATCAATCAAATTGTTGTGAAGGTCATTGTGTGTTCTGGTTCCTAACACAGCTGTTCCCATGATGTATGTGTTGGCTGGTGTTCCCTGGAGGGCAGATTGCAAATAAAGCTGTCATAATACATCACAAACCGAAAAGGTGTCTGTAGAACAAGGGGCTAAGTCCCTTATGAACTTATTGTTGTGAAGGTCATGGTGTGTTATGATCCTCAGACTTCACTTAATCTGTTCCCATGGCATGTGTGTGTTTGGCATGTTTCCACAACGGAAGGGCTCTGTGGATAAAGTCTTCCACTGACCCCGTCGATTCTCATCTGAACCATTCAATTGAGAACTCCCATTGTTATTCCGCTATATCAGCACGCCAATACAATGTTTGTATGTTTTACACTACTCAATAGGAATAAAATACAGTAACATAAACACATCTAAATAAAGCACATCAATGTCGTTTTTACATAGGGTACATGTGTATCCGTATGTATTGCGATCGAGCGGGATCATTTGGCCCGCCCACGACCCCCCGTGGTGCGGACGCCTGTGATTGACAACTTAGAATCGCGTCGGACAGTTAGCCACGCCCCAGATCCCCTCGATGGGCACGTCCGTAGTGATATCTTGGAATAACCATAACAACAAAATGCATTGTGTTACTAAACGTTTAACTGGCATACGCAACCACTAATTGAAAATAATATTATGAAAAACTTGCACTGCACAATATCAACAACGGTTGTTCTACGTACAAAAATACATCGGATTATTTTGTTGCGCGTGATTTGCCCCCATTTGCAGCACAAATCTTCCGTTCATCGCTAAATTTAGTAACAGAGTTAACTCCCCTCCGAATACTCTCCGAAACAAGCGACGCGTTTAACACACAAACTACATCAAGTTTGACCTTCCGACAGCCTATTTTTAAACTCACCCGACACCTGTGCGAAACAAAACTCGCACGTGTAGGTCTAACTGATGTTTAATCCTCATTCTCTCTCTCTATCGATGGATCTACAGTGGATTTTAGTGACATTCCTGAATTCGGCCTGATTGACATTTGTCTATGGTGGCCAATACACGCCAACATGAGTGTCAATTCTACGTTCATGGAAGGGGGTCAATAAGTCAGTATTTAAGGTGATAACTTACAGTCAGGGAACACATTAATGACAGTATAACACTGCAAGTACTGAAATACAACAAAAAAAATCTAACAAGTTTCTAAACGTTACAAGTGCCCGCTATACAGATATAATCATTTAGTAATATTTATTTTACTGATAGTGACACGCGCGGTGGTATCAGGCTATGTTCATATGCAAATGAGGCATGATATGTTTTAATTATTTATACTAAAGAAATGCGTCACCTGAAAAAATAATATTTTCGACAGATTTTAAAGTATGATCATTGCACATCATAAAATAAATACAGAGATTAAAGAGTAATGTCCGTTAACATTTTAAGCAAACACGGTTATCGCCCCTCATATCAGTGTGTAAATTTACGTCTGATATAACATGTATAATAATGCCAATCAGTACGTGGGATAATGGCGCATGAATGTTTATTTTGCCAGGAAATGTCTCAGATGATGTCTGATGTAAAGAACATTTTGTACCTACTGAGTGGGCATGTACCTTTAAGGGTTAATGAAACTGTAACACCAGCAATCAATCAAGCAATCAATCTAGTTTAATCTTGTAGTACCCTATGTTCAGTACTTTCAGTACTTTGATTGGTGTCTGGTTTTAGAGACTGGTTGTACTGAACCAAAGTTGTCTGCAAAACATGTTTCATCATAATATGTTTCCCTGAATACATAGATTGCCCTGAGACTTACATGTTATCCATCAGTCCATCTATCACTGATATGTGGCTGTGACTGGTAAAATGGTGCTTATGAAAATTTGTGACCAGTGTAGCTCTTGATCAAATAGCACACTCATGTAGCCTGATAACAATCTGTATTGCTGGTTAGAAGCATGACAGGTGTTTCATTGATGGAATGGCAAACAGTGCAGATCCTGATCAGACTGCGTATGCACAGGCTGATCTGGATCTACACTGGCCACGAAACACATAAACCCAATTTCTCCAGTTACAGCCACCTATTTGGGGGTCATTATGGACAAGAATGATTGGCAGATTACACTGTAAGTTTGTCTGGCGATCGGCTCACACTCGGTAACATTGTGGCTAATGTATGTCACACACACACACACACACACACACACACACACAGACACACGCTGTTCAGAACTGATGCCATCAACAGTTTCCTAATTTCAGGGGTTTAGGCTATTTATATCTGTGATAATTTCAAAGGATTTGATGCGGCAATGCACAAATACCCTGGAATACTAGCAACTATTGCTTACCCTTGATGTTGTTCACATAGCTGAAGACATTTTGTAGTGAGTTCATTTAGTTCTCTTGAATATCTCTGAAACAGCTACAGACAGCTATAAGGATGACATCTTCAGCAAGCCTTTCCTCATTGTGTCCACGCTTCATCAGATCAAAATTACTCTTATAGTTGTGGGGTTACTTAGAAAAATGTAGAAAAATAAAAGCATGTTCTGAATGTAATCATTAAATGAGTTGGTTATTTGTTTAATGAAGCATGTCTGTCCATTAGGTTTGTTGTGTCTGGTACAATTATTGGATTGTATAAAATGGGGCCTAGAGAACAACATGAATTCTTGTTTATCATGATTCATAGTTTATCATGATTCATAGTTTTGGTTATGAGAAGGTTGTCAACATTTGCAATGAAGGATTACATGTTTCTGGCATCTTGAGTTGACCTACTTTGGAAGGTGAAATATTTTTCCACACTTTGGCTGAGATTTATCTGATATTTTATCATACAGTGACAGTTGTTTGCAAATGTGTGGCAATCATTTCTTCACCCTGATAGTGGAGATAATATCAATCTGGGCTGAACTTGATCGCACTACCTGTAGCTTCCATGGGCTGCCTGTCCCAGCAAACCAACTAAGTCCGGCTAAGGGAGGAGCTGACTGGTTGGTTTGGAATATTAACCCTTTCAACCATGCAGACCAGACCATAAAGCTAACATTTGTAAACACTGTAGATCCAGATGAGACGGCTTGTAATTTGGTGTAAGGTTTTTGTTATATTTGACACATTGAAGGAGGAAACCGACTGATCTGCAGAAGAGTTTGTTTTGCTGTGGTTGTTTTTGTGAGGAGATACATGTAGGCTTGATACCACTGCTGATAACAGTTGTGATAAAGCCAACCCTTCACATAATTACTCTTAACCTGTTCTTACATTTGCATACTATTCCCTTTATTTGAAAGATGGTAGTTGTGTAAGAAAATCTGAAAATAATGGCAAGCTGTGTAGATCCTGAGGAGACAACTCGTTACAAGCCAGCTATCTGGACAGTTTACAATTTAGTGGTATTATGAAAGGATTAGTATTGTTACATGGGTGGTGAGACTTGAAACCAAGGCCGTTTCTCTTGACGAGCTGTTGCTGGGACATTAAACTTGTTCTCATTTTATTGTTGCTTCAAGTAAAAAAAAAAAAAAATTTGTTTCATGATTTTCCACAAATTGCAAAATTGATAAAATTTGTTACATAATTGAGTTGTAAGTTTCTCAATGTGTATTTTGATGGACAGGAAAAAATGGAAGGTTTTGAGACAATCCCCATGTTTCAATATGAACCTTTTTAAAATGGACAAAGGTTTCCTTGATCCCTGAAGATTAGCAGGATCTCATTTCTCTGGAGTGGTTGGTGATTATAGGGTAATGTAAGCCGTCTACAGTAGCCTATTTCATCAACATTGCAAAGTATACTTTTCTAGCAAAGTATACTTTGAGGGAGAAATTTTCAATTTTAGGATAAATTTATTAATTTTTATTATACTGAATTTATTACATTATCACAGCCATTTTGGCTGTGATAATGTAATAAATTCAGTAATTCTGCATACTTTTAATCATCAAATATATGCAGTTGTTAGTTTTATATGAAATAATGTATTTCAGGAAAAATAAATGATTGCTCCCTCAAAGTATACTTTGCTAGATAAGTATACTTTTCAATGTTGGTGAAATCGACTACAGGTCATTTACAGGTTGTGTCAAATTTTTTCTGTGTATTCAAGTTTTAGAAACAGACTTTGGATTTCTACTGGTAATCATAATTATGTTCGCTGGTTTTATAATTTGTATCAAGATGATCAGTGTATGAATAGGTCTGCATTTGTTTGCATACATGTACATGTATTCATTATTCAATATGACAAAAACATACATGTACTCTGATATGTAAAATGGATGCATACTAAAAATGTAGGTTAGTGGTAGGATAAAAAACACACTAACCAATGGGATTTACAAGGTAATATGTAATTTCAGAAATAAGTGTATTTTTATTGTCTTTGTTGAAAGCAATGTGAGGTTGTCTTATATGTTTGCAGCTTTATACCAATACATCATCAGCCCTGCACTGAGAACAAATGGATTCTGTAAATTCTGGCTGAGAAACGATACCTCGGGCATTTGTGGCAAATGTAGGTCCTGTCTAGGTGAACCATTCCACGAGGTATCTATTCTCAGCCTGTACTTACAGGAATGTCATGATCAGACCGAGTATACGCTGGTCGCATACGCTGTGCTGTAACCATACCTTTTTCTCAGCCGCCAACTCAAATGATCTTGTCTGACCGAGTTCCTTTCCTATTCCGCCTGATTTCCTCCCGCCAACATTTCTCCGGTTAATGAGCTGTGGTTAGAGAATCTTGTGCCAGTGTTTATAATGCAGACAAGATTGATGTTATTTCCCTGACAGATAACATCCTATGGCTCTGGATTCTAGCCAACATTTTTCCTGGAAATTTTGATGTTGTTCAGCCTTATTTACCAGGATAAATATCAGCTGCTAACAGAGGGATTCCAGTAGATATAGTTGTGGAATGCATGTGCACTTCATTATCTGAACTCTACATTGTGAGTTCAGCATCAGAGCAAATTCCGAACTGATGAAACCTGTTTATTGTGTAAATGCTTCACTGTTATTAGCTAAAAACAACTCTTGTTTTCGAAGAAAACATAGAAAGCTTTTGTCCGTACACATTGCCATTGTCTGAGTGATCTGAATTCGGGTTGTACTTTGCGTTGTCATTTTCTCAACAACCCTTCAACCACAGTTAACCCTTACACCGCTATCTTAATCTTTTGTCGTCTGCCGTTTATTTTCTATTTTCCATTTTTATCATCCAAAACATGCTTTGACAGCACTTTAGAATAATTTACAACATACTTTGACAGCACTTTAGAATCATTTTCATTGGAAATGATTCTGAAGTGCTGTCAAACCATGTTTTTATTGAGAAATAAGGCAAGATATAAAAGCAACAGCAGACAGCAATTGTTGTGAGTAGCGGTCTCAGGGTTAAGTTCCTTCTTGCATCACTGACCTGTCCACCACACATCCATATTATTGACTACATTGTCTGATTGAATGACTGAGTAAGTTTATGTTCTTAAATCCTGGTAAACCTTTGTATTAACCTTTGTATTGAAGACATTTTCTCCAGAATATCTTAGCCCATGTCACCATTTCCATATAACTTTAATTTCCATCTCAACTTCAGTTCGGCCAAGTTCATTTATTCTGCAGAGTAAATCTGTAGTACAGTAATAACCTAAATATTCAGACACAATTTGTTCTGGGAAGCCCTTATACATAGGGGTTTCCCAAAGCAAATTGTTTCCAAATAGTTTGTTATTGTGATAAACCAGTACAACCATACAAACTGTTGATATTGGGACACTCTTTGTTGTGAGAAAACATACCGGTATATCTATATGTTTTTCCTTAAAATAAATTGTGCAAATATTTAGGGTTGTTACGGTATTTGATAATCATGTGGCCTGCATTAGATAGCATTGTGAACATTACAATTGTAACATCAACTCTTATTCATACATTTCAGGCTCAGAAAGGGTAACGTTGCGGCTGAGGCCTCAAAGCCGTGACAGAAAACGAAAAGTTGATCAAGACTCGCTGCCTCCGTCCCCATCTGAAGAAGTAAAACGTCAGGTTGTTATAGCTCACAAACGGACTAGATCTGGCGACAATAGTGCTAAAGTTCAACTAAACAAGTCAGACTCATCTCCCGCACCTACACCTGTTGTTAGTGAAACAACACCATTAAGAGTGTCCCCTCGTAATACTCCATCAAAAGACAGGCATCGAAGTAGAAACTTACAAAGAACTGCTAGGGAAGATCAATTACGTGATAGGAGTAGTGAAAAAGATGAAAATGTTGAAAGTCCCAGTAGAAACTCAGAAAGTGATTCATCTGTAGGAAGAACAAGATTCAGATCACGTTCTAGCAGAAGGGAGGATAAGTCGTCATCACCACGAAGTGTGAGCAGGGAGAAAAAAGTTGATTCACCACTAAGTGGAATTTGTGAACGATCAGGGTCTGTGCGAAGTTGCAATTCAAGAACCCCAACTCCATCTGAATCTGTGATTAAATCAACGTCAGGGAATAGAAAAGACAGAAGTAATAAAAATAACAGTGCCAAAAATGAAACTGAAGTTGTCAATAAAAACGATGGTAATCTTAAAACTGACAAAGCTTCTGTGTCAAAAAAGGTAATTTCAAACTCAGGTGACAAGCAGATAAACTCTTTACAGAATAGTTTAGATAGCAATAGTGCTGTTGAAGAAAAGGTTAGGGAAATTAAGAGAGCTCTTGAAACAAAGAAGTTACAAGACTCAAAAAATGATTCTAATAAGACTGATAGTCTAAAGGAAGCAGGTAAAACAGAAACTGTTGGAAATGAAAAACGTAGAAGAACAAGGGAGAAGAAGGAGAAGGAAATTGTTTCTGTAAACAGCAAATGCACAGACAAACCACCAGTTAAAGAAGGTGTTATTAAACCGTCTAAGGAGCGTGACAAAGACAACCCACATGACACTGGCGATAATATGCCCTATATAAAAAAGAAACAGTCATTATTATCAGGGAGTGTTCGATCAGGTAATCCCAAAAACAGTAGAGTTGCAACTACAAACATTGACCTCAACCAATCTGTGACTGATCAGATTGCCCGTGCTGAAAGACTGTCATCTCTGAATTGTAACGAGAAATCGGGTTCAGTTTCTAGTGCATTATCATCTCCTGTGTCAGACTCAAATACAGATCGCTCGGAATTCCGTGATAACATATTTCCTACTCATCCCAGGGATATTGAAAAACCAGTGACTTCTGTTAGTACTGGAATACCCAGTACGAATACAAACTCAAGTTGGTCTCAGGACGAACGATCTCAGTCGCGGAATAGCGAAGAACGTTGCAGCTCAGGGTTTAGTGACGAATGCAGAAGACCAAGTTCTCGTGTTGATGATCTCAGAAGTACTAAAAATAGTCCGGTTTCAAGTCCACTAATCATAGACAAAAGTGAATCGATACAACCTTACCGTGATCCGGAACTGATGAGCAAGAATCCTGTGAGAAGTAATGTACCAAATATGCACAATCCAAAGTCCATGTATCCATCTGCCCATAGTGCACCTGTCACGACGCGCCCGGCCAGTGTGGGAATGTCATCAACCACTTCCAGCAGCATGTCTTCATCCCGGACGCCAGTGATTCCCTCGGTCGCATATCCGTCTCCCTTACCTCTTGCACATTCTCTCGGTGGCGCATCATTGTCCAGTCTTCTTCCACCGGGCTTACATCAGTTAGACCCAGCTGCACTCGCTATTCATCAGCAAATAGCTGCTGCACAACAGCAACATATAAACGCTGCATTCGCACAATATAGTAGTTCAGGATATTCAAATCCGCCATTGTCGTTATCATATCCCCCTCGAGGAAATTTAAATAGTGCTCAACTGGAACACTTATGGCAGCAAAAATATCCCTCAGTCCCTGTGCCACCCCCCTGGTTACTGGCTAAGCACCAGGATGACTTGATCAGGGACGTGCGAATGCTCCGCGAGCAGGAACAACTGGAACGCGACCGCCTCGAAAGAGATCGTATCGAACGGGAACGGGATTTGCGGGAAAGAGAATGTGTGGAGAGGGAAAGGAAGGAAAGAGAACGCCTTGAGCGGGAACGACAGGAAAAGGAAAGACAAGAAAGGTAAGTTAATTGTCTAAGGTTACAGATAAGGAATTAGTAATTGAGTATTGTCACTACATCATTTCTGGAAAGACAGGAAAAGGAAAGACAAGAAAGGTAAGTTAATTGTCTAAGGTTACAGATAAGGAATTAGTAATTGAGTATTGTCACTACATCATTTCTGAAGCAATTGGGTATTTTCAAATTGTAATTGGGTAAAATAAAATCACACAACTGTTTACACATAAACAGGCAGCAATTTTATTGAATAGTTTGCTTCGAAATGAAAACATGTCTTGGCATTTCATTATGAAATACCAAGATGTGTTTTCATGGAAAATATGAAAAATATGCTATATTTGTGGTCTGTTTATTGTTTTCTGCAGCATGATAAAGGTACCACAAATTTTTATTGCTTTTTGATACTCGCTACTTCTGATTTCAATTGAGTTTTTGTCAATTTTAATTGGGTATTGAAGCAAATACGCAGCTTATCGGGAGCTAAGTATGGGTCTTAGACCCATTCTTTTGCTGACCCCTTCAAATGGTGAACACTGTTCATGATCAAAATGATCAAAATAATGGATCTAATTGTCAGGTATGTTTGAGGGAGAAGTCCCCAGGGTGTCCGGTTTAGATAATTTATTATAGGAATGAATGGCCTTTTTGTGGAATTTATCGGGGTATAAACTTGGAAAAGTCGCGGGAATACTGGACGAAGGCCGGAAGGCCTCGTCCAGTATTCCCACGACTTTTCCAAGTTTATATCCCTGATAAATTCCACAAAAAGGTCATTCATTCCTTATAATTCCAGCATTTGAAATAAATTCATCAATTAAATGTGTTTATTTTGACAGACGGCAGCCATTTGTTTACATTGACAGCACTGACCTGTAGAAAGTAGTTCGGTGTGGGAATTTACTGGGATATAAATTTTGGACAGAGACTTGCTACGGGCCAATCAAATGTTAGGGAATTGTGTAAATATTTTTGTGCTGGAATTATTTAGTCATATGTATGCCCCAAGATATGTTTGTATGCTAAAATACAATCAATAACAAACATTATCATCACAGATAATGGGACCGTAAAATTAAACACACTAAGGGTGTTGTTAACTTTAGACGTATTTACTGTGTATGTTTTGAACTTGATTTTGAATGCGTCGAGTCGGTAACTTCAGACGACCATACCACACAAGGCCTCAAACCTCAAGCTCGCTCTGTAGACTTGAATTGTATGAAGTGTATAAATATAATGTACATGTAAACCGGTGTAGACACGGTCGTATACACACATGCACTGGGACACATCTACTTTAACAGACTGCATCTTACTTCTTAGCAAAAACAGGCTTGGCAGTACATGAGAATCATCTTCATTGGAACATGTTGTTGTTGCAAAAAACTTGTAAATAAAAAGTAAACAACAGACTACACAATTTTATTCCCCATTGTAACGGTTAATATGTGTCCATCCTATCATTTCTGGTTTAACCCTTTCAACACCAAGTAACTTAATAGGATGTCCCATGCCAATGTTTCAGACTATTCCATTTATAAAAAGGGGATATTTTTTGTTCTCAAAAATATGAAAATTACTTTCAAACAGTGCAGATCCTGATGAGACGGCTCGTTACGAGCCGGCTCATCTGGATCTGCACTGTTTGCATATAGCGGGCTTCCGGGTTCAAAGGGTTAACAGTATTAACTCTTTCAACACCAAGTAACTTAATAGGATGTTCCATGCCAATGTTTCAAGCTATTTCATTAATTTTGTTCATTCAAATTATCCCATTCTTCTAAAAGGGTAATCTGTACGACGTTTAAAATTATTAACAAACAGTGGAGATCCTGATGAGATGGCTCGTTACGAGCCGGCTCATCTGGATCTGCACTGTTTGCAAACATTGTCTCTATAGAGGTCTGTGGTGTTGAAAGGGTTAACCCTTAGAAGGCACAACTGAAATTGTCGTCTGCTGTTGTTTCATATTCTGTCTTCTTTGTCAGTAATAGGGATGGGTTGTGGCCTAGGGGTTAGAACACCTGACTTCCAATCCGGAGGTTGTGGGTTCAAACCTCGCCTAGTATTTCCATCCCACTGGTCTGTCGTATAAGACTTAAAACTGTGGTCCCGTCTCTATATGACTAGCTGTTGCTGGGACGTTAAACCCTTTCACTTTTTTCTTTCTCAATAAAAACATGGTTTGACATCACTTTATAATCATTCCATTTGGAAATGATTCTAAAGTACTGTCAAAGCATGGTTTTAATGAGTTAAATGACTAATTAAAAAAGCAGAAGACGACAGAATCTTAATTCAGCATTGTAAGGATTAACCCTCACTACGCGCGAGACGAAAATTGTCGTTTGCTGTTTTTCATTTTTGCCTTAATTCTTAAAAAAAATAATTTGTTGGCAGCACATGAGAATCATGCACTGTCAAAACAGGTTTTCATAGAGAAATATTGAAAATAAAACATTTCCAGCAGACGACAACATTTAATTCAGCGTAGTAAGGATTAAAGTTGGTTTTCTTGTGCTGTCTTGGTTGTGATTATTTATATAGCCTTCGGGGACAAACGTGACTATACAGACTACAAGTTCATGCTTAATGATATAAAATTGCTGTCATTATGTATGACAAATGGATAGTAGCGTAAGCTTGACCTGACATGATAGATATGTGTACGATAAGTCGCAATACTTGTTTGTGCTACATGTATATTGCTTACTATTCACACACAGGTATGTTTGTGTTGAATTTCAATGCACTTCTTTGTCCTTGTGGTACAGAAAGTTGTACATTTTACAGTACATGTACATGTATTATGTACTTCTCTGTAATCAGTCTCCGTGTGTATGCATTAAAAGTCAGTTGTTTATGGGTGTGGTGAAAAATTACATTTATACTACTAATACCTTTTTTAAAAACCAGCTCCAGATAAGGTATTATTAATTAAGTATTTTCACTCCATCATATCTGAAGCAATTGGATATTTCAATATTTTAATTGGGTAAAATAAAATCACACTACTGTTTACACATCAACAGACAGCAATTATTGAATTGTTTGCTTCGAAATGAAAACATGTCTTGGCAATTCATTAGAATTGTCTCCTTGGAGACAATTCTAATTTTTTTTTTTTTAGTTAGTTGTCTGGTTATTGTTTTCTGTAGCATGATAAAGGTACCACAAATTTGTTATTGCTTTTTGATACTCCCTACTTCTGATTTCAATTGGGTTTTTGGCAATTTTAATTGGTTATTTACGCAAATACGCAGCTTATCTGGAGTGCTGTTAACAATTAAAAGTGCTGGATGTTTCCATATTATAATTACCTACTTATTAACATTATAATCCTATTTCGCTAACGCGTGCCAGTATAGATATGCTAATGAGGCTGTAAATTTTTAATTTCTTTAAGTTAATTAAATATGTCACCTGTATATTATGTCCTGTTATTGAAATATTATAAAGTATGACCGTTCCACGGCAAACGGCAAAAAATAAAAAATAAAATGAATTTGACAAATTCTGTTTTCTTTGAATGTTATACGGAACACATTTATTGCACATGATCTCAAGAATCAGCGCTCCAGTTAAGGTGCGTAATTTGACCAACTTGGGGTGAAATTTTGTTATTTCTTCATCAAAATGGAAAGTTGGGAGTCCTTTAGAATCATCTCTTGAGACGATTCTAAAGCACTCCCAACTTGCCAATTTTGATGGAGAAATAAGAAATTTACCTCCAAATTACGCACCTTAACTGGAGCTCTGTAGAATGACAATTAACTTCATAGGTAATATGTTATTACGCTACTACTATTACCTGTGGTAATAAATAGAAAATAATGGACACAAGTGTGTACATGTAGATTAAATGTCTTATCTGAAGAATAGCCAAAATAATGGTGACACACTATATTTTAGTTTAATGAAACAATATTTATTCATTTGTAGAAAACATACAATATGTACATGGAAGTTCTAATAGGATTAGAAAACAAGCTTACTACATGTACAAGCTTATATGAATCATTCTCACGAACAAAATCATAGTGGTATCGGACATACGCAGTGGAACCTCCTAATAGTGTTTAATTTGATAGGTGTTACTGTAATTTATACGTAAAAGTAATGTATGTTCATGATTACAAAGCACTCAAGTTGTGCCTTACATTGCAATATTCATATACTGTGGAATTCCTTTAACTTCTAAGCCAGACACCCTGGGGACCTCCCGTTATTACAGTGGAACCTCTCTAAACCGGACACCCCGAGGACCTCCCAGGGTGTCCGGCTTAGAGAGGTTCCACTGTATCAATTTCATTCATGATAGGCAATATCTAATGCCCTATAAATTAAAGTATAATCACCAAATGAAATTGTAGGTTGCTGAGGTTTATACATTTTGCTGATGCCATTATTATGTTGGCAAGCTGCCTTCTGGTTCTATTTGGTTACTGTACCAGTCAGATAAATGTACTTCCCGTTTATTGTGCTCGTATATATCTATGTTGATTACTTCCCTGTCCTTTTCTCCAATTTAATGCTTTGTCTGGTTCCGCGAGTCTCTGATCAATAGACATACCCTAGAGCCCCAGGTAAGGCACATATTTTTGTATTTTACTCATTTGTTTCAGCTGGTTTTCAGCTGAATTTGGAATACTAAATACTCACAACAATTTGAGAATACTCACTGACTTTCAAAATGGCTTTGAGCAGAAAAGCAAACAGGTTGAGTGAAATATTCCCCTTCTCCAACCCAGTAAATGGGATAAAAACATGCTTTGACAGCATTTTAGAATCATTTCCATTGGAAATAATTCTAAAGTGCTGTCAAAGCATCTTTTTGATATGTACATCAAATAAAAACTATTCTGTGGTACATGTATAGCAAAAGAACATCATGATTTAGTACCCATTTTATATCGGTAATACATACAGTGTCTGGTTAATAGATCAATTACTGTGGAATGGATGTAAAACCCCAATCAATCAATCAATCAGTCAGTCAGTAGATAAATTCAGTAATCCACTTTGAATCCATATTAAACTTGAAAACGAGGAATACAATACTCTTTGGACGCACAGCTTATCTGGAGCCCTTGATCAATAGATGTACTGACTGCTGTGACTATTGCTCCTTTCGTAGAGAACACTCAGTAGAGAACACTCAATGTCGTACATGCAGCAAAACATGCCCGAGTCTGAACACGATTTCAGATTTTTACCAAATGTAGGAATGGATTGTGGTCGAGAGGTTATGACACTGGTAGTTCTATCCGCGCCCTGGTATGAACAATACTTTTATATCCATTGCTCTGGTCCTTCAGAGAGACTTTAATGCTTTCCTGAAATGTTGCATGTATCACCCACGCTGCAAAATTTCACACCATCACGACATATCCAGGAACAAATAATTAAGAAATCAGACACGTGATAAAACGTGTGTGTTGATTAATCCACAGTGGGACCTCTATAAAGTGAACACCCTGCCTCAGGGTGACTTTAGAGAGGTTCCACTGTAATACAGATGTATCATATGAGTACTGAAAGACATGTTTGTCTGTTTTGCAATTAGTAACCACTTGATGTTGAATGGATGATTTGGGCAATTTTTGTCTCCTGAAACAGTGCCACGTCATAGGGAGAATTATTTCACTATATCAAACAGAAAATGTCTGTCCAAGAAGTAAAATGTCACCAAATTTTTGCAAAAACTTCCCCCTGCTTTGCGAGACTAGATGTTTTCTGGATACTGGCTATAGAATTGTTCTACTGTATAAGCATACTAGTACTAGAAACAGTTATGCGGCAATGCCGCTGTGCTGCTGTAAGTAATTGCGTGGTGATACAAATCATTGATTGTGCCATCACCCAGATATAGCATCTTGTTTCTCTGGTGTCTGTGATCAATAAAATGTTGCTGTTCTACAGGCCATGTAGTCTGCCAACTGGTACCACTTGGCATTTGTTCACCAGCTGCAAATGACATTGCCTACTAAGGCATCAGGGGTGTAGCTAGCCAATTTGAATCTGCAGGCCTGGTTAACGACTTCGAGCACCGTTGGTGCGAGTATGCTAGGGGGGTCTGGGGGCCTGCCCCCTAAGAAAAATAAATCGAAACTAGAAGGTAAATGATGCACTCTGGCACATTATTTTTTCTATTTTCTCGAAAATTCTGCAGGCCCGGGCCTGCAGTGCCTTAATGCAACTACGCGCCTGGGCATTAATTTGTATGTCTGTCCAAGGTGTGTACTATTAGGCTTGTACTATTTGCAGTTGTTTGGTGATGTCTTGACAGTTGTAATTCAATTCTCACCAGAACCAGTTCCCCAAACACTTCGGAACATATTTGAAGAAAAAGATAGAAATTGGCATGGTAAAGTTGTCAAAACTGTTCCTGTAGTCTATTTCACCAACATTGCAAAGTATACTTTTCTAGCAAAGTATACTTTGAGGGAGTAATCATTTATTTTTCCTGAAATGCATTATTTCATATAGAACTAACGACTGCATATATTTGATGATTAAAAGTATGCAGTATTATTATACTGAATTTATTACATTATCACAGCCAAATTGGTATATTGGCTGTGATAATGTTATAAATTCAGTATAATCAAAATTAATAAATTTATCATAAAATTGAAAATTTCTCCCTCAAAGTATACTTTGCTAGATAAGTATACTTTCCAATGTTGGTGAAATGGGCTACTGGTGTTTGGGGAAACTGGGGGCCGTTTCACTAAACTCTGTAGTTATGCACCAGGGGACCGTTTCACTAAACTCTGTAGTTATGCACCAGGGGACCGTTTCACTAAACTCTAGTTATGCACCAGGGGCCGGTTTCACTAAATCTATTATGCACCAGGGGGGGGGGGGGGGGGACCGTTTCATAAACTCTGTAGTTTTGCACCAGGGGACCTTTTCACAAACTAAACTTTCTAAAGTTATTGCACCAGGGGACCGTTTCACTAAACTAGTTAGAAGGGGTTTATCAAGGGACCACCGTTTCACTAAACCTTCGTTAGTTATGCACCGGGGGACCGTTTCACTAAACTCTGTAGTTATGCAGGGGACCGTTTCAAACTAAAACTAGTTATGCACCAGGGGCCCGTTTCACTAAACTCTGTATTATGCACCAGGGGAATGTTTCACTAAACGTTGTACCGCAAAATTGTTCGCAAGTGCAAATTTAGGATAGTCTGTAAATTTCAATTGATGGATTTACATTTATTGAGCATAGGCTGCATTTCAGGAAAAATAAATGATTACTCCCTCAAAGTATACTTTGCTAGATAAGTATACTTTCCAATGTTGGTGAAATGGGCTACTGGTGTTTGGGGAAACTGGGGACCGTTTCACTAAACTCTGTAGTTATGCACCAGGGGACCGTTTCACTAAACTCTGTAGTTATGCACCAGGGGACCGTTTCACTAAACTCTGTAGTTATGCACCAGGGGACCGTTTCACTAAACTCTGTAGTTATGCACCAGGGGACCGTTTCACTAAACTCTGTAGTTATGCACCAGGGGACTGTTTCACTAAACGTTGTACCGCAAAATTGTTCGCAAGTGCAAATTTAGGATAGTCTGTAAATTTCAATTGATGGATTTACATTTATTGAGCATAGGCTGCATTTCAGGAAAAATAAATGATTACTCCCTCAAAGTATACTTTGCTAGAAAAGTATACTTTGCAATAGTTGTCATCTGTTGTTTTACTTTTTAACTCTTTGCATGCTGGGAAATTTGTGGGCTATACATAGTTCAAAAATAGCAGATGACAATTCATTATATTTTCTTTTATTTCTCCTTATAAATGTCATGAATATGTCTTGGAATTTCATTAGAATTGTGTCCGGAGAGACATAAAACATATACTCCTAATTCGTTTGGCGGATATTTTCGCCGCTAGCATGCAAAGAGTTAATTTCCATTTTTCTCAACAAAACATCATTTGGCAGCACTTTAGAATCATTTCCAATAGTGTTGTCGACCCATGTTTTTATTGAGCAAAAATATGAAACAACAGCAGATGACAATTTTCGTTTCCCGCATTCTAAGGGTTAATCTGATCAATGAAATATACTCCTCAGTCCATAGACCTTCAGCGTGTGCATGCATAAAGGGTAAATAATTCAGGAAATCTAATTTGTAAAACAAATCTGTTTCTGATGATTTATTCATAAGGTTTGACAGGTCTCCAAAGGCATTGCAACTGTGAATGTAATCATGTTTGAAAGTTAATTTGTGTGCTCCTGCACCCTCCAACATCTATAATTGGGTCACCGATCTTGACCTTTCTGTCTGAAAGACGCCTAATTGTCTATTATTGATATGCATTCTTGACCTTCCATCTTTTGGTCAATGCTTTTCAATTCCAGTTATTTGCAAGGTTGGCTCACATAGAAGATGTCATAATTGATATGTCTAGTGGATAAAATAGATTACATGGAACGCAGTAGATATAATATCCCGCCCCCACACCAACCAACCAACCAACCAACCCAACTCCGCTGAGGTGCGTTACCAAGAAAGCTCTCGAAATGAGATGACATATATTTTCTTGGTGTCTGGTTTTTAGAGGTTCCACTGTAGTTTCCTTATATTTTTAAATAATGTTATGAATGAAAGATAGTTTTTACTTTTCAACACAGAACTGTCTTAGCTGGAGCGAGATTTTGCTTTTCTACAATAATTTGTCTTATCTGGGGCACTACTGCACATGTAAGTGTCGTCTTACAGTGCTGGTAGTTTACACACAAGCTTTGTCCTACTTGCTTGCCCTGGTGGTTCAGACAGCCCCTATTCACAAAAGCATGCTGGCTGTGAAATCCTTTGTGTGAGTCACTCACTGGCTGTATTGGCTTACTCACTGATTATACAAGCAGCCTTCACCTTGCTATTGATCCAGTCCTTTCTCAACTGAGCTGGCATCCATCTTGTGTGCACACTCGACTGTGGGATCTTCCTCATCAGTTTGTTGTTCCTGCTCTGTGAAAACTTCTCTCATTGCCAGGTAAGATTTATTTATATCTGCTGATGCCCTTGGTGGGATGTTATTGATTTGTGGTTAGGTTGTTGGTAACAGTGTGGAATGTTTTGTGTTGTGGTTGGTAATATAAATTCAAGATGGAGGCTCAGTACAGGTGGTTAGACATGCCAAGCTGCACGCACCGCAGCGATATGGCTGCTGATGTGTAGGATCATAGGATGTGTAGTGTTGTGTAGATTATAATGGTTGTCACTGTGACCGGGGTGTGGTTAGTTTGTGGCAGATTGCTATTCTGTCGGTTATATGGTAAACTAGGACACACACACATTGGAGGACTTAATGACCCGCTCAATGCAGATACAACAGTAGTGTTTATGTCCATGTGCAGTCTGAATTTTCAAAATAAATGTATTGTTTTGTACATTCAGTGTAATCCGTTTAAGCCGGACACCCTTTAGATGTCCTCAGGGTGTCTGATTTGGAGAGGTTCTACTCAGAGCACCAGTTAAGGTGCGTAATTTGGAGGTAAATTTCTTATTTCTCCATCAAAAATGGCAGGTTGGGAGTGCTTTAGAATCGTCTCAATGAGACGATTCTAAAGCACTCCCAACTTGCCATTTTTGATGAAGAAATAACAAAATTTCACCCCAAGTTTGTCAAATTACGCACCTTAATTAACTGGGGCTCTGGTTCTACATGTGCTTGTGTAGTTGCACATATTCTGCTTTATAGGAAATAGGTTGCACTATATCGCTACACCACGGTCAACGGTAAACATTTCCATTTAACATTTCTCCATTTCGCGCCCTAAAATATATGAATAATCTGCAGGGCGTTGATGCTCATACTTCGCTATATTGTTAGTGAGAGAATATCTACAATATGAGACAAAATATGATCACAAACTTTCTTAATAAAGTGTGTATAGCAAAATATGTAGGTCACTCTCCACAAGTAGAAAGTAAACAAAGAATATTCATATGCACATTTTAGAAATACTACTCTGTCATAATGCTTATGTACTGCAATGTAATGTAATCAGAGTTATGTACTTGATATGCAACAGGTTGCACTATAATTCCAGCACAAAAATATTTACACAATTCCCTAACATTTGATTGGCCCGTAGCAAGTCTCTGTCCAAAATTTATATTCCAGTAAACTCCCACGCCGAACTACTTTCCATAACCATGAGGTGCAGTTAAAATAATTCTTAAGAAAACGGAAAATAAACACATTTTCTTGATGAATTTATTTCAAATGCTAGAATTATAAGGAATGAATGGCATTTTTGTGGAATTTATCGGGGATATAAACTTGGAAAAGTCGCGGGAATACTGGACGAGGCCTTCCGGCCTTCGTCCAGTATTCCCGCGACTTTTCCAAGTTTATACCCCGATAAATTCCACAAAAAGGCCATTCATTCCTATAGTATTTCTACACCACGCTACACAGTAAAAAATATAGAACAAAACCTGCAGAGCGTTGATGTTCATACTTCGCTATGTTGTTATTGAGAGACAATTCTGCAATATGACACAAAAAATATTACCATAAACTTACCTAATAAAGTGTGTACAATGTATTAGCATCATAATTCTTAAGTCACTTTCCACAAAGTAGAAAGTAAACAAAAAACACTTCATATGCAAGTTTAGAAATACTACTGTCAAAACACTTGTGTAATGGAATGTAATTATGTACTGGGAACTAGTCCTGTGGGTGTCTGGGTGAGAGGTTCTACCATATTATGTACTGTTATTGTGATAAAGCTGTCGGTCATAACCTGTTCCTGGTGAGATAATTGTTAGGTGGTTACATAAGCATGTGTGTGTGTAATCTGTCTGTATTCAGAAAACTTGACTGCCCAACAACATTGTGCAATATTACGCAATATTGTCACATTGCCTAATGTTACACCCAATATCTTTAAGAATTGTTTGGTAATCAGCCAAGAAAGATCATGTTAATTCCTTTCATGTGGGATACTGATACACTTTAGAACAAATATCTCCAAGATCAAGGTCAATCACATCCTTGTTAATTGGCCCATACATTGGGTGAAATAACTTATAATTCCAGCACAAAAATATTTACACAATTCCCTAACATTTGATTGGTCCGTAGCGAGTCTCTGTCCAAAATTTATTTCTCAGTAAACTCCCACGCCAAACTACTTTCCGTAACCGTCAGGCGCAGTTAAAATAATTCTTAAGAAAACGGAAAATAAACACATTTTCTTGATGAATTTATTTCAAATGCTGGAATTATAAGGAATGAATGACCTTTTTGTTGAATTTATCGGGGATATAAACTTGGAAAAGTCGCGGGAATACTGGATGAGGCCTTCCGGCCTTCGTCCAGTTTTCCCGCGACTTTTCCAAGTTTATACCCCGATAAATTCCACAAAAAGGCCATTCATTCCTATAGTAAATTACTCACTGGGAAAACTCTAGAGGTTAACGGGCAAACAATATATTATTTATCTCGCCACTTGTGTACTATTATTTCTGGAATCTTTGATTTCTTGGAACTCCTGCCAGGAAAATGGCAAAATCCTGCCAAGAAATGATAAACTGAATTGTAATGAGCATTCCACTAATCGGTAGTATATGTACCGTAGTTTTTCACTTCATTATATTTTCTTTATTTCTCCCTGTTCATATCATGAACTTGAATATGTCCAGTTCAACACCTTTTCCAACACCACAGGCCTGTATAGTGGTATTGGCAAATAGTGTAGATCCAGATGAGCTGGCTCGTAAGCCGTCTTGTCAGGATCTGCACTTTTTGCAAGTAATTTTCACATTTTTGAGAACAAAAATATATTTTGTCACGATTGAATTGGTTGCAAAATTAACATATCTTGATCCATTCCAGTTACTTAGGGGTGAAAAGGTTAAATCATCACTCAAGTAAGATCCTCTATGTAGTTGTGTGTTATATTTACAGGGAAAGACACGAAAGAGAAAAACTGGAGCAGGAGCGTGCAGAGCGAGAACGTCTCGAGCACGAGAAAATTGAGAAGGAGAGACTGGAACGTGAACGTAGAGAACGAGAGAGGATAGAGCGAGAACGCGTGGAGCGCAGCCGCATATTGAAGGAGTCGGTCGACTCACATGCGGCCGTCGATCAACACTTCTCGGAATCATTGAGATTAGCGAGTCAGAGGGTAAGTTGGCATATGTAGTTGTACACGTGGTGTGTGTGCCCTGATTTTTGCAATGGTGGTGTGTTGGTTGTGGTACCATATCATATTGGCTTGTCAGCCACCTGTGGGTAATGTGTGTTGCACTGCACACACCAGACACCTAGAGCTGCCACAACCTACATTTTGCTATATATCTCGTTAACCATTACTATGCTGAATTAAATTTTGTTGTCTGCCGGAAATGTTTTATTTTCAATACTTTTCGACAAAGACCTGTTTTGACAGCACATGAGAATCGTCTCCACTGGAGATGATTCTAATTTGCTGTCAAAACCGTGTTTTTTTTTGTTAAGAATTAAGGCAACAATGAAAAACGGCAGATGACAATTTCCGTCTAGCCCTTACACTGCTGAATTAATTTGTCGTCTGCTGATATTTTTTTAATTTCCATTTTTATCAAGAAAAACATAGTTTGGTAGCACTTTAGAATCAAATGGAAATGATTCTAAAGTGCTGCAAAACTATGTTTTATTGAGAATAAAAACAAAATATTAAACAACAGCAGACACCACTTTTCATTTCCCCGTGCTCTAAGGGTTAACTACTGGAGTGGTGATGTCATCCTAATAGCTGCAGCAGTTGTGGCGTTATTTCGAGAAAACTGGAAATAACTCCAAAAATCTACAAAAGTTCTACAACATTGACGAGCTGCAGCAGTTTTGTAGTTATTTCTAGAAAACGTCCATAAATGTAAGTTTTCACGAAATAACTTCTCGAAATAACCCCCAAAACATCCACAACGAAAGAGACCGATGTTCCTCACAGACAGATATATCACCTATGTGGGTTATCTGTGCTTTATCACAACACTTTAATACCCCAGTAATTGCGGAGATAATATTGAGATATTCAATGATTCAGGAAAATGCAGGTCAGTGCGTCTACATAGCAAGTGCATGTGACACACTATCCGGCCTGCTGAACATGATTCTTCACAAAACTTCATTGCCAAAGAACAAGTCATGATGCATCTAGTTTCAACAATGGCACATTTGCACAGTTACCATGCAGAGTAGATATATTATTATTACCCCATCACGAGAATAATATGTATTTTTTTAATAGTAATTTTTCAACAGGAGTATATGGTGTCATCACTGTGTTGTACGAGGGACGATGGGAGGGTTCGGATATTTTAACAGTAGCTTAACTTTTAGAATGTGGGAAACGAAAATTGTCGTCTGCTGTTTCATATTTTATCTTTTTTGTCAATAAAACATGGTTTGGCAGCACTTGAGAATCATTTCCATGATTATAAAGTGCTACCAAATTATGTTTTGTTGTGAAAAATGGAAATTAAAAAGTAAACAGCAGACAAAATGAATTCAGCATTGCAAGGGTTAATGGTGAATCTTACTGGAATTCACACCTGAGACTAATTGTTGTTTAACATTTTATGAACATACATTACGCTGCTAACCAATCCATGAACCAAACAAAAACTCCATACAGTTATTTCCCAGGGTGGAAAATCAATCTTCCAATTCCCTACACGTGTGCTTCAAATGGGTTCAATGTTTGTATGAGTGAGTCTCTTTTCAACCATAAGTTTGCCTCACACATGTGCTTGGTACAGCTGCACTAACTATTTCACAGATTAATTCTACTGTGCTAAGTCTGGTGTATCTGCAACAAGCTTAGTTAATTAAATAACATAAATTTGGCTAATTGCTCAGAGAATTCACAATTTGCAGTTCTTTCCAGAAACAAACACATTTAACCCTTTGAACCCGAAAGCCCGCTATAGCGGTTTATGCAAACAGTGCAGATCCAGATGAGCCAGCTCGTAACGAGCCGTCTCCTCAGGATCTTCACTGTTTTAAAGTAATTTTCATATTTTTGAGGACAGAAAAGACCCACTTTTCAGAAATGGACTAGTCTGAAAACCATTTTGTGACCACTGGATTGGTTGCGAAATTAACATCAAAATTCATTCCAGTTACCTAGGGGTGAAAGGGTTAAAATCAACCGATCTTCCGGCTTATGGAACTATACTGGTTTTAAAGGCAGTTGTTTCTGACTCATTTTCCATCCCTGAATCCTCCTGATGCACTAAAGCGCAGTGTAATGCACTTAATGCTTGGTGCAATTTCTTTCATGTAATGGGTGCATTAGGGGGTTTTGTACCTGTCTCACTCAATGAAGGCACATTCCTTGTTGGCAGGTTACTTCAAGTTAATTGTGCTGTGTAATTTCATTGAAATGCCTGTTAAAACAGTTACTGAACTCGACAATTTTTTTGAGTTCAGCAACTTTTTTAACAGGCATTTCTTGATGACTGAGGGACCGGTAGATAGATGTAAAGATTGCAGCAGATGTTGCTGTCTTGTGGTGATGATAGATATTATCGGTGCAATTTCAAGAAGTGCAGGGTTCATGTACCATTGGAGCATAACCTGAATGTAATCTGTTGATAAGAAACACATGATGCATCCCTAGAAAAATCCACTCCACAGTTTATGAGGATTGTAAACATAATATATATATTTTTTTTTATGTAAATGTTCCGTTCTGTTTTTGGTATTTTACCCCCAATGCAACAGGTTACATGCGGGATTGAACCCGTTGGCCCGGCCTTACATGAACTTAGCTGTTGATAGGCCGTTAAACACCAATAAACAAACAAACAATACGATGTATGTAACCAGCATAGCCCCGGATAAGTCTGCACTTATGCATAGTCTGATCAATGGCTGACACTGGTCGACTTTCACTCACTCGGACAGGCTGGCTATTTTGAACCAAAGTATTAGACCGGGATTCAACTGTGGTCATACAGAATGATCAGGACATAGGTTTTTCTACAAATGTGGCTGTGACTGGAGAAATGGGTTTTAGCGACCAGTGTAGATCCAGATCAGCCTGTCCATCCGCACAGTCTGATCAGTATCTGCACTGTTCGCCATTCCATCAATGAACCACCTGTCATGCTTGTAACAAGCAATATCGATCATTGTTTGCCTATCGGAGTGTGCTATTTGATCTTTAGCTACACTGGTCACAAATCCCATATAAAGTAATAAACAATTGGCGATAAAAAATTACAATTTTCGAGAAAAAAAAAAAAAAATAAAAAATTATTTCCCCCAGCGGAATCCTTGATCAAAGCCAGAAATACATGACCTTAGCTGTTGATAGGCCGTTAAACACCAATAAACAAACAAACTTTACTTTATCTTGGGATGGTTAGTCTGCAGTTTCAAAATAGAGATCACTGTTAAATTTTTGTTTGTTGGTCCAGGCGGCGGTCGGGGGTGTCCGTGAGACGGTCTCAATGAGATGTTAAGCTGAGTGGTAATAATATATACACTTTGGATGTGTGGGAGGATGGGGAGTGGGGACCCCCTACCTTCGCCAGACCAATCTTATCATGCTTCCAATGCTCAGTGTACTCGTGTCTGAAATGAAACAACATATTATAGTGGCCACAAGTTCTTTTTGTGATGAAACATTTTAAACTGGTCAAACTGAAAAATATCCGCATATTGATGGTTTTAAGAAAACCAATGATAGATTTACATGATTTATTTCTATTGAGTATTTTTGAGAAATCCAAGCTTATAATAATAATCTATTTACAAGGTTCAAACTATGAATATACAATTTTTCTGTCTAACTATGAATACATTGCTATATTAGTAAGATCTATTTTCTTTACATAAGAATTGGAAGAGGACGCCAAACCATATACAAGGCGATTATCGTCAGCAACTGCCAGCTAAATATACGGTAAATTAGAAAGTCCAACTGTTCTGATGTTTTCTATACCCGTCATATGTAGTCTTGTATTCCTGCTATATTGTATGTAGACATGAGTTGGGACGTAAAGGTTGACATTTGACACCGATGCCTGACCAAATTCAGGAAATTGTATGCCATTTTTTGCATGTTAAAAATCTGCAAATGCCAGCCGTATTTTTTGTAAGTGCCTCAAGTGCACTTCAGCTCTGATGCATTAATCTGAAAATTTCACAAATTTTAATTTTGACACATAATTTATGGTGTATGTCGGTGGCAAATGTCAAGTTGATCCTGATGCCATTTTCTCACACAGAAACTTTATACCTCTATAGTGCTACAAATATCTTACCATTCCGACATTGGCAATATGGTGTAGACCTGAGTAGATGCTGTTCAATGCCCTACAACTAGGCTAGAACCCTTGTTGAAGTTTGGGTTCAATCGCAACAGATGAAATTGGGAGTCGACCCCGTTAACCCGGCCTAAAATGACATTAGCTGCTGACAGGCTGTTAAACACCATTAACCCTTTCAACACCACAGGCCTGTTTAGTGGTATTGGCAAACAGTGTAGATCCAGATAAGCCGGCTCGTGGCGAGCCGTCTCATCAGGATCTGCACTTTTTGCAAGTAATTTTCCTATTTTTGAGAGCAAAAAACACCCCCTTTTCATAAATGGACTTAGGGGTGAACGGGTTAAATCAAATCGATCACCGCGGCCCCGGAATATGAATACCGAAAATTATCTACGTGAATGGGACGATTTATAAAAGTACTGAAAATACTGAATATAATGCTCAAATTACATCAGTTTTTTGTTGGTAATGTAACAATAATGTTTGATCATGTCCAGCTGTGTGCAAAACGTTTGCTGTGGCCCTCGGGAACTGTTTGAACCCGCGGCCTGCGGCCTTGGGTTCAAACAGTTCCCTCGGGCCACAGCAAACGTTTGCACACGGCTGGACATGATCAAACCTTATAGTGTGATTTTATTTTACCCAATTAAAATTTTGAAATACCCAATTGCTTAAGACATGATGGAGTGACAATACCCAATTACTAATTCCTTATATGGAGCCCTGAAACCCATACGGTATACTGACTACATACACTGTATGGCGACAAATGAGTACCGTATATGTTGATTGCAAATATCGTAATGGTTGGTGGTACACTAACATATAATTCCAGCACAAAAATATTTACACAATTCCCTAACATTTGATTGGTCCGTAGCAAGTCTCTGTCCAAAATTTATATTCCAGTAAACTCCAATGCCAAACTACTTTCCGTAACTGTCAGGTGCAGTTAAAATAATTCTGAAGAAAACGGAAAATAAACACATTTTCTTGATGAATTTATTTCAAATGCTGGAGTTATAAGGAATGAATGGCCTTTTTGTGGAATTTATCGGGGATATAAACTTGGAAAAGTCGCGGGAATACTGGACCAGGCCTTCCGGCCTTCGTCCAGTATTCCCGCGACTTTTCCAAGTTTATACCCCGATAAATTCCACAAAAAGGCCATTAATTCCTATAATATTGCAATTTCTAAACCTACCCTGCTTTTACGTAGTATATTACCGTACATACTCTGAAATTTTTGCTAAAAATAAAATGTCAGTTTTTTGCATGCAATATTGTTTTATTTTTCAGTTGTAAATCTGATGGACAGTTGATGTGTTATCATTTTTGTTGTCTTAGTATTTTGATATTGTGTTTGGTGGTTTCTTTTTGTGCCGGTTTAAAGTGAATTGTGTCCAGTGCTTTTATTGAACCATGTAGATTGTTGTTATTGTCCACAAGTGAAAAATATATGACCTTGCTGTTGAACGGACGTAAAACTCGAGTCCATTAATCAAGGAAAATGAATGTTGTGTTGGTGTGTAGTGTGATGATAATGTTGTGTTACTGCATCAATATTGTTTACTGGTATGTGACTATGAGACACGCCATTTGATTTTGTAACTTTGGACATTCTACGCAATTTCATGTAATACGTTTACAAAATTTACAATATTTTCCGTAAATGGCATCAAAAGTTGACAAAGTTCTCAGAGTACGTGCGGAATTATATTCCGCATGTACTCTGAAAATGTTGTCAACTTTTGACTTTATTTATAAAAAAATTTGTAAATGTATTTAATGAAATTACGCAGATGTCCGAAGTTACAAAATCACATGGCGTGTCTCGTATGTGGATGTGACTGGAAACATGGGGCTTATGGGTTTTGGTACCAGTGTAGGGCCCATTAGTCGAGTAAAAACAAATATAGCCTCAGTCTGACAAAAAGTCCCGAGAAGCGAATGTTTTTTAATGGTGTATGAATCTAATCTCTGATGATAACTACTTTCGTGACTAAATGACAGCTGTGTGCTACATGTATGCCTTTAGCAATCGTGATTTGGGATGTTTTTATCTAGTTGGTGTTCATAAGTACATGTATATGATTTGCCTTGACATTTTGTATATGTGTACGCTAATTGCATCGAGAATGCTTGTGCTGATCAGGATCTACATTGTTCACCATTCCATCTACATTGTTCACCATTCCATCAATGAAACACCCGGCATGTTTCAAACAAGCAATGTTGATTATTATCGGGCTACCTGAGTGTGCCAGTTGGAGAAATGGGGCTTTTTGGGTTTTGCGACCAGTTCGCCATTCCATCAATGAAACACCAGTCATATTTCCAACAAGCAATGTACATTGTTATCGGACTATCGGACTACAGGAATGTGCTATTTGATCAGGCGCTACATTAGTCACAAATCCCATTAGCCCCATCTCTCCAGTCACGGCTATAAATAACAGCGAAGCCCATCATGGGTTTTTCTGGGCATCTGTGGCCCGTTTCACTAAACTTCGTACGACTAAAATGTTCGTAAGCGCACATTTAGGATCGTTTGCAAATTTCAATGGATTGATTTACATTTATTGAGCATAGGCTGCATATGCAGCCTATGCTCAATAAATGTAAATCCAGTAATTGTTTACAAGAAAACATTGTTATTGTGATATTTACAGACTATCATAATTTTGCACTTCCAAACATTTTAGTCTTATGAAGTTTAGTGAAACGCCGGCCCCCAGGTTTGAAGTTTTTACTATATATATGCCTGAATGAGCCCTTGTCCTTTGAACTGTGGAGGAGTGTAGTATTGATAAGGGCCTGTTCATCAATCACATTCTCCATAGGGAGGAAGGAAACCATCTGGATAATCAATATCTCATTTGAGTACAGCAGCACTTGATGTGCCAATACCTAGTTCCTGATAGCAGCAACCACAAGGCTGGATTAATGTTTTGTGCACACTAGTCTGTGATTGCAATCAACAGCCTCTTGGCTCAGTGCCATTGAACATTCTATAGGTTTTTTATGAAGGTTGTGGCCTTGACATTCATCAATAATTCATGCATACCGATAACCGATAACTGCAGCAGTTTGTGGATAATTTCAATTAAACCAGAGTCTCGGCACTTACTTTTGTGTTTGATGCTCGGTGCATTTAGCAATGTGGATGGTGTGGGAGAGCTGTTGAAGCCTGGTTAGACAGACCCAATCCATACCCACAGTCATGGTGTGATCCTTGCCTTCTTCATTTAGTTCTGACCTTGATCTGGGTACCCTATGTGTATATCCAAGCTTACATCTCGTCCTTTCGGATTGGTACTTAAAATGTACTGGTCCTGTTTATCTGAAATAAAGAGAATGAATCAGCCTATGGCAATTATTTAGGGTGAAAGGGTTTATAGTTTAAATTAGTTTTGTGCCTAAAATGTGCTGGCTCTACCTGATGACGTATGATATGGCATTAACTGTTGCCTTCTTGCTGAGACCTGTAGCCTATTTCACCAACATTGCAAAGTATACTTTTCTAGCAAAGTTTACTTTGAGGAAGAAATTTTCAATTTTAGGATAAATTTATTAATTTGTATTACCCGGTATACTGAATTTATTACATTAAATGGCTGTGATAATGTAATAAATTCAGTACATACTTTTAATCATCAAATATATGCAGTCGTTCTATATGACATAATGCATTTCGGGAAAACTAAATGATTACTCCCTCAAAGTATACTTTGCTAGATAAGTATACTTTGCAATGTTGGTGAAATAGGCTACTGGGTGGACTTAATATGATATTAAACAAATTTACTGATTTCATAAGAAATGAGGCTATAAATGAATCTGTGTTATTCCGCTGGAAAAGCAATTTATGGGATATATGGCCTTAGATGATTCCCCTAGTTTCACACAGACCTCCACTCTATTATGACAAGTATTGATCTGTACATTCAGGAAAGAACTTCCATTTGAGACTGGCTTTATTGTCCAGGGAGATACAGATATGATCAAATGGAAATCTCCTGTAGCCTGATAACGATCTATACTGCTTGTTAGAACCATGACTGGTGCTTCATTGATGAAATAGCCGATGAAATGTGCAGATGTACATGCTGATCTGTAGCCTATTTCACTAACATTGCAAAGTATACTTTTCTAGCAAAGTATACTTTGAGGGAGTTAATCATGAGGGAGTTAGGGAGTTAATCATTTATTTTTCCTGAAATGCATTATGTCCTATAGAACTAACAACTGCATATTTTTGGTGATTAAAAGAATGCAGAATTATTATACTGAATTTATTACATTATCACAGCCAAAATGGCTGTGATAATGTAATAAATTCAGTATAATAAAAATTAATAAATTTATCCTAAAATTGAAAATTTCTCCCTCAAAGTATACTTTGCTAGAAAAGTATACTTTGCAATGTTGGTGAAATAGGCTACTGTAGCCTATTTCACCAACATTGCAAAATATACTTTTCTAGCAAAGTATACTTTGAGGGAGAAATTTTCAATTTTAGGAAAAATATTTTATTATACAGCCAATTTGGCTGTGATAATGTAATAAATTCAGTATAATAATTCTGCATACTTTTAATCTGACATCAAATATATGCAGTTGTTAGTTCTATATGAAATAATGCATTTCGGGTGAAATAGGCTACAGGATCTACACTGATGGTAAAGTAAAACCCATAAGCCCCATTTCTCCAGTCACAGACACATAGATATCTTCATGGAATAGCTATCGATTGTTTATTGTAGCGAAACTTGTACATTCGGTACGCAATATACTGAGAACGTATACAGCAATTAAGGTTTTCTGTGTGACGTTAATTAGCTTAGGTTGTTAAAATGGCAGTGGCCACAATCTGACGAACCAGGCTTGTTAATTGATTCTTCAATTTGAATTTACATTTCAACTATAACTTTATTCATGTTATTCGTTTAAAGTTCTATAGCACACACCATATTTATTCTATTAAACGCACCCGGGGAATTGCAAAATGACAACGGGGGCGTTTAATAGAGCAATTTTATCCCACATTCCTTAAATCCACAACAGGGCGCCGAAATACAATAGGCCTGTACAACCTACGCATCTGGAAACAACCTATTTTAAAAAACACGTCACAATCTCCAACTAGTCACGCGCGATAAGCCTGATTATCTAGGCCAATACTGGGGAGATTAATACAAGAATAAATACGGTATCTAGTTTGAAGTTCAATGAACACCCAAGAACATTGAAACGTGATGTTATTGGAGTAATTCGTTTTTTGTTGCTGTCCATGTCAATTCTGTTCAAGTAATGGATGTTCCAAATGTCGAGTTCATATCAATGATGGTGAGGTACTTTCAACGATATATATGGGGCATAAACCCAATACAAACTACCGTAATATAAATGGTGAATAAAATTTTGTATTTTGATTGTTTGGTAGACTGGAAGCCTTGAATCAACTTGAAACAGCCAGTGTGCCCTACAGTTTTCATCTAACTACTCGTTGGATTATAAAGTTCAACTTTTAGATCTGCGACACAGTTATAGAAAAATCTATTTTGAATGGACTGAAACTGTATTTTATATTTTGAATACTTATCCAGATATTTATATTTTATGTAAGGATACTATAGCCATTTCACATACACTGGTTAGTGTATTAACCCCTACAATGCAGAATTAAATGTTGTCTGCTGTTCATTTTTTATTTTCCATTTTTTATCATCAAAAACATGATTTGAATACCATGTTTTGCTTGACAAAGAAGAAAAAATATGAAACAACAGCAGACGGCAATTTCTCGCATTCAAGGGCGAGTGCATACTACGGTTTCCTGATGTTCATGTTTCGTATCCTTTAGTATTACCAGTATATTATGTCTTTGTTAAGCATGCATTGCCATTGTAATAAAAGATGATCATGTTTATGATACAGTGTTGGCCTGTTTTATGTGATGATTGATTAATGTCTCAGAGCTCCAGATAAGCCACGTATTTGCTTAAATACCCAATTAAAATTGCGAGGAGTATCAAAAAGCAATAAACATTTTGTGGTACATTTACCATGCTGCAGAAAACAATAAACAGACCACAAATATAGAATATTTTTCTTATTTTCCATGGAAACACATCTTGGTATTTCATTAGAATTGTCTCCAAGGAGACAATTCTAATGAAATGCCTAGACATGTTTTAATTTTGAAGCGAGCTATTCAATAATTGCTGTCTGTTGACAGTAGTGTGATTTTATTTTACCCAATTGAAATTTTGAAATACCCAATTGCTTCAGAAATTGAGTGACAATACTCAATTACTAATTCCTTATCTGGAGCCCTGGTGTCTGATCTGTGCAATTATCTTGACTGAGATACTGAAGAATATTTGAAGTTGATACCAATTCTCAAGCACAATGTCATCTAGTACAAAGTTCAACTAATAATACAGCTAAATTTATTACTTTAATAGCTATATATAAATAAGCCTTATGACATCAAAACCTCTTGATCTTTCTATTGATTGTGTCTAAATAGCTTGTCGTAATCCACGTTTGCCATTCAGTTGTTATTAATCCTTTAGTTGAAATGTTTTCTAAGGAAATCGATCTAGCATGGTGCACCAAACTAGGGTCTAATTTATGTAGCTGCCTGGGAAAGTACAGAAACATGAACCTTTGTATAGCTGACTTATTGATTAAAATGATGACGTCAATGTGACCAAAATACACTGATTTTGTGAAGTGAGTTGTACCTTTAGTAGTATTAGGCTCTCGTGTGATCCAGTCAACATGTATATAGTGCACTTAACCCTTTCACCCCTAAGTAACTGGAATGGATTTCGATATGGTAATTTTGCAACCGATCCAATCATCACAAAATGATTTTCAGACTAGTCCATTTATGGAAAGGGGGTGTTTTTGTTCTAAAAAATATGAAAATTACTTGCAAAAAGTGCAGATCCTGATGAGACGGCTCGTTACGTTGCATAAACCGCTATAGCCGCCTTTCAGGTTCAAAGGATTAACCCTTACAATGCTGAATAAAATTTAGTTGTCTGCTGTTTATTTGTTACTTTCCATTTTTCTCGTCAGAACTTTATAATCATTTCTTAAGTGCTGTTAAACGATGTTTTCGAAGACGAGATATAAAACAACAGCAGATAACAATTTATAATTCCAGCACAAACATATTTACACAATTCCCTAACATTTGATTGGCCCGTAGCAAATCTCTGTCCAAAATTTATATCCCAGTAAACTCCCACGCCAACTACTTTCCGTAACCGTGAGGCGCAGTTAAAATAATTCTTAAGAAAACGGAAAATAAACACATTTTCTTGATGAATTTATTTCAAATGCTGGAATTATAAGGAATGAATGGCCATTTTGTTGAATTTATCGGGGATATAAACTTGGAAAAGTCGCGGGAATACTGGACGAGGCCTTCCGGCCTTCGTCCAGTATTCCCGCGACTTTTCCAAGTTTATACCCCGATAAATTCCACAAAAAGACAATTCATTCCTATATTGTTTCCCCGCATTCTAGGGGTTACAATGTAAACCATAGAATATGCTCCCCCTAGTTTGGTTTATATGCAGTTGGCAGCTAGTGGGTATTCCATATTTGTGTTTGAGGGCCGTAACTATATTTTAACCCTTAGAATGTGGGAAACGAAAATTGTTTTATATGTTGACGTCTTTCTAAATAAAAACATGATTTGGCAACACTTTAGAATCTGTATAGTGGTATTGGCAAAAAGTGCAGATCCAGATGAACCGGCTCGTAATGAGCCGCCTCATCAGGATCTGCACTTTTTGCAAGTAATTTTCATATTTTTGAGAACAAAAACACCCCATTTTCATAAATGGACTAGTCTGAAAATCATTGTTGCAATTGCCGAATTGGATTGGTTGCAAAAAAATGAATGTATCAAAATCCATTCCAGTTACTTGGGCATGAAAAGGTTAAGCTCCAGACCATAGTCGGCAATTCCGTGGCTGTAAATATTGTAATTTATATTCTTCTTTTGGTGCTATCTGTACATTATTAACCATGTCTGTAGTCTTTATTGCCATGTTTAGCTGATCCCAAAATTGAATGCAAGTTTTTCACTTTGAAACTACACCGTTTTAATTAAACAAGCAGCTGTTCACATGCATAATGAATTCCATTGAATAACATTTAATGACATATCAGGGAATTGCATGCTGCTGAATAGCCCATCTATTATGAATATGGTAGTAATGGTGTTTTCGTGTAGACAGTGTGAGGCTATTAACCCTTACACCGCTATCTTATTTTTGTTGTCGTCAGCTGTTTTCTATTTTCCATTTTATCATCAAAAACATGCTTTGACCGCACTTTAGAATAATTTACAACATGCTTTGACAGCACTTCAGAATCATTTCCATTGGAAATGATTCTGAAGTGCTGTCAAAACATGTTTTTATTGAGAAATAAGGCAAGATGTAAAAGCAACAGCAGACGACACTTGTTGTGAGTAGCAGTCTGAGGGTTAAACATTATCAGGTGATAAAGGTGCACTCAATGCTGTACTGATGGGTTGCTGCAGATTACTGATTACAGAAACAATCAAATAAATGTTAGAAGAGACCGATAACCGCAATAATGAACATTGTACAGACAATGTTGTTCTAATAGGTAGATTGAGGTCATGCAGTTGGTTGGGAACATTCGAAGGTTAATTTAACTCTTTGCATGCTGGGAAATGTGTGGGCTATAAATAGTTAAAAAATAGCGGACAAAAATCATATTTTCTTTTATTTCTCCTTGTAAATATCATGTGGTGAGGACTTGGCACCAGATCAGGCTGATAGGCAAGAGGGGATATAGTGTTAGTCCATGTACGTATGTGCATGTGTATGTACGTTAGTAATACATTTCATTTTTCAATAATTTATGAACTGCTTCATCGATTTTGATATTTGGCCACAATGTGTGTCTAGCGATGGTGCATTGTTTTGCATATGACCCAAGTCCGACCACCCAATGTCAAGGTCACTGTTGACTTAAGTTTACCTTGTTTGTAAGGCAAATGTGTTTAAAATTTATTTATTTTTTTATTATCAAGGCTGCCAGTGAGGGGATTAGCCCTGTAACGATGCCCTTCTCATTTCAGGGCTAAATATATATATTTTCTGTTAATTTCAGGCTTTTGAACACCGTTAAACAATTAAATACTAATTGATATAATCCTCTGCAGGCGGCCCAGACCGGAATGTGGCCCACACCATCCATCACACTGGGCACGGGGAAGGTCAAGGGTGAAGCCCAGGTCCGGGAGATGCTTGGTACCTTCAAGCCCGGGGACAAAACAGGGGAGATCAAACCAGAGGAGAAGATTAAACAGGTATGTTTATATATTAAATGAATGTGGCGGTGACTGGATAAATGGGGCTTATGGGATTTGTAACCGGTGTAGCTCTTGATTAAATAGCACAATCATGTAGCCTGCTAATGATCTATATTTCTTGTAGAAGCATGACGGGTGTTTTATTAACTCTTTGCATGCTAGCGGCGAAAATATCCGCCAAATGAATTAGGAGTATATGTTTTATTTCTCTCTGTAAATATGTCTTGAAATTTCATTAGAATTGTGTCCTCTAATGAAATTCCAAGACATATTCATGACATTTATAAGGAGAAATAAAAGAAAATATAATGAATTGTCATCTGCTATTTTTGAACTATTTATAGCCAACAAATTTCCCAGCATGCAAAGAGTTAAGGGAATGGCGAATAGTGCAGATGCTGATCAGACTGCGGATGCGCAGGCTGATCAGGATCTACGTTGGTCGCAAAGCCGATAATCCCCATTTGTCCAGTTACAACCACATACGAGACATGCCATGTGATTTTGTACCTTCGGACATCTGCGTAGTTTCATGAAATATGAAATTTTCCATAAATGGCGTCAAAAGTTGACAAAATGTTCAAAGTACATGCATGTACTCTGCAAATTTTGTCAACATTTGACTTTACGGAAAATATCGTGATTTGTCAGGAGATATCGCACATGTTCTTAGGTACAAAATCACATGGTATGTCTCAAATATGGGTCCTCCAGCTGAGAACGCAATTGCCACAATTGCAGATAATTACCCTTGCACATTCACTCAATAGGATTAGTAGAATCTTATAATTGTTTTGCTGATGGCAGTTGGTCGACTTCGATCAGTGGTGCCCAGTTTAGGCCCTGATCAGACTGAGGCGATGAATGCGCAGACTGATCGGGGTGAGGGGGGGGTTGCTGTGCTAGTCACAAATGTTGGCATGTGTCGTTTCTCAGCCGGCGGCCCATATTTGGCCAACATTACAGTTTTAACAAGTGTAGATCCTGGTTGGTTGCTGTACAATAGCCACAGTGTAGACCGACATATAGTACTTGGCAGCACCAGGGCCCATAGTTCTAAGTGACAAAATCTGATTAATTTAATTTTCAGTCTTTCGGTTCTTATTTTTATGCCGCTTCCCTGCTGCCATTGGAAATGATTCTTTTTGTTGTTGAGAAAAAATGAAATAAAAAATAAACAGCAGACGACAAAATTTAAGTCGGCATTGCACGGGTTAAGTACATGTATAGTCGAATCGTTTTGCTAATTTAAGGCTTTGAGGTAAAATTCAGTGAAAATAAAGGCAGATTGAAAAGAAAGTTTCTGGAATTTTATCACACATAATGGAACTATGGAGCCCAACATGACGAAACCATGAAAACACATCTTGGTATTTCATTAGAATTGTCTCCTAGGAGACAATTCTAATGAAATACCAAGATATGTTTTCTTACCAACAAGTCCCGCTGCTATTGTTTGATGGGATTTTGTACCTTCGGACATCTGCGTAATTTCATGAAATATGTTTACAAAATTTACGATATTTTCCGTAAATGGTGTCAAAAGTAGACACAATTTTCAGAGTACATGCGGAATTAAATCCGCATGTACTATGAAAATTTTGTCCACTTTTGACTTCGTCAAATAAATATGGCTGTAACCAGTACGTATAATGTTACTTCACTAAGAAGTGAGTGACACAGTAAGTGGACTAACCATGGAATACCTTGCTTTACTTTTGACTATTTATGAAAAATATTGTATATTTAATGAAATTACGCAGATGTCCAAAGGTACAAAAATCACAAGGCGTGTCTCATATATGCGGTTGTTGAAGATACTCTTATATCCTGCCACGTAACCATGTTTACCACAGACACCAAATGAGAATACAAGATGACAATATTGATGAAACAATCTATTTACATATTAGGTTTGAGGCGGCTTTCCGCTGCACCGAAAACCTATTGTATTCGTTGGTTTTTATTTATTTATTTTTTTTTTTTTGTTTTTTTTTGTTTTTTTTTTTATTCAGCCGTTCAGTCTACAGCCCAAACCGCTGGTCGGATCGACTTCAAATTTTGTATACCGATTCGCATCAACAGTGAGACGAGAATAACGCAATTTTCAGAATTCTCATGACGTCACTTTCTACGAAACCGGAAGTGACGTCATATATCATATAATTCCCTATAACTTCCTTATTTTCCAACCGATTTCAAAAATTCTTTTTGAATTGTAAAGCTGCGAGAATTCTCTATCTTCGCTTCGCTGACAATGTTTGGCTATCTGCTCAAATGAGAGAGCTATAGACATGTGAAATTGAGAAAAATTAAAAAAATCAACAATTTCAGATTTTTATTTTATTTTAACGGGTGGTCTTTGAAAACAGTTTCCAATTTGTACAGTAATCTCAGCAACATAATTTTTTGACAGCGTCACGCGGGACATTCATCCGCACAGAAGATGATATTTTTCAGAGCAATGGCTTGAATAGTTCTGATTCTATTGCCTTTCAAACTTGGACGTTTTTTTTCAATTTTTCAAATTTGAAATGGTCATAACTTTTGTATTATCTAACCGATTTCAAATTTTTTTTTTGCATTAAAAAGCCAACAAAATTCTCTATCTCCGTTTCGCTGGTAGTTTTTGGCTATCTGCCCAAATGAGAGAGTTGTAGGCATTTGAAGTTTTTAAAAAAAATTGAAATGGTCATAACTTCCTTATTATTCAACCGATTTCAAATATTTTTTTTGCATTAAAAAGCCAATAAAATTCTCTATCTCCGATTCGCTGGTAGTTTTTAGCTATCTGCTCAAATGCGCGAGCTACATGCATTTGAAGTTTGAGAACGAGCATATAAACTTAGCCGCCTAGAACAGTGTGTACAGCTGACAAACTTCGAGGTGGAGGCCAGACAGGTATGGTGGGCTGTATCAGACACTGGTTTTATATACGAACTGACATGCTGTGGCAACATAATTTTTTGACAGCGTCACGCGGGACATTCATCCGCACAGAAGATGATATTTTTCAGAGCAATGGCTTGAATAGTTCTGATTCTATTGACAGTTTTCGGCTATCTGCTGAAATAAAAGAGCTATATGCATTTGAAGTTGAAAAATGTACATACTTTTCAACGATTTTGCCGAATTTCGGCTGATAACGGGTGGTCTTTACAAACGTTTTCCAATTTGTACAGTATTGTCAGCAACATAATTTCTTGCCAGGGTGATAGGGGAGTGTCAGCCGCATGACAGATGATAATTTTCAGAGCTATATCTTGACTACTTACGGCTCTATTCGATGTCAAAGATGAACGTATTTTTTCAAGTTTTCAAAATAGAGCAAACGGATGTGACGTCAGCTTCGTTATTTATCATTCGATTTCAATTGTTTTTGCTGTAGTCGATATTTCAGTCCTTTAGCTAAAACTTTGGCTGAGGATCGAACCCGGTATCCTTCGCTCCGAGTCCATCGCTCTACCTCTAAGCTAATCGGCCCCACATCGGTGTGATGATGCGAACACAATAATGTTGGACTGTTCATTCTAAAACTTCAGAAATTCTTTTTGCAACCGATAGTTTACACCTTGGGCTAAAGCTTAGTTACACATGAAATCAATGTTTGAGGCTCAAACCGTTGATGCAGCTCAAGCTGCTCTAGTTCTACTTGTTCTTCCTGATTGGAGTCGAGGTGGTGTTTGTATTATCCACATTGTAGAGCAAGTAGGGTTGATGGTTGTTGTTGTTATTATTCTCCAGACAGTCTAGTCATTCACACACCAGGGGCCCGTTTCACTAAACTTCATATTTGTAAGTGCAAAGTTATGATAGTCTGTAAATTTCACATTAACACTGTTTTATTGTAACCAATTATTGGATTTACATTTATTGAGCATAGGCTGCATATGCAGCCTGTGCTCAATAAATGTAAATTCATAAATAAAAATTTCCAGATGATCATAAATTTGCTCTTACGAATATTTTATTCGTACAAAGTTTAGTGAAACGGGCCCCAGAGCTCCAAATAAGCTGTGCGTCTAAAGAGTATTGTACCCACAGATTTCAAATTAAATGCATATTTTATTTTTACAAATGGATTATTGATTTTCTTCATTATTAAATACTAGGGAACAAATGATCAAAACAAAACAAATTTAAACATTCACTTATTTATACCGTAATAAAGTTTTCTTTTACTTTTCAACTTTATTACAGTATTTCCTCTACTCGATTTGAAAATCAATGCGTATTTTCACATTGCTGTGAGTATTTTGTACTTCCACTTTTGATAATCAGTGCGTATTCAGCTATAATATGTGCGTATAATATGCCAATACACACCTTATCTGGAACACTGACACACACAAACCTGCAGACAGACACAAAGTATTGCATCGGTGCATTGATTTGTTCTCACAGAAGTGATGGAAACACGAACTGGTCATATGGACAGAAATGTCACTTCAGACAGCCATTTCAATATTGATCCCAACATTAGCTGAAGTACATATTCATATCTGTATAGTCATCCAAAATTGCGATTAATTTGTTGACAACATATACTATACATGCTCCAGATAAGGAATTAGTAATTGAGTATTGTCACTCCATCATTTGTGAAGCAATTGGGTATTTCCAATTTTAATTGGGTAAAATAAACTACTGTTTACTTTTCACAGCAACAGACCGCAATTATTGAATAGTTTACTTCGAAATGAAAACATGTCTTGTCATTTCATAGAATTGTCTTGGAGACAATTCTAATGAAATACCAATATGTGTTTTAATGGAAAGTAAGCAAAATATGCTATAGTTGTGGTCTGTTTATTGTTTTCTGCAGCATGATAAAGGTACCACAATTTTTTTATTGTTTTTTGATACTCTCTACTTCTGATTTCAATTGGGTTTTTGGTAATTTTTGTCGAGCCCGCTTGCAGAAAGCTGTGCGTCCGTCCGTGCACGTTAAAGTTTTTAAATACCTTATATCTCTGCAGTCCTAAGTCACATTGACTTGAAACTTCATATACTTATTAGTCATCATCCATATATTCATGCTGTATCCCACTCATGCGGCCCCTGTGCCCAAGGTCAAGGTCAAATGACTTAGAAGTTTAGGTTCCGAAATCTGTGTTAAAAGTTTTTAAATACCTTATATCTCTGCAGTTAGTCATCATCCATATATTCATTCTGTGTCCCACTCATGCGGCCCCTGTGCCCCTATGTCAAGGTCAAATGACTTAGAAGTTTGCTTTAAAGTTGTGTCAAAATTTGCGTTAAAGTTTTCACATACCTACTATCTCTGTAACCGTAAGTCAGATTTGCTTGAAACTTTGTATGCTTATTGGGCATCAAACTCCAAATAAATACACTCTGAGACCATCAAATGCCTCGGCGGGCTCGACATGCGGGCCGCGGCCATCTGGTAATTGGGTATTTAAGCAAATACGCAGCTTATCTGGAGCTCTGCTCTACATGGAACCAGAATAGTAGCATACATGTACTTTGATAAGCTGCAGATTATAGTGTCAGATGTTTCTTTGATCTATAGATCCCGTAGCCGATTTCATCAACATTGCAAAGTATACTTTTCTAGCAAAGTATACTTTGAGGGAGTAATCATTTATTTTTCCTGAAAAGCATTAGTTCATATAGAACTAACAAATGCATATATTTCATGATTAAAAGTATGCAGAATTATTATACTGAATTTATTACATTATCACAGCCATTTTGGCTGTGATAATGTAATAAATTCAGTATAATAAAAATTAATAAATTTATCCTTAAATTGAAAATTTCTTCCTCAAAGTATACTTTGCTAGAAAAGTATCTTTGCAATGTTGATGAAATGGGCTACAGATGTTTCTTTGATCTGTTTTGCAGCAAGGGGATGCATTTGAGAATTTTGAAAATTTGGTATTCTGCAATTGTCTGTGTGTACATTGTACTCTTAAGCAAATACTGTAGCATGCTGTATTGACTGGTGTTCTTGTTTTTCACATGATTTGGAAATGCAAATCCTTCAGTACTTGCAGTGAGATAATTTGCCCTGAAGATTTACAGAACATAATGTTCATCAGTAAACAGGAATGTCGTGAGATATTAACTTGGATAAAACGATTTGCAGGTTTACAAACATAAGTGGTTTCAATTTGGTAACGCTTATCTAACAGCTGTTTCCACTCGAACAACGAGAGACAAATTGAATTTCAGTTTAACATGTGGCCCAGTTGAGGCAGCTTTCAAGACTTGTTAACACAGATAAATTGATGGATATGACGTAGAACTTTAAATATGTGTCTGGTATCAGTAATTTGGTGGACAGGAACATGGGGAAAAGGTGGCTGGACGTAATAGAAAGAAAAACATCAGGGCCTGTGAAAACTTTCTGAGCTCGTTCTTGAAAGTTGTACTAAAAATTTGGCAGTTTGTCAATCAAACTGCCAAATTTTTAATACAACTTCCTGATTTTGACCACAAGAACAGAGTACATGCTCAGGAAGTGTTACAAGGATGGCCACTGATATAACCTGCTCTGTTTTAGGAGCAGTTGCGTGAGACGGACTACCGTTACGCAGAAATGATGCGTCGCCACCAGGAACATGCCCACGAGGAGTATATCCAGCAACAGAAGGTGCTGCAGCAGCGCCATGTCGAACAGCTGCAGAAAGCAGACCTGAAGGGTGACATTAAACCAGACACAAAACCTCCCGCGCCGTACACCGCTTTCCCCGGCAAGCGCGAGGGTCCACCAGCTACAAACGGCCCTGTAAAACAGGAAGGTGGAACTGCGAACTTTAGTCTTTACGGATACCAGCCGGAAAAATACTATCAACAGTTTATCACGGCAGATCAGTTACAATCGTATGGACTTGATAAAATAAAGAACGAAAAGATGAATATGGATTCAAAGATGGGTGTGCGATCTCAGTCCCCACGTAAAAAGGACATGTCTGTGCCACCACCTCTTATTAAAGACAGTAAACCGCAAAGTTCTGTGATTGTGGAGAACAAGATCAAGGAGTGTTTGAAGTCTGCGAGTCCCCATGCACACCAGCAGTATGCGTCACACATGCCGATGTCCGGCTCCCCACATCACCAGCAGCAGCCCAAGCCTGCACACACTCCCGATCGCAATCCAGAACGGCCATCATCCAACACATCTAGTCCAGGGTCATCACATCACATGAACACCGCATCCATCGCACATTCTCATCTCGCTGCGTTAAAGGCAGCAGAGGCAGCACGACAGGTGTCGCGCTCACAAAGTCCTCTCCACATCGCAAGCCCCCATCAGCTGTCGGCTGCAGTAATTCACCCGATGGACTATAGTCGTAGCCCGGCGGGCAAGTCGCGTGGCAGCCCCGCCAGCAGCAGTCCCCACACATCAGTGACATCTAGTGTTAACACATCCTCTTCATTTACACCGGCAATAGCTCAGCCACCAGTGTCATTACCGCAGTCATCGGTCGCATTCAGTTACAGCCTCATTCAACAAGGACTCGTTCCAAACCCCATCTATACACATTCGTCGACGGGTAAGCCGACAGACTCGCAGCGGACAGTTTCTGTTACGGGCACTGCCCAGGTTCCACGGGCAGCCCACTCCCCGCACCCCATGTCTCGTGGCAATCCTAACCCAGTGCAGCAACAGCAGCAACAGCAGCAACAACAGCAACAGCAGCAGCGCAGCAGCAGCAGCAGCAGCAGCAACAAAGTGCAATGTCGCAGGCTATGAAGCGTAAAGGACCTAAGGATGGCAACGGTCGTGGTAAGCGACAGAGAGGCAGCGATCAGGGTTTACCTTCGCCCGAGGGCAACTCTGCATTGAATCTGTCCATTCCGGTAACGACACCACAAATCCTTACGAACCAGTCTCCTTACACGACGACAAGCAGCTCGCCGGTGACGTCGGCAGTCACGTCGATGGCTGCGTCGACCGTCACTACCTCAACCAGCCAGGCACTGCCTTCGGCCGCCATGTCACTGGCCATGCTGAACAATCGCCTGGGCGCAGTCTCTGGATTCATGGACAGCTTTAAGTCATTCGTGGAAAACACTGTGCAGGATGCGTTTCTATCAGACACAGATTTGGGAAAACAAAAAACTAAAGACGGTCGACCATTACAGCCGACTCCACAGCAGTTACAGCAACTGCAGCAGCAGCATTTGGCAAACCAGCAGCAGCAGCAGCAACAACAACAACAACATAATAACAACAGACCAAAAAGTAGTTTAGAACGCTCGTGTACTCCAGTTATATCGCAACAGTCAGTGACTAGCAACATATCTGATGAAGGATTGACTTCCAATAGTGGTGTGAATAATACAATTAGTGGTAATGTGTTTAACAGTGTGAGTACGGACAATAATGGTATGTCATATGTTGATACGATAAATCGTGTAGCTAATGGTCAGGTAGACACAGATAGCGATACACTTAGTGCACCTAGCCCACCTCCCCAACTTAAACTAGATTCCACACAATCCCCTCATAAATCAGCTAAGCATCCAAATCTGAAAAAAGCTTGGTTACAGCGACATTCGGATGAGGATAAACAGGAATCGATCAAACCTTTCACGGATACGCCACCTCCTGCTGTTCCAGTTGATATTCCTTTGCAGGATTGTGACGCCGATAACTCTGACAAAAGCGATAAGGAAAAGGATGTTTTAAAAAATTGTTATGTGAATTGTTCATATATCTCTCCGAGTAAGGAAGGTGGATCTAAGTCGCCAATAAGTGCTATTCAAACCGTGATTCCAAATGGGGAGAAAACTGGTGACGATTCCACGACATCGGCATCTGAGGCGGAAACCCAGGTGAGTGATGAGTGTACCCACTGTAGATTAGCATCACACCGTGATACTGCATGTGTGTTGTACTTGTTTCATCTAACCCATCACATTCTCATTGGTACAATCATTTGCTTCAAGAGTTGGTGTCATAAGTGAAAGTGCATTGCAAATGGATTTTAGATCATATCTTATGACAATCAAGATTAACCCTTTCAACACTACAGGCCTGAAAAGTCGTATTGGCAAAAAGTGTAGATCCAGATGAGTGTCATCAGGATCAACACTTTTTGCAAGTAATTTTCATATATTTGAGAACAAAAACATCCTCTTTTCATAAATGGAATAGTTTGAAAATCATTTTGTGACAATTGGATTGGTCCTTAAATTAATATATCCCAATTCATTCCAGTTACTTAGGGGTGAAAGTTTTAAACCTTTGGACAACTATCTCCGAGATGTTATTTATATGGCATGTACAGTAGTTTCTTTGGATCATTGTAGTGCCTAGCAGTGGTTAGTATTACATAGCATAGGTGCTGATCATGCTGTATGTGTTTGCATGCTGATCTGGGTGTATGATCGTTGTGCACAGAGATTTTCTGTATGTCTTAAGTTTGGAGAGGTTCTACTGTGATATCTATCCTATGGGACTCGCCTCAAACAAGTCTTGTATATCACTGGCTGTCAAATTTTTTTTATCTGAAGACACTTTCCAAAACTTGATGTTACCAGTTGATCATGACATACATAGAAAATGCAGAATTTCTACAGTTATCCTACATGATGCATTTTACCTCATTGTATAAATCATTACATCCCAAATTCTCCTTTAAAAACCATCTAATTATTTTTATAGCACTATTTCTTATTATGCATTGAAGTACATGTATACATAGTGAGGGCTCACATGAGTGCTCACTGCAGATACATGTCACATGTGTGCTCTGCATACAATTTTCACTGAGTGCTCACTGCGACTGTATTTTCAGATGAGTGCTCACTGCAGATACATGTATTTTCACATGAGTGCTCACTGCAGATACATGTATTTTCACATGAGTGCTCACTGCAGATACATGTATTTTCATACGCGAGAATAAATGAACATTTAAATATTGGATATTGAATTTATACTAATAAATTTATCCTCTGCGTTGAACAGGATAATAGAAGTCATTGTAATCTCATCTTGTGTCACTCATATCCCCTCATTCATTACACTAATCTTGTGACTTAACCCATTCCATACGGATTATCCATATATGGGTATAAAAATTTCTAAAATAAATTGCAATTTTCCACATTTTTCATCGAAGGTATATGTTGTGACCACTCATTTGAACCGTCTCGATGAGACGGTTCAAATGGTGGCCACACCATATACTTTTAGCGAGATACGAGAAAACAAATCAGATTTATCTATCAGCAAAATGGGGAATTCCCAGCATGGAATGGGTTAATACTGTGGCCCGGCTCTGGATGTACCTCCCTCCCTTATTGCATCGCCATATTTCGCAGATGGGTCTCAAAACAGCGATGAAATAATCGTTATTTCCACAGCCGGGCCCCTTTTATGCTATATTTATTAAACATTTGTCAACGTATTGTATTGTATGTAGATGCACATTTTTGCGTGTAAACTTAATTGCTGTATTTATTACACTTCTAGCAATTATTTGCATGTGTTTATCTTAAAAATAGAGAAACGTGTAATTTTTTCATGTGCTTTCTCTCGATTGGTACATGTATGTGTCTAGCCGTAGGAAAGCACAAGCTTCCATACATACATTCAGTGAAAACGGAGCGAGTATCGCAAATATATGTGCGAATGTAAACATATTTCAGGCACTCAAATTTATTTTTAGTTCAGTCTAAACTGCTTTGTACTGGTAATTGGATTTTAAAAAGAATAAATCAAGAGATGGGGGGAAACACATCGTTAGGCTGCTATTAATATGTGCAGTACAAACCTTAATTCTTTGCATGCTGGGAAACTTGTGGGCTATAAATAGTTCAAAACTAGCGGACAAAAATTCATGATATTTTCTTTTATTTCTCCTTGTAAATATCATGAATGTGTCTTGGAATTTCATTAGAATTGAGTCCTGCGGACTCAATTCTAATGAAATTCCAAGACATATTTACAGAGAGAAATAAAACATATAGTTCTAATTTGTTTGGCGGATATTTTCGCCGCTAGCATGCAAAGAGTTAAATGACCTTACCTGTTGATAGGCCGTTAAACACCAATGATCAAATCAAATCGTACTTTCTCCCACTGTTCAAACATGCAAGCTGGAATATCCTCCATTTATCAATGGCAGAATTTATTTTTAATTCTGTTCTTAACCCTTCCTACGCTGTTGACGGAAATTGCCGTCTGCTGTTTTTCATTATTAACAAAAAACTGGTTTTGACAGCACATGAGAATCGTCTCCACTCGAGACGATTCTCATGTGCTGTCAAAACCAGGTTTTTGTCGAGAAATATTGAAAATAAAACATTTTCAGCAGACGACAACATTTAATTCAGCGTAGTAAGGGTTAAGCATATAATATACAATACATTTCTCTACTAAGTGACAATCCATAAATGTCTTGTAAGTCGTTGAACCTTTTAAAGTACTGGCAGTGAGGACCACATTCTTCTTTTATATCTCCGCTCATACACTGGTCCCAGTCCAGCAAACTTTATTCATGCCTTGCTGCTGATATTGATAGGTCACCACTTTGGATGTTTCAGATCCGAATACCCAAGGTCTCGGGGCTGGATGTTCAATTTTCTCAAAACATTCAGTTCTAATTTTGAGATTTTCTCTTGTTCATACAAGTGAAATACAGGATTCCATCCTGTTAAGCCCGACCTCAAATGACCATAGCTGTTGACAGGCCGTTGAACACTATTATAAATGGACTAGTCTAAAAATGATTTTGTGACGTGTATAGGACATAATCCCCCCCCCCCCCCATGTTTTTTGACACAGGAGGACAAAAACACCCCCGTCTAAAATGCAGGTAGGACATAATCACCCCCCCCCCCCCGTCAAAAATCACAGGTAGGACATAATACCCCCGTGGAAATGCGGCCTATGGACATAATCCCCCCACCCCCCCCCCCTCGTCCGCAAAAAAAAACATGAAACAAGCACATTAATAATAATCATAATTAAATTAGCCTGATTAACATGATGTGAAAGAGCATGTCCTACCTGGGTTTTTATATGGGGGGGATTTTGTCCTACTTTGAATCTGAATGGGGGGGATTATGTCCTACCTGAGCTTTTATATGGGGGGGGGGATTATGTCCTACCTGTATTTTAGACGGGGGGTGGGGGGGATTTTGGCCTCCTGTGTCAAAAAGCATGGTGGGGATTATGTCTGGGGGGGGGATTATGTCTGTATCCCTTTTGTGACAATTAGATTGGTTGCAAAATTAACATATCAAAATCCATTCAGTTACTTAGGGGTGAAAGGGTTAAACGCCATTGCACAAAACAAACAAACATGACATGAAACAACAAATCCATCCTTCCAGCCGGCCGCTGATGGCAGCGGTGCCGCCTCCCGGAAACGACCAAAGCCCAACAAAGAGAAACCAGCACCTACTGCTGCTGTCAACACCAAAAAGATCAAGACAGAAATGGAAGAAGATGAACCGTCTCGATCATCAACACCAACATCCATAAGTGGTCAAAACAAGAAGGCCAACAAGCGACCAAAGGAAACGACTATGGTCAAGGTGAGAATTGTAGCATTTAATTTATATATATAGCATTTCATTGTCATTCCATGTTAATTTTCAGAATATTTGATTAGTCAGAACAGGGAAATTTCATAAACATTCAGAATCTATGTGCAAACAGGGCAAATCCTGATTGAAGAACAAACAGATTGCGCTAAGTGTCTTTATAAACCCCAATCGATCAAACTCTATTTGAGACAAACATTGTCTTTTTATACCAAAGAATAATTGTGCGATTTTTCATGGAAAATATTTACATAAACTGATGTCGTTGCAATTTGACTGAACTTTCATCAAATTTCGACGTCATTTACGGAAAATATTGTAAGTTTTGTAAATATTTTTCATGAAATATCCCACATGTTCTTAGGCACACTATCACATGGCTAGTCTGATTTGAGCAGACACTTTGCTGATTGAATGCTGTAAATATCTCTCCTTGTATGTAGCCGCTACCACAAGTAGCTAGCAACTGACTGGAGTGTTATCTGTGTTATTGGCGATTCATTGTTTCCTTTCAATATATCCTCTACTGTCTGCCGGTAATATGTTGTAAAACCTTAATAGCTTTTGTGCCTGTCTTGTTTTAGTTGTCATGGAAACGGGTTACGTAATTGGATTGCTAAAGTGGGTGAATTTTCTGTGACAGTATAATCAATTGTTACTGTGAAAATGTCTGGCTCACTGCATGCTGCAATGTTGGCTGGTAATAATGCTGGTACAGTCGAACCTCTGGAAACAGGACGCAGAGAACATTTAGTTGTCCTTAGTTTTGATAGATTTCATTGCAATGTACCTCCAATAATAATAATGTATGATCTGATCACAAAGTGCATCAGCTTGTCTTGAAGTAGTCATATGTGTTTTACAGTGGAACCTCTCTAAACCGGATACCCTGGGGACCTCCCAGGGTGTCCGGTTTAGAGAGGTTCCACTGTACTGGGGACCTTCCAGGGTGTCCAGTTTAGAGAGGTTCCACTGTACTGGGGACCTCCCAGGGTGTCCGGTTTAGAGAGGTTCCACTGTATGTGGGATAGGAAGGAATGGGGGCTATTTCGTTGGTCTTAAAATTCTGTGGATATATGTGACCCGTTCATGTTCACGCCATCATTAACGTGACCTTCTGCATGAGTCTATAGAATTTATTTTGTATGAGCATTTTTTTCGGAATTTAACGGGTCAGTTGAAGAAGGGGGCTAACTCCATGAGGGAGTTAGCCCCCTTCTTCCACTGATCCTTCAATTGGCTCAGCAGTTATTTTTTCAAGAATAAATATTGGCTGATCAGGGACAAGGGCCAATTTATCATATCATTACTCATCTTTTGACCTCATTACAAGTAATGTAAACAACCTGCTGGACAGGGCTTAATTACTCTCATCCTGGGTGTAATAAACATGCCATTGTTTGTTTCCATTGTTTGTAAAACAAATGGTATGTAGGTCTGTACCATTATACAGAGGCATATGGAAACTGGCCGGTTGCAGAAAAACAAACATTGGAACTGTAGATGCTGTACATCTCAGGGATTCCGCTGGCGATTGCCACTTTCGCAATTGGCGATAACAAATCTATTTTTTTTTCTCGAAAATTGTAATTTTTTATCGCCAATTTTTTGAAGTGGCAATTTTTTTTATTTTCCCCAGCGGAATCCCTGCATCTTTCATCATCGGCAAGTTTGTTCCCACCAGCTCACAACAACCCTATGCAATAGTCACCTTAGGTTCAGCTTTGTTTGTAGAAATTTTGTTTTCTAAACGCTGGCCGCATTGGTCGCATTGCGTGCTCACAATGAATTGTTTTAACAACCTGTTTTGACTAATGAAATCATCTTTAACACTTACAACACTGAATTAAATTGTCGTTAAATTAAATTGTCCGTATATTTTCAGTTTTTCACAATTTAAGACGTTTTAACATCACATGTGAATCATCTCCTGTGGAGATGATTCTCATGTGCTGCCAAAATATGTTTTGTTAGGGAATACGACAAATAAGTAGAATAGCAGAAGACAATTTTCGTTTGCCGCCTTTTTATTGGCTAATAAACTCGAAGGACTATTCCAGATACGTGGGGTTTCTTGAATGAACTCCTACAGGAGCCTATTTCACCAACATTGCAAAGTATACTTATCTAGCAAAGTATTCTTTGAGGGAGAAATTTTCAATTTAAAGATAAATTTATTAATTTTTATTATACTGAATTTATTACATTATCACAGCCATTTTGGCTGATAATGTAATAAATTCAGTATAATAATTCTGCATAGTTTTTAATCATCAAATACATGTATATGCAATCGTTAGTTCTGCATGAAATAATGCATTTCGGAAAAATCAATGATTTCTCCCTCCAAGTATACTTTGCTAGAAAAGTATACTTTGCAATGTTGATGAAATAGGCTACAGGTTACATTCAATTCTTGCCTATTGCAGGAAGAGCCAATATCTATGGACGAGGAGATGGACACGAGTCAGACGGACGTAGCCGACGTGAAAGACAACACGGTCGTGGACGCATACGATGCACGTGCTTTCGACTCTGAAGACTCGAAGGACGGCCAGAGTCCAGTCACGGTCAAGTCGGAGCCGGATGATGCTATGGACGCCGAGTCGACGGACAGCGGTCGCCGCGGGAAGGACGGACGTCAGAAGGGCAAGGACAAGAAGGAAAAGAAGGCCAAGGTGAAGGTCAAGGTCGAATCCGAAGTCGAAATGGATGACGACGACGACGACGACGAGATTTTGATGCCGACCGCACCGCACCCCATACTCAAGGAGACCGAGCTGAAAGGTAGGTGCAGTGGCATCCATCATCCATGCAACATGTACTCCCCGGTGGTTATGAATCTAATACATTTCCTCGCCCACTGGTGATAAAACCCAATTGCAGCCACATTTTATAACAATACAATTGCTCTAAATATGTGGTTTCGATCGGGTTTTATAATCATGGGCACCAAGCAGTTTAACCCTTGCAGTGCTGAATTAAAATTTGTCGTCTGCTGTTTATTTTCCATTTTTCTTATCAATAACATGTTTTGGCAGCACTTTAGAATCATTTCCAATGGAAATGATTCTAAAATGCTGTCAAACCATGTTTTTATATGGAGAAAATACAAAATAAGAAACAAACACAGACAACAGGTTTTCGGTTCCCGCCTTCTAAGGGTTAAAGCATATTAGTCTGTCCACCAAGGAAGCCAGCTACACCAGTGAGTGTCCTATATAATCTAGTTATACACTGACAGGAGCTCAGTTCAGAGTGTTGTTCATGCAATTCAGACTCTGTGTATGATAGAAAATGAAAATGATGTCTTCAATATATAAATATAATATAAATATATAAGTATCATATGTACTCTTCTTATTATAGCCCCCCCCCCCCCCCCCCCCCCCCCCCCCCCCGGCTTACGAAGTATGTCAAAGGGTATGTAGTTTTCATATTTCCATCCGTCCGTCCGTAAAATTTGTGTTAAAAGTTTTTGTTTGTCTGTCCAGACGGCACCCTCTGATCACTTGCTCTAGTTCAATGATAATGACTGAAATTTCTTACACCATATTTGAAACTAAGCATGTATGTATTCGATAGTAATTTGGATTTGATTTCAGAAAGTAACACTAACTGAAATCCTCTCAATTATATTTGCAGAAATTCTGTCCGCACTTATTTATAATCAACAAGTGTAGAAGCGTAAAAGACTGCGCTTTTACAAACCCACAACACTTTCTAATGGCAGTAAAAATGCCAGATTCGATTTCAGCCATGCAGGCCACGACGTTTGCGAAGCCGCTGGTGCGCACCCCGATCCACGTGCTGAAGAAGACATGCGAACCATTCCTGCAGGACGGCTCATGTAGCGAAGTGACGCCCAAGCTGATGAAGTGCCGCGAGTGTAAGATGACTCCGACACAACGAGGCAAGACCGTGCCCAACATATTCTGCCGCTTCTACGCGTTTAGACGGTTAGTTCATCCTTGAAGGATTGGCCATATATGATACTCTTCTGCACCATTCCAATACATTCATAATTGAAGGCCAAGTCTGGGGGCCGTTTCACTAAACTTCTTACGACTAAAATGTTCGTAAGTGCAAACCTATGATAGTCTGTCAATAAATGTAAATCCATAAATTGAAATTTCCAGACGATCCTAAATTTGCACTTAAGCACATTTTAGTCGTACAATGTTTAGTAAAACGGCCCCCAGTTGTTTTGTCAACCGGACAATGTTCATTACAATATTACATCAATTGAGATTTTCTGTTTATTGCATCTTCTACGTTTTCCGATATTGGCATACGTACGTCCGTCCGGGTTAATGTTTTTGGTTAAAGTTTTTCTGTATACTATCAAAGCCTCGGCAGGCGCGACATGCGGGCCGCGGCCATCTAGTATGTTTAAGTTTTGGTTTGTCGGTCCAGACTTCAGCCAGGTGTATCCGTGAGCCCCTACTCACTTGCTCTAGTGTGGCCTAATGTAACGTTATACACAACTGTGTTTTTGCCCTAATGTAATGCTACATGCACAAGATGAGTGCGTGGATATTTCATTGCTCCAAACGTATTGTTATAAAATGTAATCTGCTCATAAACCAACACGCCTTATATTTTGTTACAAGAAAATGTAACAAAGAAGGTTGTCTATAGACTGTGTAAGGCCTGCTTGTCATATTACTGCCATATTATTACTTGTCATCTGTTAATGTACTGACATTTGAATAACAACCAGCCAGCCTGCTTGCTATAGGTCAGGCGATAAATGAAGTCCCAGGATGTTTTTATCACTGGGGGATGTCTCAACGTTATTTGGATTGTGGCTGCATTGTTCGGTGTTGTCTCGACATTAGCAGGGTTGTCTATTAACCCTTTTCATGCTGAGGATACAACATTATGTACGCAGAAAATCCTAAATATTTTCCTTCTGTGCGCTCAGAAGTATATGTCGCGACCACCATTTGAACCGTCTTGTCGAGACGGTTCAAATGAGTGGTCACAACATACACTTTCATTGAGAAATAACAAAAATAAAAATAAAATATTTAATAAATTTCATGCCCGTATTAATGGTGTATTCCGAAAGGAATGGGTTAATTATAATTACCCGTGTTGCTTCTGCATTATATTCAGAGTGCAAATACTGATGCGATGGTTTGTAATGTGACTACTTGCCTAGATACAAGATTCTAGAAATTTTACAGTTATTTTCTGACAAATAGTCTTTTATCTACATGTGAACATTTGAGCGTGACGTGTTGAAATGGTTACAAAGTTAGCCACTGCTTTTGAACATTTTTTTATGTACCCCGAAAAAGAATTTTGGGTAAAAATGATAGTCGCCACCCTGTCCATCTGTCCCGAGTTTGACATTTTTGGTGACCTATCTAGGTTACCATAAGTTGGATTGGCTTGAAATTTATATACTTATTTTAATCATCTATATTTTCATTCCATGCCGCACCTATATTTTTATACAGTGACTTCCCCAGTGGGTTCGATATGTGGGTCATTGCCTCCTCCGTGTGGTAAAAATAACAAAAAACAATATAAAATTGATAATTTTCCAGCTGTGGTTACATGTCAGTCTCCTTTAGTCTAGCGGATAATATGTCATAATGTGTAATATGTCCCGTTTTCTACATTTTGCCTCAATTCTTTCAACACCAGAGGCCTGTATAGTGGTATTGGCAAAAAGTGTAGATCCAAATGAGCCGGCTCATGGCGAGTCGTCTCATCAGGATCTGCACTTTTTGCAAGTAATTTTCACATTTTCGAGAACAAAAACGTCCATTTTCATAAATGCACTAGTCTGAAAATCATTTCGTGACGGTTGAATTGGTTGCAAATCAACATATTAAAATCCATTCCAGTTACTTAGGGTTGAAAGGGTTAAGTTGTCTGAAGATTTCATTAGGACCAAAGTCTGTAATCTAATGGTCCGGAAATTAGATAGAAGCCGGCTAAGTTCAGGAATCCTTGTTTACACCAATCAAAATTTGACCTGACGCAAACTGATTTTCTTGTGTACTGTGTTTCGTGTAGATCTGTGAAATACATTAGAGAGTGTGAAATACATTAGAGAGTGCATTCGACCTATCCAGGGTGAGAGATGAAAAATAATCCTCTTTGTTGAGCATTTATGCAGAGGGACCGTCTCAAAATCTCTGGTTTATTGCACACGAGTCTAGCTTGAGAATGAGGTCAGAGTAATATAGTGCGGGTAACGTTAAAAGCTTTCAGTAAATCGCTGTAAATAATCTCCCAAGGATAGCTATTATCCCTGCTAGAGTGATTTGTTAACATCACTTGAGTGGTTTTGAAAGGATATAAAATCCGAATATCAGATGACATTCTCATGCTTATAATGATGTAAACAGGTGAATGACTTGCACACTCACTCAGGAGGGATGAGTGCTTGTTTCTCCGATAATCAGTTAAGTCGCTACTGAGAAATATGTAATAGTTCTAGTTCATATATTGAATTTTTAATAAATTAATTTCTCGCTCGCTAGAGTCGCTACTGATAAATAAATATGTCTAGTTAAGTCCATATATTTGAATTTTTTTAATAAATTATTTCTCGCGCTAGAGTGCTAAATGATAAATAAATATGTCCTAGTTATAGTCCATATATTGAATTTTTAATAAATTAATTTCTCGCTCGCTAGAGTCGCTACTGATAAATAAATATGTCCTAGTTATAGTCCATATATTGAATTTTTAATAAATTAATTTATCGCTCGCTTGCGAGAAATTAATTTATTAAAAATTCAATATGTAAACTATAACATACTTATTGTTTATTAGCCCACTCACGGAGCTCTGCCCCTAAACGTGATTTCGAATCGTTATACTAGCATGTGATTGGCGGTGTGACACAAAGTGAGCGTGTGTGTGGGCGGTAATTTGCTTTGCGTCTCGTGAACTTGACACAAGGCTTAAAATCAGTTCTAAATATAGCAACTGAACATTTAATGATTAATTTAATAGATATTGACGAGAGTGTAGCAATATGTGATTAATTGACACGAAAGGCTGTTCTTTTATGGTTGAGAAACTAGGGTAAACAATAAGTCTGGTTGTTGGAGACCTCAAGCAACACTTGTCATAGTGGTGTTTAGGTAATATTCCCTTCTCTTGATTATTAATGTTCTTTGCAACATGATACAGTATGGTGGTCCAAATTATATTGATAATGGTAGACACTCGATGTTTATTCAAACTGATCTCTGATCTGTCTTGGAAGTGGAGTTGTAGCAGGTTAGTTTATATTACCGAAAATTGTCTGGCGTCTGCTGTTGTTCCTTGTTTTGTATTTTCTCTAAATAAAATCCTGGTTTGGCAGCATTTTAGAATCATTTCCAATGGAAATGATTCTAAAGTGCTGTCAAAGCATGTTTTTGATAAGAAAAATTGAAAATAAAAAATAAACAGCAGACAACAAATTTGAATTCAGGACTGTAATGGTTAAGGGCGAGTGAGAATTGGCTCTAAAACCTTACATACTGGGAGTGGCGTTTTTCTTATGCAGAGTAGAATATAACCAACGGCCATAACAGAGGTGTGTCTGAGTGCTTATGTTCTCTGTATTGAATATTAACAAAGAAACAATTGTGAAGAGGTGTTTGCTCAAAACTACGAAGTTCTTAATAGCTTCAACAACAAAGTTTGTCATGTAATAAAACTTCATGCAGGTGTTGTGTAATCTTCAAATGATATCTTTGTCTGACAAATGTTTCTGCTGATGTATGCAGGTTTCACAAAGTATCCGTGAATAAGCAAGACACTTCATAATCCATCTGCCGCAGCAAGTGGACAACCGGCTGGTGTGTACCAGCCGTATGTAGTTGGCACTTATATACAACCGTAACATCGGTTTGTCACGATCCTTGCATCATAGGCTTCACATGACATGCATCGGATGAATAATTGTTGAAATTAAATTTATTCAGAATGTAATATGTAGCTGCCACATTGCTATTGTGCCGGTAACTCTTGGCATGATTTCAAATGTCATTTTCTTGTCATGTTAGCGATGATTAATGGCCTCGTTAAAACTGTAATATTCGTCTTTTCTTGTTTATGATGTAATTAAATAGAGGAAACTGGCATACTGGCTGTATTGCACTGCACATGTTGTATATCTCATCTCATTTCTATCACATACACTACAGTGTTGTATGAAAACCATATGAATCTGATATGTGCTTATTTCATGTTTGACTCTAAATCTAAGTCCTGTTTTAAATTTTGATGGGTTGCACTGTAATTTGTCTCTAAAATGATAATGTCTGTTCATGATTACAAAGCCCACTTGTGTGTCTCGGTGTGTTCTCATGTACCTGAAATACATCGGAAATACATTGGAGCCTCTAAACCGGACACCCTGGGACCTCCCCAGGGTGTCCGCTTTTGAGAGATTCCACTGTAACACTCATATGATTTGTAATTATCTCCGTTTATGCTGCGACTGCATTGACATTTGTTGTACCAGATCCAAACTACTGAAAATATTGTTGTGTGTTCAGTTCCACATTTCACTCGCAATTTTCACCAGCTCTCAGAAATATTCAATTATTTACGTAAAATATTCTATTCATACATACAGAGCTCCAGTTAAGGTGCGTAATTTGGAGGTAAATTTCTTATTTTCCTCATGAAAAATGGCAAGTTGGGAGTGCTTTAGAATCGTCTCAATGAGATGATTCTAAAGGACTCCCAACTTGCCATTTTTGATGAAGAAATAACAAAATTTCACCCCAAGTTGATCAAATTACGCACCTTAACTGGGGCTCTGCATACATACATACATTTCACTGGAAATCTCCCACAAGTTTAGGCGTTTATTGGGGCATGACCTCTGTAAATGTTGTTTACATAAAAATGTTATCTGAGTAAGAGGATTATTCACCGGCTGATAAAATTATAATGTCATTGGAGCTTTGTGATAATGCAGATAAAGTGTGACCTTTTTCTTGGCAGGGCCAGTACAACGCGCAGGTTCCAGGTTTTTCTGCCGACCTACTTTTTGCTATTATATGTACTGATAAATACAGGCAAGAGGGGACTAAAATGTTTGTAAATGCAAAATTATTCACATTAACAATGCTTTCTTGTAAACAATTATTGGATTTACATATATTGAGCAAAGGCTGCATATGCAGCCTACCGGTATGCTCAATAAATGTAAATCCATTAATTGAAATTTCCAGACGATCCTAAATTTGTACTTACGAACATTTTAGTTGTACAAAGTTTAGTGAAATGGGCCCCTGATCTATAGTCAGTGTTGTGACAGTGTGTTATTGTCTACATACAGGTTGAAGTACAGTCATCGCGGGTTTGTGGCCATCGACGGCTTCTCGGAGCTGACTGACGCAGACCAGGACGACATTGACCCGTGGATCCCGCGCGCCCCTATCATGGAGCCCAAGATCGACGTGGAGATCGCTCGCTTCATCATCCAACGCAGCGGCGTCAAGTTCTGTGAGCTCGTCGAGCAGGAGCGGGCCGCCCAGCGATGGGCCGGCGATGATGGTATGTTCTCACTGCCTCTTGACACTCGCTGGTTGCCCGCCACCCACCACCAGCCACCTACACACGATAATATATAATCCCTGTCAAATAACGAAACCGAAACTGGTTTACTTACAAAACCGGTTTACGTTATGAATAATTAATGAGTCGAGGAGTCTGGAGCTTAGATTTATTACTTCCTTTAATAATTATGTTTGCACTTCGACAATGTATAGTTCATATAGATATATCAGAAAATTTTACAGTAAGAAATCGGCCTCGCTACGATCAAATTTTCTGATATTTAATACTAGTAGCCCGTAACGCATCTAAACGTTAAATAAAACCACTTGATATATAATATTAACGGGTTCCAGCTAATACAAGGAAAATTTATATTAAAAATCCAAGTCTGATTCTTCTACATATCATAATTTCTTTATTTCGCACTGTTCACCATCCCATCAATGAAACATCCGCCATGCTACTAACTAAGCTATATAGGTCATTACCAGGCTACAAGAGTGTACTATTTGATCTGGAGCTACACTGGTCATTTAAGCCATAAGCCTCATTTCTCTCAGCCACATATATATACCTCTGTGTATCATGATGAATCCCTATCACCAACCGTGATACGTTATATTCGTGTTACAGCGAAGATAGCTTGGAAATGCGTATGACCGGTCTGATTCCTCTACATATCATAATTGGTTTATTTCTACAAACCAGGGGGCCGTTTCACTAAACTTCGTACGACTAAAATGTTTGTAAGTGCAAAATTATCATAGTCTGTAAATGTCACATTAACATTAACACTGTTTTCTTGTAAACAATTACTGGATTTACATTTATTGAGCATAGGCTGCATGTGCAGCCTATGCTCAATAAATGTAAATCCATCAATTGAAATTTCCAGACGATCCTAAATTTGCACTTACGAACATTTTAGTCGTACAAAGTTTAGTGAAACGGGCCCCATTTTAACAGCTGTGAAACGGTGGTGTGAAATAAACAAATAATTGATAACTCGTTCATTGAAGAGTCCCAAATCCTCACTCGTGACAATCATTTTACAGTGAAGATAGCGTGGAAGCGTGCGGTGACCGGTGTCCGGGAGATGTGCGACGTCTGTGACACGACCCTGTTCAACATGCACTGGGTCTGCCACAAGTGCGGCTTCGTCGTCTGCCTTGACTGCTACACGGTGAAGGCGAACGAGCCAAGTGACGCAGCCGCCGTGCAGCCAGAGCGGGCCACGGACGCGGACGACGACCTTCGCGAGTGGCTCACGTGTAGCGCCAACCGGCAGGTTCACGAAGTGGACAAACTCATGCTGACACAGATCATTCCCAGTGACGGTGAGTACGCAGATACTGTGGTAGTTGCCGGCATGTTATGGACGGTACAGGAGTTTTGCAGAGTTACTGTCCACAACTAATACTGCTTTTCGTACAGAAATAAATAATCGTTGGTTGGCGTGGTGTTCCGGGGTTAATGATCTTGGACCATCAGTGAGAATGTGGTTTGATCACCAGGTCAGCTACAAATCCGAACTTGTTCAAATGTATCGGGCTAGGAAACACCTAGGAATTCAGATTCGAGTCTGATGACGTTAACCCTTTCACCCCTAAATATCTACAATGGACTATTCTATTCTAATTTTTGGACAATTCCATTCGTCTTAAAAGGGGTGTGTAGAAAAGCAAATCTGAAATACAGGCAAATACTGTGGATCCTGATGAGACGGCTCGTTACGAGCCGGCTACGAGCCGGCTCATCTGGATCTACAGCATTTTTGAAAACATTGGAATTTTGGCAAGTGGGGTTGAAAGGGTTAATATCAAAAGACACTAGCTTGGTACTAGCCTCGTGACGAGCCGTCTCATCAGGATCTGCACTTTTTGAAAGTAATTTTCATATTTTTAAGAAAAAAAGCACCCTCTTCATAAATGGACTAGTCTGAAAATCATTTTGTGATGGTTGAATTGGTTGCAAAATTAACATATCAAAATCCATTCCAGTTACTTAGGGGTGAAAGGGTTAAATTACTCACGGCTTTCCTAGTTGGGTAACCTATTTATAACTAAGAAGTTTGCAAATGCAAAATTGAAATCCACAATAAAACTTGTTCTGACAGCCGATTTTGGATTTTTTTTTCTGAAAGTGCTGCATTTAATGACATGAACTAGTAGGTACAAAATGATAGAATTATAGAAACACGTTATTGTGAGAAGGAAATTCATAGAAATCTTCGTACGAACATATTTATCGTACAAAGTTTAGTTAAACGGGCCCCAGGTGTACAACATTGCCTTCTCGTTTGCAGCACTGTGGGAGGTGGGCCGCCTGTTACACGAGGTCCGGGATAAGTGGTCCATCAAGTACATGTGCCCGTGCAGCCCACGCCACGCCCTCAAGCGGAACGGCATCAAGGCGGACCTGGTACACGACGCCATGAAGAAGAAGCTGGTGAACGGGATCGGGGGCGAGGATCACACACGCGGCAAGACGAAGAACGGCAACATCAACAAGTACCACCCAGACAGCTCGTCACCTCTGAGCCTACTGGCAGACGTGGCGTCCGACGTGGAGAAGACACGGGGCGGTGGGGAGAAGGATGGCAAGGCGGGCGGCGGCAAGTCGTACACGCCCATCACGGAGCCGGTGTCCCCCGGGGGCACCGAGAGGAAGGTCCCTGCCAGCTGCTCCACGCTGCGTGAACTCCTCACCAAGACCGGCTGCCGGTCGAAGCAGGCTGCGGACAGCGGGCGGAAGAAGTCGCGGAACACGACCGCGCTGGATGACATCATCCAGAAGGTGGTGGAGAAGCAGGTGCCGCGGGAGAAGGATGCAGCGGGGACAGCCGTGAACCACGGGGGGCAGGAGCCCATGAAGCTGCTGCACTACACGCCCCGCAGCTCCAGCAGCGTGCTGGTCCGTGACGTGCCCATCAAGATCCACAACCTCACGGAGACCAGCGTGCTTTACCCTGACGTGCCCCACTCCTGGCTGTGTGATGGCCGCTTACTGCGACTCCACGACTCGAAACACAAGGGCAACCTGAAGATCTTCATGGAGCAGTGGCGTCGCGGCCAGCCCGTCCTGGTGTCTGGCGTCGAGAAACACATGGACACGAGTCTCTGGAACCCGAAATACTTCTCCCGCCTGTTCGGCCACCTGGAGAACGACCTGGTGAACTGTCGCAGTGGCTGCGTCGTCGTCGGCCATCCGATGAGGCACTTCTGGGAAGGATTTGGTACCTTGGAAGGTATGTACTCCCCTGTGTTCCTCAATTACTGTATACTTTGTTGTGTAATGTCATTTTGAAGCTTGAAAACACTGATGTTGTCAAAGTTGTTAAATTTTCAATCTTTCAAGTACAATGTTTCAATGTTTAGTGATGTTTGGTGAACAGGTTGTTGTTGTAGTGATTTGTACATGTCTACCCCCATTCTTTTTACAAGTGTTTAGGCTGAATGTTAAGGTGTGTAATTTGGAGGTAAATTTCTTATTTCTCCATCAAAAATGGCAAGTTGGGAGTGCTTTAGAATCGTCTTAATGAGACGATTCTAAAGGACTCTCAACTTGCCATTTTTGATTAAGAAATAACAAAATTTCACCCCAAGTTGGTCAAATTACGCACCTTAACTGGAGCTCTGCACTGGCAAAAATCTTATGTAGGTCAACTTCACTGATGTAAACAAACTGTGAACGTCAAACAAGTAAAGGGAGATAATTCATGATTTATCCATTCTTTGCGCCATGTTGCATTCTCATGCCTGTAACCCACATTTCAGAGCGTCTGGTAGACGAAGAAGGGACGCCGATGTTACTGAAGTTGAAGGACTGGCCTCCGGGGGACGACTTCAGTGACCTGATGCCCACGAACTTCACCGACCTGATGCAGGCCTTGCCACTGCCGGAATACACTCGCCGTGACGGTCGCCTCAACCTCGCCTCCCGTCTCCCTGACTTTCTGGTCCGGCCCGACCTCGGACCCAAGATGTACATCGCTTATGGTACGTGTTTGCTTGCCCACGGTCACAGACGCATTCACATCGCTATATGACTTGTTCACTTTCGGGATGGGTTGTGGCCTAGGGGTTCGGAGGTTGTGGGTTCAAACCTCGCTTTCGGCATCAAAAAACTTTCATTGTATTTCTATCCCACTGATCTGTCGGATCAGACTTTAAACTGTGGTCCCGTCTCAATATGACCCTAGCTGTTGCTGGGACGTTAAACCCATTCACTTTTTGCTTAACCACGGTCACAGGCGCATTCACATCTCTATATGACCTTTGTTCACTTTCAGTGATGAATACACGGTGCTCCCTTCACCCTTCATTCATTTGCACTCCCATCTGTATATGATATTGTTATTTCACCAACATTGCAAAGTATTCTTATCTATACAAAGTATACCCGAAATGCATTATTTCATATAGAACTAGCGACTATATATATTTGAGGATTAAAAGTATGCAGAATTATTATACTGAATTTATTTCATTATCATGGCTGTGATAATGTAATAAATTCAGTATAATTTAAAAATTTATCCTTGAAATTGAAAATTTCTTCCTCAAAGTATACTTTGCTAGATAAGTATACTTTACAATGTTGGTGAAATGTACTGGTACATGTACTCTCTTATCAAGCTCGGCAGGAAACAGTAGGGACTCGGGATTTCCTACATGATTCCTCGCCTCGCTCGACAAACTCCACACTAGCCTGGTATTCTCTGTTGATCAGGCTCGGCGGAGTACCCGAAGGAAGGCACGACAAACCTTCACCTGGACGTGTCTGATGCGGCCAACGTGATGGTGTACGTCGGTTTCCTGGACAGTGAGAACTCCACTCGCATGGAGAACGGTGATGAGGCGTTGAAGGCGATGGACCGGGCGCGCTGCGACAACATCACGCGTCGCCGAGTCAAGGAGGTTCGCGAGATCCCCGGCGCCCTGTGGCACATATTTGACGCCGTCGACGCAGACAAGATCCGTGATTTCATCAATATGGTATGTGATTGCCGTCTTGTGGTAACAATGGGGCATTTAAAATACGAGACATGCCATGTGCCTTTGTACCTTCGGACATCTGCGTAATTTCATGAAATACATGAAATTAACAATATATTAAATGGTGTCAAAAGTTGACAAAACTTTCAGAGTACATGTGAAATTATATTTTGTCAACTTTTGACTTTATTTATTTAATTTGATTAGTCGATGCTGCACTGTGCTCCTGAAAAAAACACTCCTGGTTCTGGTGCATCCTGTCGTCCCATGTATTGAGATAGCATTCAACATGCAAGTAGGAGCTCGCCAGGCAACAACTATTAACCAAGAACTACAAATAATGATTTTAAATATTGCATAAATAAAATATATGCATAGTGTTTAGAAAAGATGAAATTTATCCAACTCTAGGCTTGGCTGAGTTCGTTGACGCAACAAAATATACTAGTTTTTTGAGCATTTAACCAATTCACAATTTGATGATAAAATGTTTGTAAGAAGTAACAGAAAACATGACTCTTTCTATGATGGAAAATTAATCCTTCTTTTATAGATCTTAAATGTTTGTCTTTCAAAATTGTCAAAATGTCGGGTGGTTTACTATCTGCACATTCGTCAGATAAATTATATATTTTAAAGCACTGGGTTCAGCGAAACCTCTCTTAAACCGGACACCCTGGGAGGTCCCCAGGGTGTCCGGCTTAGAAAGGTTTCGCTGTAAACCAGGTATTTGATCATTCTGAGCCATTGTTGTGTGCTATGCGATCACGAACAGGCATTATCACAGGAGTAAATGACCAAGAAACTCATCAAAAAATAAGATCACAGGTGTTTTCTTGGTCTCACAAGAGGTTTCACTGGGTATATTCTATATATAGGTGGCGAAGGAGCGCGGCGAGGCCGTAGAGGACTACCATGATCCAATCCATGACCAGAGCTGGTACCTAGACGAGGTGCTGCGTGACCGACTGGCGCGGGAGTATGGCGTGCTGGGCTACACGATCCTCCAGTGTCTGGGCGACACGATCTTCGTGCCCGCGGGCGCCCCCCACCAGGTGCGCAACCTCAACAACTGCATCAAGGTGGCTGAGGACTTTGTGTCGCCCGAGGGGCTGCACCACTGCTTCCAAATGACACAGGAGTTCCGACACCTCTCCGAGACTCATTCCAACCACGAGGATAAACTCCAGGTTCGTTTGTCTATGCCGAGGACCAAGGTTAATGTTCTTTGAATGAATTTCAGGTCTGGGGTTCGTTCGTTTACGCCCTGGCCCATGGTTAACATGCAGTCGCTTTGTAGTATGACCGACAAAAGCCTCTTTAATTAAATCATACCCAATTTTACTCCAATCTTAGATATCTGGGACATTCGCCATCTTTTCAATCAACAGAAGTGGTACTAGTGTACCTTGGGCCCGGTTTGGTAATTCGGTAATTGTAGCACACACAAAGGCTGTTACAGTTCCTAAATTAGCGAGCCGTGCCCAAGGTAAATAATCCACTTCATTTGTTGAAAAGATGGGCAAGTTCCTACCTTGTAGATATTTAATATCGGAGAAAAATTGGGTATGATTTAACAAGGCTTTTGTTGTTAATACCACAAAGTGCCTGTGCGTTAACAACAGCATTTGAGTGTGTATTTGGTTCTTATACTTGAAGAAAGGCAGTTTGAGACTGATCCCGTGGTTAATTTTCTCTGAGCGCGTATTCAATGGATAGGCTAGATAGTTTTGTGGTAGAGCATTGAACTACAATACCAGATGTCTTTGGTTCAAACATAGACCTGAAAAAAGACTTTCATAGTACAGTGAAATCGTGATGGCTCGAAATGCCACGGGACCGCACATTTTGTTCCAGCGATCGCATCTTTCGAGCCATCGCATCTTTCGATTTTGTTATATTTGCCGACTACTGTACCCGTCAGATTTAGGAAATAAAGAAAGCACAATAGAATGTATCCATGTTTTAGATGATTATAATATTTATTCGCAGATTAGTTAGCATGCGAAATTAAATAAACTGCATGTATTTACAAAACTGTCTTTATTTCAATTAATTATTATCAAAGTCGAAAAGGAGAAAAGGTCCAGTATTCACTATAAATAGCGGCGCACATAATTAATGCAGCAGGTGGTTGTGACGTCACTCGAAACAGTGGAATAAATTGCTGTATGCCGTTAAGCTGTTATGGGACACAAAACAACAACAGCAAATTAAGAATACAATAACTTATTTCACAAATAATGTACAAGCATAACAATAAATAGAGTTTCAACAAATTATGTTGAAAGTTTCTGAATAATCTAATATAGAATTCACAAAATGATCGCCATCCACAAAATGATCGCCATCAACAAAGTTAACGATCAAATTGCACCACTTTAGGCAATTAACTGCACTTGAAGAAAAGAAATCACCTTTCACAGACAGGTAGAGCGCGGCTCGGCCTTTGATCGTAATAAGTCGGACTCGGAGGTGTGAAAATTAGCCAAGCACAAACTTCGACATAAATTTCGAGTCATCGTATAGCAAAATAGAGAGAAATGTGTCTGCGGGACTTGAAAATTGTTTCGAGCAATCGCTTTTTTCGAGGAGTTGCATTTCGAGCCATCACATGTAAAATACATTAAACATATAGGGAAAATTATCGGGACCGCGACGCCATTTCGAGCGAGCCCGACATTACGAGCCATCGCGATTTCACTGTATTTCCATCCCACGGGCCTTTTGGATGAAACCTGAAACTTGGGTCCCGTCTAGGTGATCGTAGCTGTTGCCGAGACATATCTGCAGTGCTCGTGCTAAAATAAGAAAGTTTGAAGTCCGAGACTGCCTGATTTAGAGTGCTTATTCCGAGAATATGCTCAGGTCCTCTGACTTTAAAATACGGAAGTTTGGTGGGCTGAGCTGAGCTCAGTTTGAGCCTATCAGATATCCTGATTTTGAGTACAGATTTCGAGAACATTCTCTGGGGAGGTTTTCACTTAGTAGAACTAGAATCTAATTGTTTTACTCATGGTAGTGAGCATACTTAAGTGATGGAATAGTGAACACTGTAGGCTTGGATCCAACTCCTGCTTTGTCTCCGGCGATTAACCCTTCTACCCCTAAGTAACTGGAATCGATTTTGATATGTTAATTTTGCAACCAATCCAATTGTCAAAAAAAAAATTCAGACTAGTCCATTTATGAAAAGGGTGTGTTTTTGTTCGCAAAAAAATATGAAAATTACTTTCAAAAAGTGCATATCCTGATGAGACGGCTTGTTACGAGCCGGCTCATCTGGATCTACACTGTTTGCCCATACCAAGATACAGGTTTGTGGTGTTGAAAGGGTTAAACTAGTTACCAGTTTTTAGTCGGGTTCAGAAATCCAGGTTTAATGCATGTCTGGTAACTTTCAGGTGAAGAACATCATCTACCACGCAGTCAAGGACGCGATAGCCGTGCTGCAGGACGCAGACCCCGACGATTACGACTGAATGCCGACCAGCTGCCGAGGATTACGACTAATGTGGCGACTAGACTGCTACAATTACAACTGAACGTTGATGATTATGTCTGAATGGCGACCAGCTGAAATGAGTGCACACAAGAATTGGTGGAGAGTACATAGTAACACCAAGAGACATTGAATGCTACCATGGTGCGTGAGTGTCGGTCATCTTGAATGGGGTGAAAAGATCCTCGCTGAAGATGTGATGCTACAAGATCCACGCTGATACTACAAGATCCACGCTAGAAATGTGACACTACAAGATATATGTTAGAAATGTGACACTAAAAGATCCACGATGGCAATGTGACACTAAAAGATCCATGCTGGAAATGTGACGCTACACGATCCACGCTGGCAATGTGACACTACAAGATCCACGCTGGCAATGTGACACTAAGAGATCCACGCTGGCAATGTGACACTAAAAGATCCACGCTGGCAATGTGACACTACAAGATCCACGCTAGAAATGTGACACTACAAGATATATGTTAGAAATGGGACACTAAAAGTTCCACGCTGGCAATGTGACACTTAAAGATCCATGCTGGAAATGTGACACTACACGATCCACGCTGGCAATGTGACACTACAAGATCCATGCTGGCAATGTGACACTACGAGATCCACGCTGGCAATGTGACACTAAAAGATCCACTCTGGCAATGTGACACTACAAGATCCACGCTAGAAATGTGACACTACAAGATATATGTTAGAAATGGGACACTAAAAGTTCCACGCTGGCAATGTGACACTTGAAGATCCATGCTGGAAATGTGACACTACAAGATCCACGCTGGCATTGTGACACTACAAGATCCATGCTGGACATGCGACACTACAAGATCCACGCTGGACATGCGACACTGCAAGATCCATGCTGGACATGTGACACTACAAGATCCACACTGGCAATGTGACACTACAAGTTCCACACTGGGAATGTGGTGCTACAAGATCCAAACGATTATACAAGCTGGAAATGTGACGCTACAAGATCCAAACGATACTACAAGCTGGAAATGTGACTACAAGATCCACACTGGCAATATGACACTACAGACTACAGGGGATTATTCAGGAAGGTTATTGTATCTTGTCCCGGTGTAGCGGTGTTCAACGTATATGTTGTCAGATGGACGTAAGTGAAGGTGTCAGTGGAATAAAGGGGGCTAACTCCATGAGGGAGTTAGCCCCCTTCTTCCACTGACCCTTTCAGTTGGGCCACCCTTTGGGGAAAGGTACGAAATGTTCAACAATTGCCGATTCTGGCCATTATTCTAATCCCCACAATCGAAGTAGGATGTAATTATGCTGATGATGGCAATAAGTATACAGAATGGCAAGCAGCGTAGGCCCTGATCAGACTATGTAGATTTACAGGCAGGTTATGGACTACACTGGTCGCAAACATACCTTTACGTAGTCGACGACCTAGTTTGACACACGTTAATATTCCGAGGATATCTCCGATATTTGCTTGTACGTGTTGAACATTGCAGAGCGTACATGTATAAGGAGATGGTGAAAGGTATTGATAATATATACTGTGGATACGTGCCCAGAAGATTGGTTTCTGTTGTGTCTTTCAACAAAGTGACTTTCAACAAAGTGACTTTGAATGACAGAAGACTTAAACCTGAATAATTCAATCAGTTACTTTTTGAAAATTCTTTCCTTCTATTTCTACCATAATGATGACAACGTATCCATTCAATAAAAAACAATAGTTGAACCCCACTCGCCATCTTTCACCAGTTTTGGTTCTACATTGTAACAAAATGTAGTATTTTCAATAATTCTTGTTGAAAGTCAACACAAATGAATTCTGATTTGTTTTACATCGTTTACATACAATATTGATTTTCTGAAGCAATTTCGGTGAAATCTGATCATTTTAAAAACGGGGGCATTATCATGAATTGTGTGTATGAGAGCCACCGACTTTGTACAGCTGCCCATATATGTCTGTGACTGGAGAAATTGGGCTTATGAGGTTTGTGGCCAGTCTACCTTCTGATCAAATAGCACACTCCTGTATGTCACCTGATAATGATCTATTATGCTTGTTAGGAGCATGATGGGTTTTTCATTGGTGAAATGTCGGCACAGTGCAGATCCTGATCAGACTGTGCGGATGCACAGGCTGATCAGGATCTACACTGGTCACAATCCCTATAAGCCCCACACTCCAGTCACAGTCACATCACATGAAAGTAATTATGTGTACGTTCCAATTCCTGTTTGTTCAAAACAGAACCATATACTTCGTATACATTTGACGTAGGAGCCTTGCCTTGTAAAGGTAAATTGCTATCTTGTATAAATCTTACAATGGAAATGTTCATATAGTGGATATATCGATCATTGTTCAACATATTCCTTTTCACAGTGGATTGGTGTTGTAACTTCAATCAATCGAGATGTTCTTGTATTGGGTATGTCAATGAATTTTCGACATTCCTTTTTGCAGGTAGCTTGTGAAAAGCAGTGACTTAACTAACATTCTATTGTAAATCGAACGAACTTGGCCAGATCTGCACTGTCGAACTAGACCAGAAGTTGGAGTCTGGCAGCCAGCATAGATACTAATCATCTGATCAGGGTCTGTGCTGGTAGTAAATGAAAGGTTGTGCTTTTCTCACGCGCTGGTAACACGTTGCTTTGTGTATATGTAACTTCCTAATGATCTCAGTACCACATGTTCTGCTTTCATTCTTCACCGATTGTTTTTTGTTTATTCCCAACCTGACATATAGTCAGACATTTATATCCATTCGTCTCTTCTTTCTTATTCAGTGTTGTTACATAATACATATGGCTGTGTCCAGAGAAATAGGGCATCGTTCATACAAATAAGTAATTGGCCAGTTTATAAATGTTGTATTCCTCTTGTATGGCTGGAGAAATGGTTATGACATTTGCGACCAGTGTAAACCTAGATCAGACTGCGCAGATGCGCAGTCTGATCAAGGTCTGCACTGTTCGCCATTCAGTCGTGCTTCTAACAAACAGTATGCATCGTTATCAGGCTGCTGGAGAGATCAGGAGCTAGGATACCATTAACCTCATTTGTTGATATTTACTGCAATTTGTTGGCTTCACAGATGTGATTGGCCGCAGTTTGCCATAACCATAGTAATGTCAGCCCCCAGATTGGTTGATGTACACCATGTGTAGTATATAGAGAATACCAGGCTCGTCTCTATTAAATGGTAGCTGGATTAGCTCAGTAGGTAGAGCGTTGGACTGCAGATCCAGAGACCCCGTGTTTGATTCCCACCTCCCTACTGCCAGTGGCCGATTTGGCGTGTCCTTGGGCAAGACAACTTTGTGCTAGCCTAGCCCTATCGGATAGACTTAAGTAGTCGGTCCAGGCATGCAAGGTCATTTCGCCATTGCCGTCGTTAAATGAAAGCATTTACATTTATTTGGTGTCTGTGGATATCCAGTTATCTGGTGAGGCTACAAAACGCGTAGAAATTCAATGGTTTGCCATTGAATTCCTAGTGTTCACATAGGGTCACAGGATCAGGGTCTCCACTATTCGCCATTCAGTGCTATCATGCTATGGTCTTCAAGCCAATTGTTTATTTGATAACAAGCTTTGCATTGACCTGATACTGAATGATAACAAATTGTCATATCCTGCATTGACTCTATACGCGTATCTAGGTCGCAACAGATTCCACACTTCATTCGCTGTTTTCATTGGTCGCGTGACGTATCATTAAAAATATGTGTTCATTTCAATGCAAGCCATCATATATTTACCCATCGGTAGCGTAAAATGTTGATAAATATAATTAGATTTTAGTGTCTTTTCTCATCACGATAATCAGACTCGGCTTGGTAATGGTAGGAATTCCTCGGCTCGCCTTGCCAGATAAACTTGATAGCGTAAAAACATTGACCTGGTATTCTCTCTCTATATATGTGTAGGTGTTGTGTGGACATCTTTATTATACAGTTCATGTATAAGACTTGTATACTTTGCTGGATGATGCGTTGTTTTGTTTACCATTGTAGAGTATATAACTGTTTCCTATTGGTATTAATATATATTGGTTATTGTTACTAAATCTAATTTTGTTCTGTGTAGATGAATGAATACAGGCGTAATGGTTTGCACAGTTCACTGTGACAAAATGGTGTATTGTCGTTAGAAGTTGGTCAACTTCAGTTGTGGAACTGGGGCCCGTTTCACTAAACTTTGTACGACTAAAATGTTCGTAAGTGCAAAATTATGATAAGTCTGTAAATTTCACATTAACAATGTTTTCTTGTAAATAATTATTGGAGTTACATTTATTGAGCATAGGCTGCATATGCAGCCTATGCTCAATAAATGTAAATCCATAAATTGAAATTTACCGACGATCTTAAATTTCCACTTACGAACATTTTAGTCGTAAGTAGTTTAGTGAAACGGGCCCCTGTTGTGCAACCATAATTCACTCTATTTGCGGCTGTCACTGGAGAAATGGGGCTTATGGGTTTTGTGGCCAGATCCAGATATGTCTGTTCATCTGCACAGCCTAATAAAGATCTGAACTGTTCGCCATTCCATCAATGAAATGCTCTTCATGCTTTTAGCAAGCAATATAGATCGTTATCAGGCTACGCGTGTATGGCTGTTTGATCAGGTTCTAGACTGGTCACAAATCCCATAAGCCCTGCTTCTCCAGTCATGGCCACATATACCAAATGGTTTAGCAAAATTATGAAAACCTCGCTGTATTTGGTTGGTTTGTAGATCATCACCATATAATATATCATGCTTTACCGAGATTACCAGTAGCCTATTTCATGAAAATTGCAAAGTATAGTTGGAGGGAGTAATCATTTATTTTTTCAAAATTGTATTATTTGATATATAACTAACGACTGCATATATTGGATGATTAAAAGTATGCAGAATTATTATACTGAATTTATTACATTATCACAGCCAAAATGGCTGTGATAATGTAATAAATTCAGTATAATCAAAATTAATAAATTTATCTTTAAATTGAAAATTTCTCCCTCAAAGTATACTTTGCTACATAAGTATTCTTTGCAATGTTGGTGAAATAGGTTACAGATATGTGGCTGACTGGATAAATGGGGCATATGGCCTTTGCGAATAGTGTTGATTCAGATTAGCATTCACATCCGCAGTCTGATCAGGGTCTCCACTGATCGCAATTCAGTGAGTGAAACATTGTCATTCTTCTAGCAAACTATACATTCTTACCAGGCTATGGACGTGCATTAGCAGATAGGTGTGCCACACAAGCCATCAGGCCCCGTTTCTCTGATCACAGTCGCGTGTATTTCCCCCATTGTACTCCATCCATAGTTCTATGTTGTACACCCCCTACACACACACACACACAGCACTCCCGCATATGCTATATAATCACTGGCAATTGCAGGAATTGCTAAGTTTATTGTTCCACAAGATCATTGTCAAATGTTTATTGATGTACCCCATACATGTAGAAATGTATTTATAACAATTTCACCGTTTTGTTTCTATCACAACGTAGTACCACAATGTAACTATTCACACAAATTGGGCAATTACCAATTACTTTCTTGGTTATTACATGTATGTATATCATTGTTCACCTATCCAGAATACACAATGTATGTATTGCAAAATAATGTTCTAGTTTATGGCCATTCGGAAGTGTCTCAATGTGAAGTGCACAGATCTTCAAGAGAATTTATAAAACATTAGTCTTCAGCCCGACAACCAATGCAGCAGGTTAAATGCGGGATCGAACACTTTGACCCAGCCTTAAATGGCTAGCTGTTTATAGGCCATTAAACACTAATAAATCAAATCAAAATCAGCCTGAAGTATTTCTGACTGACCAGTGTAGTTCCCGATTTGTTAGTGTTCTCCTGTAGACGGTTATTGCACATTGTTCATTGGTTGAAAAATCATAAGATGACCTGCGCTGTTGACCGGAACGGCATTACAACAAAAACTGGTTGATAATTGATGGGATCAGTGGAAGAAGGGGGCTAACTCCATGATGGAGTTAGCCCCCTTCCACTGACCCTTCAATTGATGGTCCACTGATTCATCTGCCAACAGTGCAGACCATGATGAGATGTAAAATGCAGAACCAGTCTGTCTTTGTTGGTTTCAGTATAAAGCTGGGTTTTGAGACTATTTACCAGTCTACGAGGCTGCCGCTCTGAAATGTGGACGTGACTGGAGAAATGGACCTTATGGCATGTGTGGTCAGTTTAGCTCCTGGTCTGCTGTAGCTTTCCTGCAGCCTGATAAGGAGCTATACTGTCTGCTAGACGCATGAACGACGTTTTACTGACTAGTGAACGTGACCATTCTGATCTGGGACTACACTATTCAAAAAGGTCATAGGTCCATTTTTCCAGTCACAACAAATGATAGTTTATGTTCATATTTCTGGTGAATTTCCCACGTTATAGCGTTGCATTATCATTGTAAGTCACTATTGTAGCATTTTGCACTTTCCGTGTATTTTACTAACGATGTAAAACCTGTGTAAACAGTTTAGTGAAATGTGGCTATTGTGTTTCAAATCTGTATGTCAATATGTCTGTCGTTGAGTCTGCTCTAATTATTCAGATAGGACACAATACAGGATCCGAGTCACATTTATAACATTCATGATGATTTAGTGTGGTATCTAATTAAAGATTTACTTATTTCATAAGTCACGAAGATATGCCGATTGTCTTCGTCACATTAGTAAACAAGTTCAATATTTAAAAAGATTCTATTACAGTTACTAGTAGTATCGGCAAGTTGTCAAGTACCAAAAATATGGTGGATTCTTTTCTGAATGTGTAATTGTGTCATTTATCAGGTAACTTTCTGCACATTGGCAGGGATCAGTGGATGGAGGGGTCGGTGGAAAAACGGGGGGCTAAGTCACATATTTATGACTTGGCCACTCTTCTACCGACGCCTAAAACTGCTGAATGAAAACTAATGGTAATATCCTGGCATGGATGCATGGCTAGGTAAATCCTGATTTAAAAACTACTTCCAGTGACGTATCATCGGCTGGATGAACCGGATGCTACAGAAAATGAAACTGCATAAATAGGTCTCCATTTTTGTTTCAATGAAAATTATGTTAACTTACTCATTCCAGAGCCTATAATGCGTTACCTGATAAATAGAATAACAGGCTATGTCTATTGATACCAAGTTTATCAGGCTTGCCTTGGAAATGATAGGAATTAAGGGGTCTGTGGAAGAAGGGGGCTAAATCCCTGATGGATTTAGCACCCTTCTTCCACTGACCCCTTAAATTGCTGAGCAAGCATTGTGATTCTTGCACGTTTCCAACACTCGCCAGATTCTCTCGACAAGGAAAGCCAGTGCGATGGTGTATGTTGTGTTGTGTGTATGTTGCCATCTTGTGTATGTGTATGTATAACCATTGGGGTTTATTCGGGTGTCGGTGAGCAAATCTGCACACCCATCCAGCACCATTATCTTCATTTTTCCTTCACGTCGTATAACTAGCATTTTGTTCATTACAGTTAGCTAACGTCATGATTTATCTTCCTTGGTATAGTGCTGTTTTAGACGGCGACCTGCCGTCTGTCCATGTGTACAGAGTTATTTACATCAGATCTATGTTATTATGTACATACGCTACAAGACTATTTTTATATTCAAATGTCTGGCATATATCTATATATAATGCTGTATTGTGAGCCAGACACTCTAGTACGTGGTGGTACGCCAAAAAATTGGCTAGAATTTTAGACATGTCATAATGTTCTTAATAAAAGAATTCTGAATATTGCACCGCCTTTGACTTGTAATGTTTGTATCCAATTGGTTTGTTGTCGGTAGAGTTGCGCTTGGATTGTGAATGTGTGTTGGACGTGCTTATACAGAGATTCCGCTGGGGAAAATAAAAAAATCGCCACTTCAAAAAAAAATAAACAATTGGCGATAAAAAATTACAATTTTCGAAAAAAAATTATAAAATAATTTATTTTTTTTAATTTTTTTTTCGAAAATTATAATTTTTTATCGCCAATTGTTTATTTTTATCGCCCATTGCGAAAATGGCGATCGCCAGCGGAATCCCTGCTTATAAAACTTTCCGAGCATGTTCGCCAAATTTGTAATCATAATCGGGGCAGTTTGATGGCAGAGGCCGAGAAGTTCAGCACAGCTCGGCCTCGACTGACAAAAGTTCCTGATTTTGTGCTGTGATCGAAGTATTAGCACATTCTCCAAATTCGTATTTATGTAGTTTAGGCTGATTCAATTTGTACTCAAAATCATGCAGTTTGATTGATGGAGCTGAGCATAGTTCACCCTCTACTAATCAAACTTCTTGACTTTAAGCACGAGAATGGAGAACATGCTCGGAAAGTATATATAATCACACACCCTGAACTCGCCTCCTGTTTTACTGAATAACCTCCATCACCAGATCACCATCACCAGATCACAGATATGATTAAAAACAACACATTGAGATTTTTTTTTTTTTTTACTATTTCTGTTTGAAAGTAGTTACCACTCATATGAATAGTAACAACATATACTTTTATAGAGAAATAAACAAAATTATCATATTTTTTTAAATAAAAACTATTTTATCAATAGAAATTCAGAGCACATACAGGAGGATTGGAGACGTTTCTGCAGGTTCTATAAATTTGTTGACACCATCGTTCATCAAAGTGCAGCTAATATTTAAAATCAGTATCGGCAAAGAAACCTAGATGTAGCTAATTTTTGTCTCGCCCACGTTTAGTGGAAAGTGAGACGGCGGTCACAATTCCCGTGGTGTCTCACAATTCCCGTGGTGTCGCACAATTCCAGTGGTGTAGGCATTGTCGGTATTAACAATTGTGTACGGACGTCCAAATTTTGTATCTTGTGATGTGTTCGTCCAATCTTTACCAAACTTCATCAATAGCTTACTCACATTGATGGCTAGCCACCCAGTGTTATTCAGACGACATTGACCTTTGTGGGTGTGACACTCGCCAGCAATCACCTTGTTTAAATAAATACTGGCAAAAAAAGGATACGGTAGTCAACTGCAGACGGCCACAAACCTGTACAGATTTAAAACAAATACACATTTAGTCGCAGCAAGCAGGGTCTTGACTTCTTAACCAGACCAACACACGGACACAGTCCAAACATTATACAGTGGGAACCTCTCTAAACCGGACACCCTGGGAGGTCCCCAGGGTGTCCGGTTTACAGAGGTGCCACTGTAAAACGGACAACTACTACAAGTCACGCCTGGCTGATTTGCTATCACGAACAGACATACTCAGCGGAGATAAATGCAATGTACCCGATTACAATTAACACTTAGACCGCTATCGTAATTTTTTTGTCGTCTGCTGTTTATTTTCTGTTTTCCATTTTTATCATCAAAAACATGCGTTGACAGCACTTTAGAATAATTTACAACATGCTTTGACAGTACTTCAGAATCATTTCCATTGGAAATGATTCTGAAGTGCTGTCAAAACATGTATTTATTGAGAAATATGTCGAGATATAAAAGCAACAGCAGATGACAATTGTTGTGAGTAGCGGTCTAAGGGTTAAGTAGAACTATATTTGTATTGTGTGGTTTAGCGGGGTTCGACTGTATGTCTGTACCGAGACCAGGGGCATAAAATAGTTGTTTTCTAGTGGTCTGTAAAACATTTGGTCTGTTTAGAGTTTGTGAGTTCTCATAGACTATGATAAACGAGAGATTATTTGGTAATCCACCATTACTGTACAATGAAGCACAATTTGTGAAACATAATATGTATTTGCCTTAAGATTTGTGAAATGATAATGCTATACCTCCTGTAACAAGAGTTGTCAGAAGACAACGAAGCCTGTTGCCTGTTGGCAGCCTTCATTCAAACTTGTCACAGTTGTATAAAAAAACATGAATATTATATAACTTGACCTTGGGATAAGGGGTGTGTGGTGGACCTTGACATTGAGGTCAGTGGTGGAACGTTGGTCGTGGATTTGATATAGCATGATACAGCATATTAAGATGAATGCATGTATGAAATATTAATGCGCTCCCTGAAAAGAGAAGGAAAACAAAATTTAACCCAGCATTAAGTTTATGAACACACTAAGTTGGTGATTTTCTACAGCATGATAGCTATTCACATGAGGAATGCATGTATAAATGTGCTAAGTTTGTGACCTTGGCCTTGGCGAAAGGGGTTGGGGGTGGGTCATGGATTTCCTGTAGCACAATAGAGTATCATCAGATGAATGCATGCATGAAATATGAAGGTGTTCCCTGTAAAGAAACAGAAGTTATAAAAAGACACTTACTCCAACGTTAAGTTTATGTTGATCTTGGGGAAAGGGGTGGGGTGGGTCATGGATTTGCTGTAGCACAACAGAGGATCATCAGATGAATGCATGTATGAAATATCAAAGCGTTCAAAGTGTAAAGAAACAAGACGTTACACAACATTTACCCCAACGTAAAATTTATGAACATACCAAGTTTGTGACCTTGACCTTGGGGTAAGGGTTGGGTGGTGGGTTGTGGATTTGCTACAGCATGATAGAGGGTCATCTGAGGAATGTATGTATGAAATAAATATCAAGGCGTTCCATCAAAGGAAACAGTTGTTATCAGACATTTACCCCAACGTTAAGTTCATGAATGTGTCAAGTTTGTGACCTTGGGGTAAGGGGTGGGCGGTGGGTCATGTATTTGCTATAGCACGATAGAGTATCATCAGATGAATGCGAGTATGAAATATCAAGGCGTTTGTGACCGTGACCTTGGGGAAAGGGGTGGGGGTTGGTCATGGATTTGCTATAGCACGATAGAGTATCATCAGATGAATGCATGTATGAAATAGCAAGGTGTTCAAAGTGTAAAGAAACAGAAGTTACACAACATTTACCCCAACGTTAAGTTTATGAACATACTAAGTTTGTGACCTTAACTTTTGGGTAAGGGTTGGGTGGTGGGTTGTGGATTTGCTACAGCATGATAGAGGGTCATCTGAGGAATGTATGAAATAGCAAGGCGTTCCATGAAAGGAAACAGACATTTACCCCAACGTTAAGTTTATGAATGTACTAAGTTTGTGACCTTGACCTTTGGGTAAGGGATGGGCGGTGGGTCATGGATTTGCTATAGCATGATAGAGTATCATCAGATGAATGCATATTTGAAATATTAAGGCGTTCCATGAAAGGAAACAGATGTTATAATACATTTACCCCAACATTAAGTTTATGAATGTGCTAAGATTGTGACCTTGACCTTGGGGAAAGTGGTGGGCGGTGGGTCATGAATTTGCTATAGCACGATAGAGTATCATCAGATGAATGCATGTCTGAAATAACAAGGTGTTCCATGAAAGGAAACAGAAGTTATCAGACATTTACCCAACGTTAAGTTTATGAATGTGCCAAGTTTGTGACCTTGACCTTGGGGTAAGGGCTGGGTGGTGGGTAATGGATTTGCTACAGCATGATAGAGGTTCATCTGAGGAATGCATGTATGAAATAACAAGGTGTTCCATGAAAGGAAACAGAAGTTATAAGACATTTACCCAACGTTATGTTTATGAATGTGCCAAGTTTGTGACCTTGTGGTAAGGGCTGGGTGGTGGGTCATGGATTTGCTACAGCATCATAGAGGGTCATCTGAATAATGCATGTATGAAATAACAAGATGTTCCATGAAAGGAAACAGAAGTTATAAGACATTTATCCAACGTTAAGTTTATGAATGTGCCAAGTTTGTGACCTTGACCTTGGGGTAAGGGTTGGGTGCTGGGTCAAGGATTTGCTACAGCATGATAGAGGGTCATCTGAGGAACTCATGTATGAAATAACAAGGTGTTCCATGAAAGGAAACAGAAGTTATAAGACATTTACCCATAAGCTCTTCTGCACTTCGTGCAGGCGAGCTAAAAACGAGGGCATTGTTATCACTCGGCTAATCCTCTCGCTGGCAGCTTTGATAATAATAATAAAAAAACGTTCGACTCGTTTGCCTTACAAACAAGGTTAATGTAAGTCCCAAGTGACCTTGACCTTGGGAGGTCGGACGTGGGTTGTATGCAAAACGAAGCACCATCCCTAGACATACACTGTGGCCAAATAGCATACGCGTACGCACGTACATACAGACTAACACTATATCCCATCTTGCCTATCGGCGAGGGGATAACTTCATAGCTTCATGCCCATACCGATGAACACTTGTAATTGAAAGCCCAGTTGGGTATTAGTGTGGACACAGAAGAAAAAGTCCATCAATTGTTCGTGATATCTGCATCCAGCTCTCAATGAGTAACCTTGTTTTTCGCAAATGTTATATGGAAAGCAGTCTATTTTCATCAAGAATGCAGAAAGTTGACAGTAATTTAAGAGCACACACGTAACTTCATTCCACGATTGTGCTCTTAAATTTATGTCAACTATCGATATCTTTTTCTAAAGCGATGGCTAGTTTTCGAAATGAATGTCCGTTATAAACTGATGCGATAGTGATAATTTCATTGCCTTGTAAAATATTTGCACAAGTTTGGCAGCTATTAGCTGTCCACAGGGGTAGGATGGAACACAATACAATACGTTATTTGAATTTTATCCATCAAATATCCTGTAACAAAGTCATGCAACAACCTCAAACAGACAGATAGGTGGTATTTAGTAAAGAATATGGTCATGGTAATATAAACATATTTAAAGGTTCCAATATGCTGTCAAATCATAAAATTTAGATCTGAAACAAACTACATGTACCAAAGTGGAACCTCTCTAAACCGGTTTAGAGAGGTTTCACTGTAAAACAGACAGATGACCACTTCAAGACAGGCACGGGAGCTTAGAGATCATGCAGACATTATTATCAGAGATAAACGGCAATGTAACAATGTAACGTGTCGATTCAGCACAACTAAATGTTTGTCGTGTCCGGTTTAGAGAGGTTTGACGGTACCTACATGTATTTTAATCCAGTTATAACAATGTCATTTAATCACGTCCCAATGCTTAAAGTAAATCTCATCTTGATAAAATCTATTAAAAATACGACAATTCTATCTGATGGTGGACACTGACTAGCCATTCAAATTTGGTATAGTGCGACACATATTGAAAAATAGTTCTCATGATTTTCCGAGCTAATCTCATGCTCATGTTTTTCAGTTTATAACCAGTATGATCATAAAAATTAACACTGGTCTAAACCTCTGGCAGCCCAAATGTATGTCGAGCCAAATGCAGAATATTTCTTCAAACCCAGGTTTGCAATCGGTAGTTTTTCTTCAACCAGGGGTTGGGTAACGATGTGCACAATAATTCCTCAAACCCGTACCGAGGTCTAAAACAAAACCAGTTTGAGTTCTGAAACCAAGGTTTGAGGAATTCTTTTGCATCTGGCAGTTGACAGTTTAATGGTAATTTTCCGAAAAACTATCAATCGAAGCAGAAACGTTGGTTTAAGCTAAAACTAGCGATTGTAGTCCGTACATGCCAACTGCACAATAATTCAGAAAATGGCGAGCCACTCAATCCCTAGTTTCCATTGGACATTGGATTACAACCATCACAAAGGTCATCATTGGCAGTCACATGTAATACGGAGGTCATGGTTTCGATTACGAGTGAAATAATTCCAGCACAAAAATATTTACACATTTGATTGGCTCGTAGCAAGTCTCTTTCCAAAATTGATATCCCAGTAAACTCCCACGCCAAACTACTTTCCGTAATCGTGAGGCGCAGTAAAATAATTCTTAAGAAAACGGAAAATAAACACATTTTCTTGATGAATTTATTTCAAATGCTGGAATTATAAGGAATGAATGGCCTTTTTGTGGAATTTATCGGGGATATAAACTTGGAAAAGTCGTGGGAATACTGACGAGGCCTTCCGGCCTTTGTCCAGTATTCCCGCGACTTTTCCAAGTTTATACCCCGATAAATTCCACAAAAAGGTCATTCATTCCTATAATGCACAATAATTACTCTAACCCGGGTTTAAGAAATACTATAAATCAGGATCGTGATTAGTGGCTTTTCATCTAACCCGGGTTTGAGGTCCAAAGCTTGAGAACTCAACCAGGGTTTGAGGAAATATTGTGCATTTGGCTTGCCATACAAATGTTACAGTTTAGTGTTTACATTTCTTGTGAGTCAGTTAAATCAATCACTGGACTGAGCTCATCCATGTCTTCCTCTAGTAAGGCTGTAATACAGTTCTCAACGTCTCCACCAGACTCTTTAATAGCAAGTAAAGCCCGGCTCCGACTGAGTTGCGGTAGAATGGTCAGCACTGTATTTATCTGTTCTGCAAACAGTTTGTCATTTCTTGGCTTTGTAGTTATCGACCTGCGTAATTGAATACAATGAGGAGTATCACCCTGTGTTTCAGGCAACTCAGCGCTGATATTCTCCACTAGGATTCCCATATTGGATTGCATTTCTATGTTCGTACGTTTTTGATGTTCACTGTCTGTAGCAGTATTTGGTTCAGAAATTGTACCATTTGGCATCTTTGTTAAATAGTTTACTGTTGAGGTATCAATGTGTGTTAGCTTGGTGGTACCACAAGTTGCAACAAAACCATTGAATGACGGCTCGTCTGTCGTCAAATCGGGTAAGCTTCCTTGGCTTAAACACTCACTAATATCTATAGATTTGTCAACTGACTTCACTGGAGAATGGCCGAATGACGAGTCTTGTATTGCAAGACCAAGAAACTGCTTTCTTTGTGAAATATCTACATTTTTATGTTCATGTTTATCAAAACCATGCATACCTGCTGCTTTACTATGAGATACTTTCTTTGCTTCTTCTATATCTATAAACAAGTCTTCACTAGAATCATATTCCATTTCATTGACTAGTTCTTTGTTGCATATACATGAATTGTCAAGTCTAGTTCCAGTATTATCACATATATTCTTTGCATCCACATCCAGGTGAGAGGTGTTTGCATAATCCTGACAAATTTCAGTTGACGTTTGTACTACCATGGATGTGTTCTCTTTTTCAATAGAACAACACTTATAATTTGCTCCCACAGCCAGACCAGATCCGTCTTCAGAACCAACAGTCTTTCCAGCTATGGTTTCTATAGTATCTAGTCCACCAGCATTAGCAACACATAGTTTTGTTCTGGTATTATTGGCTCTAATTACAGATTGATCAGTTAAATGAACTTCTGTCTCTATTGTATCATAGTTTCTATCATTAGGATCCATCGTTACCTTATATTCAGCAGTTTCCATTTCTTCAAATTTAGCTTCACTAGCAAATGCTTGTATCGCTTTTTTTACGCCTAGTACACTAGTATCTTTCCCTATTGCTTCCACTTCTTGGCCAGTTGCTTCTAAATTATTGTAATCAGCTGAATATTTTCTGATTTTTGCTTCCCCAGGATCATCTGTATCTTCCATTTTGACTGTAAGATTTGTAACCCCAGCAAATGTCCTGGTATCATCTATTTGTTTCACAGCTTTCATTTCCTTCAACTGTGAATCTGAATTATATTCTTGTTTTAAATTATTAGACTGATTGTATACTCTGCCGTTGATTCTACGTTTGGTCCTGGTCTTTGACCATCCAGCACAGGGTATATGTTTGTTACTTTCAATAGAATCTGTACATGGCATAAGCTTTTCTCCGGTGTTTTCCAGGTTTGTATGTTCTTGGAAATTAGATGTGGAATTAGAGAGAACATTACCAGCTGTTTCACAGCAATTAGTCAAAGTATCAATAGTTAACAATCTTTTACGGCTAATCCTGGGCAAATCATCATTTATATTGTCGAGGTTCTCACATGGATTGTAACTTATACGTTTACTTAAACTTCCATATGAGCAGTGAGCTGGATCATGAGGCACGGCGTTCGGCATCTTGCTAGTATCTGTTACTGTGGTGTTTTCCATAGAATGTTTGTAATCCAACTTAGACCTTTCAATAGCAATAGCCAAATCTGTATCAAAGTCAGTTTCCTGGAGGACACTTTTATTTTCCATTTGTGTTGTGCTTTGTTGTGAATGAGCTTCCTGATTCTGATTAATCAATTGTTCTACACCATCTGTGTCAGTCAGCAGTATGGTGCAAGTCTCTGCTTCCTCAGTGGAGCGTTTGATTGCAAGTGCGAGATCCGTTTGGGAATCACGGTTATCAAAACCACTTGGCAACCCAATAACTTCACTGGATGTTTCCTGAGCAGCATGTGGTTTATTGTGGTCACCAAGGATATTGGGCAGGTTCGTATTTGTCCCTGCTGGTGAAGCTTGTGCCACCTCTAGGACATGTAGCACATCAAAGTCACCACTGTCAATTCTGAAGAAGAATAAAAAACATGTGTGAATCCCAGGTGTGAATCCCTGGTGTGAATCCCAGGTGTGAATCCCAGGTGTGAGATGTGTGAGTCTCATATGTGAATCCCATGTGTGAATCCATGTTGTGAATCCCAGGTGTGAATCCCTGGTGTGAATCCCTGGTGTGAATCCCAGTAGCCGATTTCACCAACATTGCAAAGTATACTATTCTAGCAAGGGAGTATTCATTTATTTTTCCTGAAATGCATTATTTCGTATCGAACTAACAACTGCATATATTTCATGATTAAAAGTATGCAGAATTATTATACTGAATTTATGACATTATCACAGCCAAAATGGCTGTGATAATGTAATAATTTCAGTATAATAAAAAATAATAAATTTATCATAAAATTGAAAATTTCTCCCTCAAAGTATACTTTGCTAGAAAAGCATACTTTGCAATGTTGGTGAAATAGGCTACAGGTGTGAATCCCAGCATGGATCAATTCACTGTTAGTTGCAGATCCCAGCAAGGGGTAAAAATAAGTTCACTATTGACTATGCAATACCTGATAAATAGAATACTAGCCCAGTGTAATTTGATATCAAATTTTATTTGCATCGCCACGGAAAGAGTAGGAATTTCTGGGTTTCCTAGCAGTGCCCGATAAGTTGATATCACAAGAAATTGGTGATGGACGTACCCCTCAAAACCTTTAACATAAATTTATTTGACCTTTAGCTGTATGGGTTAGTTATAAAATGAAAGAAAATCTGGATGATGATTAAGTATATCAAGTTTCAAGCCCATCCAGCTTACGTCCAAAGAGATAGTAGGTAGCGGAAAACTTTATCGCAAATTTCAACAAGCAGGGTTCCCACTCTTTTGGGAAGACCAAATTCCATAACTTTTCCGTGACTTTCAAGGACTTGTTTTCGAAATTCAAGGACCCATATTTGCATGGATGATGCTGATGAAACTGTGTCTAGCCTGGAATACATTTGTGTTGGGGAGAGAAGTTACTTCTCTCCCCAACACAAGTGTATTCCAGGCTCGACACCGTTTCATGTAGTACAGTTGAACCCGTGTTAACGACCACCTGGGAATAGCGACCACCTGTCCACAACGGCCAGTTAAAAACCCCCCCCGTCCAATTTTGTTCTTTATAAGACCTTGGAATAACGACCACCCCCGAACTGCGATCAGCGACCAGCTATTTTCATTCCCACACGGCATTTTTGTATGTGAACAGCGATCATGTCATGTTTTTGTCGGCAAAAAAAAAATATAGCACCACAATCGCTATTTTCCTTTCATCAAAATCTGGTCGCTATCAACTGAATTGCAACTGGTCATAACCAATTAGTCATCAATTACATTCGCATTCTTTTGAAAACATTTACCTTGCCCGATATGGTCGGTGTCATTTTGGCGACATTAAACATTTTCAATGAAAAATATTGCATAACTCCATGAACGGTAATTCCCGATATGTATTCCGTGTCGTGTATTCCAATAGGCATAATGCAATTCTGCGCAAGTCATAAAACTCCATTATTAGCTGGCAAACTGTGTTTACACGATGCTGATTCGTCTACAGTGACAAGACTAAGACTTCAAACACACCGCGCGTGTCAAGTGTAAATTTCACACCGCGGGGCACAAGGCCAGATCAAAGATCAATACACGCGGTTGCTGACATCAGTCACGTAGTCCACACTAGACTGGTACCCTGTTGGATGCGCAGCCTAAAGTTATTCCTAGCGACCGGGAACCAGTCTAAAGTGACTCGACAAATGTGTTGATATGAATTGGGTCTCGATCTCCGACAAATCCCGGCTTATTGCATTAGCGGCCAGACCAGGCAGTGGATTCGCGTAGTCTGCCCATGCTCGCGTATCTCTAATTAAAAACATCAGTAATTACGTCAGTGGACATTGCCAATTCGTCATAGGCTGCTTAAATATTCGGGCTTGACCAGGATAGTATACATTGGACAGAAAGCAAATAAGCCTGGTGTTCTCTCCTGATTTGGACACCTAGCTCGTGTGGGTTACTCGACTTGACACATTCAATGAAATATTTTTGTTACAAAAAAACTCGCGGTTTTCACAGGCGGCCCCACATAGGCTATCGTTTTAATAAAGACTATATGACCATCATTAATTTCAACTGATGGTGTGAAATTGAGAATAAGAAAACAAAATACTAATGGTCATGCTAAATTAAACCACTTGCATGTAATTACGACAAGCTATTAAATGGTGCACCAAAGCAAGCCGCGGGATATACTTATCGTGAAGATAATTACTCCCCTTTGTATATAATTTCCAAAGCGAGGCTAGGTTCAGAACACTAACAACAAGATGACATAACAAAATAAATTGACTATTTTAGCCATTTTCATGCAATTTTTAATTGATGAAAATCAGATACACTCCACGATTGTGCAATAGGGAATCGTCAGGTGGAAGTGTATACAGCCAAGACGTTTTCTATGCATGCATATAGATTACAATAGAATGCTAAATACATGGCTGTCTTTGTTGTGAAACCGGGAAAATGTTCGACCCTTGGAACAACGACCGCCTGTCAACAACGACCACTTTGGCCACTTCCCTTTGCCGGTCGTTGTTCACAGGTTCAACTGTACTTCAGTTCTGAATTTACAAAATCCCGATTTGGTGCCAGGTGCCCTTTACCACATCAAATCGTTTCGCTCGAAATCACAAAATTGCACTGAACTTTGTTCAACAACACCAATAATTGGACTGGAATCCAAATTCCATGACTTTCAATGACATTTTCAGAAAAAGAGACAAATTCCATGACTTTCCAGGCCTGGAATCCATTTTTCCAGGAATTTAAGGACCAGTGGGAACCCTGAACAAGACAGACGGACAGATAACAAGGCGCACAGGGTTGAGTGTGTACCTTTTTGGGGTACATATTAATACACTAGTCTGATACTCTCTATATACACATACATACCTGGTGCCGAGTGTTTGTGTAAGTGTGACGAGATGTTGGACAGTCTCCTCCATGTTATCTGTGCGACTCACTATCAGGCCTGGGTGCCGCTGTAAGTCAGCTATCGCTGCCTGAAAGTAGCAATCAGTGGCTGAAGGCCATTAGGACATGTGTGATCAGTGTAGATCCTGATCGTCATGTATTCATAGTCAACAGACTTTTAATAACTTGTTTATCAGGGATATAAACAACATCAGATTGAATTTTTTAGTTGGCTTGATTGTTAGAAGCCAACTAAGAAATTCAAACACACAGAATAACCCATATAAAATTCTAAATATTTTCTGCTTTTTTTCGAATTTCTTTTCAGAAGTATAATTATGTTGTGACCACTCATTAGGTGAGTGGAGCGACCTAATGATTTACACAGTGAAACATGACCATTGTAGATTTTGGAACTGACAAGAATAACAACAATGTCCTATGAATTATCTCATACCAAAGTGTACCCGTGTACCCCATGTTTGCTACATGTTTGCTACATGGGGTACACTTTGGCATGAGATCATTCATAGGACATTGTAAATAATTATTTTTGGAATACGTTATACCAAATTTTAGTAGTTTATCTGCCATTTGTTTTGCTGTCTGTATCAAACACTGTAAGAGGTGAAACTGATGGATGGCTTATGCATACTAAGATGGCTGAGATGGCAACTCCATGCGCCACATAGGATACAGTAACACAAGAAATTCACATATATGTTATACATATATCTGATCACACTAGCACTTTGTAATCAAATGTTTGAATCAAATGATGATCAGGGGAAGGATGGGTCCTAAACTGACCTGAACTTGTGTAAGTGTGGGGTATCCGCACTGACCCACACCTTGGCAGGCGTCAGCACAGTGGACCACATACTCCTCTGGCTTTCGCTCCAGAATGTAGTGAAGCTGACAGACCAGATCCTGCCCTCTGAAGCCTTGCTTCCATGACAACATCTTGTTTATCTGCGAGAAGTAGCGCCCATCATGTATTGTCCTCGCCATATCATCTGCCAAATACGTGTGATCAGTGTCATAACTGATAATATCTTGCAAAATTTACAGTGGAACTGCTCTAAACCAGACACCGAGAAAACACCTGTGATCTTATATTTGATGAGCTTCTTGGTCATTTATTTCAAGTGATGTCTGTTCGTGGTCGCATAGCACACATCTATGGCTCAGAATGATCAAATGCCTGATTTACAGTGAAACCGCTCTAAGCTGGACACCCTGGGGACCTCCCAGGGTGTCCGGTTTAGAGAGGTTTCACTGTATTATATATTACAGTTGTTCACTTCCAGCAGAAGGCATGAACATTAATGTATAGGTGAATATATAGGTGAATTTATAGGTGAATTTAAACAGGCTGATCATATTTTCATGAAAACATGCGAATTGATGTGGAATTCTGCATCTACTCTGAAATTTCTATCACCTTCTCAGCGCCATTTATAAAACTATTACTATTTCTTATATTTCAACCAGTAGTTAACACAAATATAACAAACCAGTGAATTATGAAAGAAGAAATAACGTCAATAACGTCACTATGACGTGTTTCCTTCGGCCAATCAAATAATTTTATCAGATGCACCATGAATTGTGATAAGAACAGCAACAATCCATAGAATTAGGGGCCTCACCCACAAAGGGCACGAGATATACCATATTTTTGGCCACTAGTACATAACTTGGATGTTGGATGTGATGCATATTGTGGACAATGTTGGCTCAAGTTATTTGAATCTGCGATGGTGTAATGGCCGTCAGGAAATTGTAAATAACACTATTTTTGGTTTAACCAAATCGATTCTCAGACTAGTCCAATTATGAAAAGGTTTTTTTTCTTCCAAAAAATATGAAAATGAAAAAGTGCAGATCCTGCCGAGACGGCTTGTTATGAGACGGCTCAACTGGATCTACACTGTTTGCAAACACCGCTATAGAGGTATGTAGTGTTGAAACGGTTAGCAGAACATTATATTTGATTGATTGATGGTGGTTAATCTCCATTCTGCAGCAAGGTCATATACAGACAACAATGAATGCACCAGAGCCCCGTGTCACTAAACTTCTTACGACTAAAATGTTCGTAAGCGCAAATTTAGGATCGTCTACAAATTTCAATTGATGGATTTACATTTATTGACCATAAGGCTGCATATGCAGCCTATGCTCAATAAATGTAAATCCAATAATTGTTTACAAGAAAACAGTGTTATGTGCAATGTACAGACTATCATAATTTTGCATTTACGAACATTTTAGTCGTACGAAGTTTAGTGAAACGGCCCCCAGATCACTTGCCCCCTGTGTGAATCCCAGTGTTATTTCATTATGACGTTATGAATATGGGACAAATTCATCATTAAGATATACATACCCTCCCATCCTCTCAAAGGAAATATTTAGCAAGAAAAGTCTCAAAAATTAACTCATTATAGACAGAATACAATTACAGTAGTATGAAAATTTGAAGAAATGTTTTCACTATTTTCTCTATTTCTGTTCAAAGTATATGTTGTTACCACTCATATGAACTGTCTCGATGAGACGTTTCAAATGAGTGGTAACAACATATATTTATATGGAAAAATAATCAATTTAAAAAAAAGTATACCTGCACGTTTCCGCTCCACGAGACACGGGAGGGTGACGTCGGTGCCACCGGCCCGCCACACCCATCCGTAATCGCCCGTCGCCAGTCTGCACGTCCGGTAACACACGCCGTGCTGCTCCAACAGGCCACACAACTGGGGCGATATATAGAGGATATATCAGGTTATAATCAGTTTATCAGAAGCTGTACCGAATACCCATGTATGCAAATCAATTAAGACACAGAACGTTGCATTGGAGGGTTATACATATGTGGCCAGGATTGTTCATTCCTAACTAATAATACCAAGCCATTTTCACAAATTCTTGGATGAATCTCGTAACATAGAGATACCAGTTAACACAAGAGCTGTAGGAGAACAGCATAGCTCGACTACGAGGGTGTCGATGTACACATAGCTTGACAAAGAAGGTGGCTGCGGCCTACATAAAAACCTTAACCAAGGTTGACTAAAAACATTAACCAAGGGAAACTAGAAATGTGGCCTGTCGGCACACGAATACCCCCACTGGCAGCCAAAGAAAACGAGGCATTTTTGATCATAAGCCATTTAGCCGAGCGTTAAGGTTTCAAACGCATCAAGTCTGTGACCTTGACCCTGGGCATAGTGTGATAATCCATGCATCGGTGTAGAAGATATAGAGCGGAAGGGAATCTCAATAGGTTTGACCTTTGACCTTCAACTATGACCTTGACCTTGGACGTAGGTGCGTGGTTATTGATCGAGACACACCTTCTCATCCTGAGAAACATTGTGCCAAGGCATTTGATAATGCATGCATCGGTGTAGAAGATATAGAGCGGAAGGGAATTTCAATAGGTTTGACCTTTGACCTTCAACTGTGACCTTGACCTTGGACGTAGGTGTGTGGTTATTGATTGCGACACACCTGCTCATCATGAGAAACATCTGTGCCAAGCCATTTGATAATCCATGCATCGGTGTAGAAGATGTAGAGCGGAAGGGAATTTCAATAGGTTTGACCTTTGACCTTCAACTGTGACCTTGGACGTAGGTGCGTGGTTAGCAATTTGATAATCCATGCATCAGTGTAGAAGATATAGAGCGGAAGGGAATTTCAATAGGTTTAACCTTTGACCTTCAACTGTGACCTTGATCTTGGACATAGGTGCGTGGTTATTGATCGGGACACACCTTCTCATCACGAGAAACATTTGTGCCAAGCCATTTGATAATCCATGCATCGGTGTAGAAGACATAGAGAGGAAGGGAAGTTCAATAGGTTTGACCTTTGACTTTCAACAGTGACCTTGACCTTAGACGTAGGTGCGTGGTTATTGATCGCGGCACACCTTCTCATCGTGATAAACATTTGTGCCAAGCCATTTGGGAATTTCAATATTTTTTACCTTTGAGCTTCAACTGTGACCTTGACCTTGGATGTAGGTGCGTGGTTATTGATCGCGACACACCTTCTCATCCTGAGAAACATTTGTGCCAAGGCATTTGATAATCCATGTATCGGTGTAGAAGATATAGAGCGGAAGGGAATTTCAATAGGTTTGACCTTTGACCTTCAACTGTGACCTTGACCTTGGACGTAGGTGCGTGGTTATTGATTGTGACACACCTTCTCAACATGAGAAACATCTGTGCCAAGCCATTTGATAATCCATGCATCGGTGTAGAAGATATAGAGCGGAAGGGAATTTCCATAGGTTTGACCTTCAACTGTGACCTTGAACGTAGGTGCGTGGTTAGCAATTTGATAATCCATGCATCAGTGTAGAAGATATAGAGCGGAAGGAATTTCAATAGGTTTGACCTTTGACCTTCAACTGTGACCTTGACCTTGGACTAGGTGCGTGGTTATTGATGGCGACACACCTTCTCATCATGAGAAACATTTGTGCCAAGCCATTTTGATAATCCATGCATCGGTGTAGAAGTATAGAGCGGAAGTGAATTTCAATAGGTTTGACCTTTGACCTTCAACAGTGACCTTGACCTTGGACGTAGATGCGTGGTTTTCCAAGTATGGTTGCTGTAGGCCCAGGGGTATTCCATATACAAGCTTGAGTAAAAAACGTAACCAAGGGGAGATAACTAAGTAATCCAAGGATAAAAGTAGGTCAAGGTGAAATATAGGTCAGGGATTATTGATGTACATCACTAGGAGATGAAGTTGTCCAAGTATGGTTGATGTAGGCCCAGAAGTATTCCATATACAAGCTTGACTATAAACATTAACCAAGTAATTGAAGGTTAAATGTAGGTGAAGGTAAAATAAAGGTCAGGGGTTATTGATGTACATCCATATGAGAAAAAGTTATCCAAGTATGGTGTCTGTATGCACAATAGTATTCCATCTACAAGCTTGACTAAAAACCTTAACCAAGGTTGAGTAAAAATAAACCTTAACCAAGGGGAATTAAGTAAGTAATTTAAGGTTAAATGTAGGTCAAGGTCAAATGTAGGTCAGGGGTTGTTGATGTACATCACTAGGAGATGAAGTTGTCCAAGTATGGTTGGTGTAGGGCCATGAGTATTCCATCTACAAGCTTGACTAAAAACCTTAACAAAAGAGAATTAAGTAAGTAATTCAAGAGGAAATGTAGGTCAAGGTCAAATATAGATCAGGGGTTATTGATGTACATCACTATGAGAAAAGGTTGTCCAATTATGGTGTCTGTATGCACAATAGTATTCCATGTACAAGCTTGAGTAAAAAGCTTAACCAAGGTCGAGTAAAAACCTTAACCAAAGGGAATTAAGTAAGTAATTCAAGGTTAAATGTAGGTCAAGGTCAACTATAGGTCAGTGGTTGTTGATGTACATCACTAGGAGATGAAGTTGTCCAAGTATGGTTGGTGTAGGGCCAGGAGTATTCCATCTACAAGCTTGACTAAAAACGTTAACCAAGGGGAATTAAGCAATTCAAGAGGAAATGTAGGTCAAGGTCAAATATAGATCAGGGGTTGTTGATGTACATCACTAGGAGATGAAGTTGTCCAAGTATGGTGGGTGTGAGGGCCAGTAGTATTCCATATAGAAGGTTGACTAAAAACCTTAACCAAAAGGAATTAAGTAAGTAATTGAAGAGGAAATGTAGGTGAAGGTCAAATATAGATCAGGGGTTATTGATGTACATACCTATGAGAAAAGGTTGTCGAAGTATGGTGTCTGGATGCACAATAGTATTCAATGTACAAGCTTGAAAAAAAACCTTAACCAAGGTTGACTAAAAACCTTAACCAAGGGGAATTAAGTAAGTAATTCAAGAGAAATGTAGGTCAAGGTCAAATATAGATCAGGGGTTATTGATGTGCATGACTAGGAGATGAAGTTGTCCAAGTATGGTGGGTGTAGGGCCAGTAGTATTGCATATACAAACTTGACTAAAAACCTTAACCAAGGTTGAATAAAAACCTTAACCAAGGGGAATTAACCAAGTAATTCAAGAGGAAATGTAGGTCAAGGTCAAATATAGATCAGGGGTTATTGATGTACATCACTAGGAGATGAAGTTGTCCAAGTATGGTGGGTGTAGGGCCAGTAGTATTCCATATACAAGCTTGACTAAAAACCTTAACCAAGGCGTGACGGTGACGCCGACGCCGGGGTGACAACATAAGCTCTACTTATTCTTTGAATAGTCGAGCTAAAAATGGGCCAATAACACTAAACAGTTAACAGTAAATAATTTAACAAAGCAACGGTCAACAGTTTTAACAAATACACACCCCTCACCAACCCGGTTGGTCCGTCTATTATCAATAGCAGGGTGAAAATGGGGAAAACATTTTTTTGTTTTAATTTATTTTGTGCACCTACTTTCAAAACAAGGAATCAGCAACACTGGAGGATGTACCCCTCAACATCTTTAACACAAATTTCTATGTCATTTGATCTTGACATCAAGCACAGTATCGAGTCATATATAAAGTGCAAATATGGACGATGAAAAATAAGCATATAACGTTTCAAGCCAATCCAGCTTACGGTAACATAGATAGTGTGTAGCCGAATACTTTCAACAGCAAATTTTGGACAGACAGGCGGACGAACACACAGACGGACAGGGTGGCGACACACATGGCTTGACAGCATTTTAGAATCATTTCCAATGGAAATGATTCTAATATGCTACCAAACCATGTGTGTACTATGCACCCCAAATTTTTTATCAGGGTACATAATAACATTTTTGTTATATTAGGTTATCTTCCCAGGTTTCAGAAACTATTATAGGAATGAATGGCCTTTTTGTGGAATTTATCGGGGTATAAACTTGGAAAAGTCGCGGGAATACTGGACGAAGGCCGGAAGGCCTCGTCCAGTATTCCCGCGACTTTTCCAAGTTTATATCCCCGATAAATTCCACAAAAAGGCCATTCATTCCTTATAATTCCAGCATTTGAAATTAATTCATGAAGAAAATGTGTTTATTTTCCGTTTTCTTAATAATTATTTTAACTGCGCCTCACGGTTACGGAAAGTAGTTCAGCATGGGAGTTTACTGGGATATAAATTTTGGACAGAACTTGCTACGGACCAATCAAATGTTAGGGAATTGTGTAAATATTTTTGTGCTGGAATTATTTTGAAATATTTTCCTGGTACATGTATGCGAGATAGCACCCACCTGCCCGAGCCCTTTTCGATCGCCGCCCCATTCCCTTGTATCCACCAGCATCACGATCCTGTGTAGGAGATAAAACAGACCATCTATACATTTACATGTGGCCGTCACTTGAGAAATGTTTGTCATTTCAGCAATGAAACAGCCGTCGTGCTTCTAACCAGCAAAATAGATGGTTATCAGGCTACGAGAGAGTGGCATTTGATCAGGAGCTAGACTGTTCATAAATCTCATAAGCCCAATTTCTCCAGTCACAGTCACATACACACAATATTTGTTAAATTGTTATTATATAATATTGTGATTGAAAGTAAGCAGCTTGATTGACTGAGCCTGAGCTGTACTACAGCTCAGGCACAGCCAATCAAACTGCTTGATTGTGAGTTGATATTGCCAATAGATGTTCAGAAAAGTATACACCTGGGCAATATTAACGTAGACGGTGGTGCATGTATTTACATGTGGCTGTCACTGAAGAAATCGGGCATTTACAGAGCTCCAGATAAGGCATGTATTGCTGTATTTACCACATTTGTTTGAGTCAAATAGGCATTGATTTTAAAAATATATATTGACTTTCAACATGAGCAAAATGCTAAAGAGTAGTTGTAAATGCACATTTGAGCTGCAAAAAAAGCAAATACCGTACTGACCCTATGTTTTCGGACATCCTAAATATTCGGACACCCTTCATTATCACAAAAATAATTATTTTTCGTGTCCCTAAATTTCGGACAGGTGTGAAATGTGGATATTTTTTTAAACGTATGTTTTCGGACAGTAAACAATCATAATTGGAAATATTTTTCATCAATGTAATTATGGTTTAATATTACTACGGTGACAATATTTACCGAAATCTGCAAGCTTCAGTAGACGATGAATTAACACATTAAGTCCGTGTACCAGATTTTTGGAAACACAATAAGCGCACATAATGCGTTACGTCTCAGATGTGATGAACCAATGAAAGGTGTTGTCGAGTCCGCATTAGCGATTATATAAATGGTGCAAATGTTTTTTAGCTTTTTTAGCTTAAAATATCACGTCACATAATCATGAAAGGTCCAAATTTCGTTTGATGTCGGCCAGAAACGACATCAGAGAAATTGTAAAGATGCGGCATTCCTTTCATGTCTGAAACTGAAGGCCGACAAGAAGTCGTATAATCATGATAATCGAGAGTGTAAATTTAACCAAGTCCTTTCAGAAATTGACATAATACACCTTTATGGGTATGAAATATATTTTTGTTTTATTTCTCAATGAAAGTACATGTTGTGACCACTCATTTGAACCGTCTCGACTAGACAGTTCAAATGGTGGTCGCGACGTATACTTCTGAGCACATAGAAGGAAAATATTTAGGATTTTCCGCAAACATAATAGCGTCTCCTCAGCATGTAACTGGTTATTTTGCCCCTTGATTTTCCCCGACGTTTGCGGCACAGATCAAACGACGTATTGACCAATCAGTTCAATTTCAAAACGTAGCCTAAAGGTCACACAGTTTACAGCCTCGCGCTGAATGATGTCATCAGGTGAACACCTGGCATTTGACATGACAGAGCGTTATCGAATTTTTTTTACACAAAGCAACACACGAATTTCGTGTGTAATATGTATGTGTCGGGTGTAATCGAGTTCTCGGATTTGGAATTCGTGGCAGATATTAAAATACAATCGACTTCTGTATTACGTTGAAAACTGACATAAATTTTGGAGCAGACATCATTGTATTTTGCCGATATTGACTTTCAAAATCTGTCATATCAGTATCTTCCGTAAATGACGTTGAAAGTTGACATACATTTCAGAGAGTAAAATTATTATCGAAAAAACCCCGATGCAATACGGGTGGTAATACTGGTATAATACCCGCGTTTACGCGTATATAATAATGTAAATCGGTGAATGGAGTATTGCCTATTGGTTTGACAGTTCCATTCTTGCGTGTGGCAAAAAAAGGTGATTTTGTATAAGTTGTAAGCATTTATTTAAATGGACAGGCCAGTCAGTCGTTAGTCATCGTGATAACAATGACCCGCGTGCGTCTGTCTACCTGCTCGTCCGAAATCTGTGTCGCAGTTAAAAAAAACACGATGTCTCACCAAGCGGACACGGCTACTGGCAATACCGTGTTAGCATGGAGTGATCGATTTTTCCACACGCTACTTGGATTATCTGGTGAATTGGATTTAAGTATTGCAATTAATACAGGGATTATTTTTCCAATAATAAGGTAACACATTTGTATTATATTGATTATTTAATTGCCTCCGTTCACAGAAATCATCAGAGCATTTAATTGCCCCGTGGCGTTTACAGAAAGCATCAGAGAACATTGCATTCCGGTGGTTGGAGATTGGCGACCCTAAATATTCGGACAGCAATTTCAATAATTATTTTTGGGAACCTATATATTCGGACAGTAAAAATAATAATTATTTGTACCCGTCTGAAAACATAGGGTTATTACGGTAGTTTGAATAAAGTATACACCTTATCCAACCCAGTGATTACTTAGCACCGCTACATAAATCCTTTAGTTCCTATGATTAAATGAGTACCGGTAAGCCATTTGCAAAATAAAAGACACATTGCATTTGAAATCAGGGGGTACAATACTCTTTAGACACAAAACTTATCTGGAGCGTTCCATTTGTGATCAGTGTAGTCCCAGGTCAGCCTACACGTCCACAAGGTGACGGTCTGATCAGGGTCTTGTACTGTTCATCAACAAACAGTATAGAGCCTAACAGACTGCATGAGTGTGCTACTGATAACAGTAGCCAATTTCATCAACATTGCAAAGTATAAATATCTAGCAAAGTATACTTTGAGGGAGTATTTGTTTGTTTGTTTATTGGTGTTTAACGGCCTATCAACAGCTAAGGTCATGTAAGGCCGGGCAAACAGGTTCGTTCACGTTTTAACCTGCTGCATTGGGGGGAAAATCCCAAAATCAGAACGGAATATTTACATCGAGATACAACATATCCAGCCCTGAAATTAGAATAACCTGACCTGGTGCCAGGTCCATATCGCACCAAATTCACTTGGCCCCTTCCCCTATTTAAAAGTAATACCGGTAGGATTACTCTTATAAGGGGTATAACGAGATTCAACTGTCACATACAAAATGCCAAAGACGTATGTGAGGGCCAAACCAGGTCTCCAGTCGGGATTCCGGTAAGGATGAACCCCGATCGTTTAATTACCCATCGCATGCTCCCACCTACCACTCACCTTTGAGGGAGTAATCATTTATTTTTCCCAAATGCATTATTTCATATAGAACTAACCACTGCACATATTTGATGATGAAAAGTATGCAGAATTATTATACTTAATTTATTACATTATCACAGCCAAAATAGCTGTGATAATGTAATAAATTCAGTATAATAACAAGAAACGAGGCAAAGCCACGAAGGCCAGGTTTTTTCCAAGCATAGACACTTGGATAACATAATTATACCCACTTTTTGTAGACTAGATGGCCGTGGCCTGCATGTCGCGCCTTGGGGCGAGGCATGGACACTAATAAAATAGATATAGTAGATGGAAAAAGTTTAACCAAAAAACTTTAACCGGACACAACTGGACACGGACGAACGGACGGACGTATGCCAAAATGCCGACGATATCGCACGTTCCGCAAGCAGGTGTGACAATGATGATAAACACCCATGTGAAGTATCAAGGTATTGGGTGAAGCAGTTGCAGAGATATAGTACACGAAAAAACCTTAACAAAAAAATTTAAAGTAATTTGAACTTGACATAGGGCACAGGATCGCGCTTTCCGCAAGCAGGTGTGACAATGATGATAAACACCCATGTGAAGTATGAAGGTATTGGGTGAATGGGTGAAGCAGTTGCAGAGATATAGTACACGAAAAAACATTAACAAAAAAATTCAAAGTAATTTGACCTTGACATTGGGCACAGGATCGCGCTTTCCGCAAGCAGGTGCGACAATGATGATAAACACCCATGTGAAGTATCAAGGTATTGGGTGAAGCAGTTGCAGAGATATAGTACACGAAAAAACTTTAACAAAAAAATTCAAAGTAATTTGACCTTGACGTTGGGCACAGGGGCCGCACGGTTGGGGGTTAGAATGAAAATATGGATGATGATAAACACCCATGTGAAGTTTCAAGGTAATGGGCGAAGTAGTTGCAGAGATATAGTATAACGAAAAAGTTTGAACCAAAAAACTTTAACCAGACGTACGTTAAAAAGTTAACGTTGAAAATGGCTAAGTCAATTACGTAGAAATAATAGGTGAAGGTGAAAAAATTGTCACATGTTGGATAGTTGTATGTGGTAGGCACCCCTTGGTTATGAAGCTGTGAAAGTTTGGTGGTCCTAGGTGGTAAACAGTACCAAAGAAAATGGACTTTAAACACGAAAACTTAAACATTGTAAACGCGGAAAAAGAAAATTTAACATTGAAAATGCTAAGTCGACTGCGCGGAAAAAATGGGTCAAGATAAAAAAAACAGTAACATGTTGGATAGTGATATGTGGTGGGCACCCCTTGATTATGAAGCTGTGAAAGTTTGGTGGTCTTAGGTGGTACAGTACCAAAGAAATGGACTTAAACACGAAAACTTAACATTGTAAACGCGAAAACTTAACATTGAAAAATGGCTAAGTCGACTACGCGGGAAAAAATGGGGTCAAGTAATAAAAAAAATAAAAAAAACAGTAACATGTTGGATAGTGATATGTGGTGGGCACCCCTTGATTATGAAGCTGTGAAAGTTTGGTGGTCCTAGGTGGTACAGTAACAAAGAAATGGACTCAAACACGAAAACTTAACATTGATTGTGGACGCCGCCCGCCGCCCGCCCGCCGCCCGCCCGGCCGGCTTTCGCCAATCCAATAGCCTGGATTTTTTTTCAAAAAAACCTGGCTAAAAATTAATAAATTTATCCTTAAATTGAAAATGTCTCCCTCAAAGTATACTTTGCTAGATAAGTATACTTTGCAATGTTGGTGAAATAGGCTACTGATCTGGAGGAGCTGGATTGGTCACAAATGCTATAAGCCCTATTTATTTAGTCACAGATGAAGGGAAAACACAATTAATGAGAAATGTAAGCAAATTCTGATGGATTGATTGAAAGGGGATCTATATCTCTTTGATAACACGGTCATAGAGACAGGAATATACCTGTACACGCGACACTGCTCATTGACACACCAGTAGCAGATTTCACCAACATTGCAAAGTATACTTATCTAGCAAAGATTACTTGGAGGGAGAAATGTTCAATTTAAGGATAAATTTATAAATTTTTATTATACTGAATTTATTACATTATCACAGCCATTTTGGCTGTGATAATGTAATAAATTCAGTATAATAATTCTGCATACTTTAATCATCAAATATATGCAGTGGTTAGTTCTATATGAATAATGCATTTTGGGAAAAATAAATGATTACTCCCTCAAAGTATACTTTGCTAGATAAGAATACTTTGCAATTTTGATGAAATCGGCTACAGGGCCCGGTTGCTCAAAGCTTCTGTTAGCGTTAATGGACACTGTTAAGAATTTGTTAGCTTAACAGGCTGTTAAATCCTTAACAGTGTTAAGGTTGAGCACTCGGGCCCAATATGGTATAATACTAAGTATAGGTGGTTTCACATTGATTGTTACACACTCCTGCACTTGATGATTGTGATGCATATTGAGTATGAGAATGTATTATTCCAAAATTTGGATGAAAATCAAGACTGAAACATATATTCAAGATCATACACAAGGAAAATAAACAAATACTTTAGCCTCCTACCCGTCCAATCCTTTATCATTGCTATACAATGCATTGTCCATTTCTGCCATATCCACACTTTGTAGATATGCCGGGTCATTTACGGCAGCTGTTCGCACTCCGGTCGATGTGGTATCTGTGTGCTGGGCGGGTGAAACAGAGGTGGGAAGGTGGCAGGCCACGACAGTTGGTTCAGTGGATTCCAGTCCTGCCATACCTACAGGTGATTTTAGCCTTTAGAATGCTGGGAACTAAAATAGTTGCTGTTTTTGTTTCATATTTTGCAAAGTCTGATCAGGATCTGCACTGTTCGCCATTCCATTAAAACAATATAGATCATTATCAGGTTACAGGAGTGTGTTATTAAGCTACATTGGTCACAAATCATTTAAGCCACATTTTTTCCAGTCACAGCCACACATCAGGTAATGCTGTCTGTGCATAGTTGTGTTGCAATGCTGAATTAATTTGTCGTCTGCTGAATATTTTTTATTTTTCCATTTTTCTCATCAAAAACTTGGTTTGGAAGCACTTTAGAATCATTTCCAATTGAACAAAAATGGAAATGATTCTAAAATGCTGCCAAACCATGTTTTTACTGAGAGAAAATACAAAATATGAATTATCAGCAGACGACTATTTTCGGTTCCCACATTCTAAGGGTTAATGGTGTTAAATGGCCTATGAACAGCTAAGGTCATTTTAGGCCAGATTAACAGGGTCAAATCCCAAGTTACCCGTGTGATGGGGCGCAAATCCCAAAATCAGAACCGACCATTTACAGAAAACATATTCAGCCCCGACATTAGAATAACCTGACCTGATGCCAGGTTCTCAACACACCAGAGTTAGCCCCATTCCCTAAAACCAATATGATTAGTACTAATCGTATTACTTTTATAATGTATATAGCCAGATTCAACTCTCACATACCAAAATGCCAAAAATGTACCAAACCAGGGATATCGGTATTCCAATAAGGATGAAACCCTTTCAACACTATATAGTGGTATTAGCAAACAGTGTACATCCAGATGAGGTGGCTCATAACGAGCCATCTCATCAGGATCTGCACTTTTTTGCAAGTAATTTTCATATTTTCATAAATTGACTAGTCTGAAAATCATTTTGTGATGATTGCTTAGGCTGCAAAATTAACATATCAAAGTCCATTCCAGTTACTTAGAGGTGAAGGCTTACATGTACCCTTCGCATGCTCCCAACCAACAGCTCGAAAATGCCTGTATACAGAACTGGTTACCTCTGAGTCTCCTGGCAACCTCCGCCCCAAAGGGAAGTAACTGGAGAACTGGGCGTTTCTTCAATGTACGGCGCCGTATGTAGTCTCGCTTAATCAGCACCTCTAGTCGCCACCAAGCCTTGCAGAAACCTACATGTGACAAATGAGCATATGACGTTTCAAGCCATTCCAACTTACGGTAATGGAGACAGTAGGTAGCCGGAAACTTTACTGTAAGTCAAATTTCTGACAGACAGACAGAGTATCCCAAACTTTTTATGCGAAAATAGGTTGGGTAAAACATGATATGAGCCCCGTCTCATCAACAGATGACATGAGCCTCGTCTCATCAACAGATGACATGAGTCCCGTCTCAGTCCCGTCTCATCAACAGATGACATGACTCCCGTCTCATCAACAGATGACATGAGTCCCGTCTCAGTCCCGTCTCATCAACAGATGATATGAGCCCCATCTCATCAACAGATGACATGAGTCCCGTCTCAGTCCCGTCTCATCAACAGATGACATGAGCCCGTCTCAGTCCCGTCTCATCAACAGATGACATGAGTCTTGTCTCAGTCCCGTCTCATCAACAGATGACATGAGTCCCGTCTCAGTCCCGTCTCATCAACAGATGACATGAGCCCCGTCTCATCAACAGATGACATGAGCTCCATCTCATCCAACAGATGACATGAGCCCAGTCTCAACAACAGATGACATGAGCCCCGTCTCATCAACAGATGACATGAGTCCCGTCTCATCAACAGATGACATGAGCCCCGTCTCATCAACAGATGACATGAGCCCCGTCTCATCAACAGATGACATGAGCCCCATCTCAACAACAGATGACCAGAGGTCTCCGTAAAATTGAGAGAAGTCAGCTTTTTTGAAAAAGTAGCCAGCTATATCGACTTCCACGCGTGGCTTAGTCGGCGTAGGCGACGAAAGGGAGGGTACGAGAGGGGTACCCCCTTTCTGTTAGGGGGTTTGGGGGGCCTCCCCTGAAGAAAATTTTGAAATTTATATTCAATTTGGTGGTATCTGTTGAGTTTTATGGTGCATATATTTGTAGTTGTTTAAGACAATTTCTGCATATATTGTTGCAAAAATGTGTTGATAGAAGGACAAATCTGAAGTTGTTATGCTCCCCGAATTTTTTTTTCGGGGGCGGGGGGGGGGGGGGGGGGGGTGGGGGAGCATATTGTTGCCGCTTTGTCCGTCCGTCTGGCGTCCGCATCGGCGTCGCACTTCGGTTAAGGTTTTTAGTCAAGTCCATATCTTCAATACTATTAGACCTAGAGCCACCAAACTTGCACACATTAATCACCTTGCAGTGTACATCTAAAACCACTATCAAATCTGTGACCTTGACCCACTTTTCCACTTAAATTACTTAGTTATTTCCCCTTGGTTAAGGTTTTTAGTCAAGTCTCAATCTTCAATATTATTAGGGCTAGAGCCACCAAACTTGCACACATTGATCGCCTTGCAGTGTACATCAATATCCACTGTCAAATCTGTGACCCTCATGTGACCGTGACCCACTTTTCCTCTTAAATTACTTAGTTATTTTCCTTCCAGCAACATGGGGTCGGGGTGGGGGTGGGGGGTACTAATGAAAAATAAACTAAGTCGACACGCAAGAAAATTTTGACCACAGAAGGTGGGATAAAAATGTGTTTTTGTTGTTTTTTCCAGCAACATGGGGTCTGGGGGGGGGGGGGGGGGTACGAGTGAAAATAAATTAACAGCAAGAGCATAGCAATAACCAAATTCAACTCCCAGGTAACTAAAGAGCCAAAGATAAAAACGTACATGAGTGCCAAACCAGGCAAATCGTGATTCCTATAAGGAGGAACCCATACCGTTAATTTATGCCGTCTCATTAGCCCGACCACCACCCACCCGTGTTTTGTAAAAAAAAAAATTGTAGCCGGCGCCATAAGCGAGTAGTCGGCTAAATCGGCAGCCGGTCGCTTACGGAGAGCTCTGGATGACATGAGCCCTGTCTCATCTGTCACAGCCACATATACCCGTCTCATCTGTCACAGCCACATATACCCATCTCATCTGTCACAGCCACATATACAAACCTTTTGTATCTTCGTCATGAAAAGTCTCCTCCGAGAGGTTTCTCGCTCGTCGCTTAATGATGTCCTCCAGAATGAATACACCCCGGTCTGAGCTACAAATAAAGGATTGTACACGAATGAAAGCCTTTTACCTCTAAGTAACTGAAATATGAAATGGAATTTGATATCTTAATGCTGCAACCACTGGCAATCCAATGGTCCCTAAAATAATTTTCAGACTAGTCCATTTATGAAATGGGGGGGGGGGGGTTAGTTTAAACATAGTTTATTGCATATAAATACAATAAGCTCGGGCTACAAGTTCTCTCAACATTAGTTACAGCCCTCACCTAAGTGTTACAAAGTACAATAATTCAACAGCAATGGCGATACATGAATACATGTATACAGGCATATAAACACGGATACAAACCAATAATCAAGCGATAAATATATGTTTACATAATGTATGGAAAGAAAACGGACAAAAAAGTAGAGAAGAAGTGGATAGTGAGATATGAGATTTGGAGAAAGAATAAAAGTTGTTTTTGTCGCCAAGTGCATATACTACATGAGCAAATCGGGGGGTGGGGGGGTGGGGGGGTGGGGGGGGGTGGGGGGGGGGGGGGGGTTGTTTGTTGTAGCCGGCTCATCTGGATCTACACTGTTTGCCAATATCACTATACAGGCCTGTGGTGTTGAAAGAGTTAAATCAACATGAATGTTAGATTCTATGTATCGAATAAGAAAATAAGCATTAATTGAAGCTGTACTGATCACCCAACATGCTTGCATAGTTAATACACTCGTGTTATGTCACTGCAAAAGCCAATTTTATGTAATAAACAGACCTCCAGTTAAGGTGCGTAATTTGATTAACTTTGGGGGGAATTTTGTTATTTCTACACCAAAAATGGCAAGTTGGGAGTGCTTTAGAATCATCTCATCGAGACGATTCTAAAGAACTCCCAACTTACCATTTTTGGTGAAGAAATAACAAAAATAGCTTGAATATTTGGTCAAATTACGCATCTTAAATGGAGCTCTGAATAAGTATACGTGTATATATTATAGCTTGATAGAATGGCCAACCATGATGGAACAATATGGATTTGGCCAAACCAGTGTCATGAAAAATAATTACAAAAGTTATGATATTTTCAGTAAATGACGTTGAAAGATGACAAAATGATTAGAGCAAATGCGTAATATAATTCTGCATTTGCTATGAAAATTTTGTCAAGTTTCGATGTCATGTACAGAAATTATCACAGTTTCTGTAAATATTTTTCACGAGATATCGTACGAGAGGTACAAAATCACATTGCGTATCTCTAGAGCTCCAGTTAAAATGCGTAATTTGGAGGTAAATTTCTTATTTCTCCATCAAAAATGGCAAGTTGGGAGTGCTTTAGAATCGTCTCATTGAGACGATTCTAAAGAACTACCAACTTGACATTTTTGATGAAGAAATAACAAAATTTCACCCCGAGTTGGTTAAATTACGCACCTTAACTGGAGCTGTCATATGTTGAAATGTACCTGTGTCCATTGTATAGCTCTTCTTCTGTTGCATCCAGCAGGGAGACCAATATGGCCCCCGAACTGCTCACAAACTTGCCTGCTATCGGCTTCAGCTTACTGAATTCACTGTTCTTTTCAAGCTTCTGTAATCTGGAACATGTTTCTCCTCCAATCTACAAAAAGAAATCAGTAACTCGGGCCAATGAGTTTGATCCCGTATTCAAGCGGCTGCCCCTGCTACCACCCAAAGTGTATGTTGTTACCACTCAAGAACCGTCTTGCCGAGATGGTTCAACTGAGTGGTAACAACATACACTTTTGATAAGAAATGAGAAAATCGCAGAAAAATATTTACATTCCGTTTTTTTTATACATAAATTACAAATACATGTATGTTAAAATTATTGATCCGGCAGTGGCCCCTGCATAAACATGTCACGCTGAAATAATGCTATAGTTGAAAGAATTGAATGATTTGTTTGTTACCCTTTCCAGAGATTTAGCCTGCTGTACAGATTTCACAGGTTTATCAGCTAGCTCCAGGGAGACAATGGCCCGCGATGTACATTCCGCAGCCTGCTTCAGGTAATGACGGGTCCGCTGCCATCGCTCGTGCTCAATAAGGCCTCGCATAAACATGTAGCGCTGCAATAATGGTCTTGCATGAACGTGTAGTGGTGAAATAATGGCCTCGCAAAAACATGAAGTGAAATAATGGCCTAGCATGAACATGTGGTGAAATAATGGCCTCACAAAAACATGTAGTGAAATAATGGCCTCGCATAAACATGTAACGCTGAAATAATGGCCTCGCATGAATATGGAATGGTGAAATAATGGCACCACAAAAATATGTAGTGGTGATATAATGGCCTCGCATAAACATATAGCCCTGAAATAATGGCCTCGCAAAAACATGAAGTGAAATAATGGCCTAGCATGAACATGTGGTGAAATAATGGCCTCACAAAAACATGTTGTAGTGAAATAATGGCCTAGTGGCATAAACATGTAGCACTGAAACATGGCTGTGACTTAAGAAATGGGGCTTATGGAATGTGTGACAAGAGTAGCTATATTGCATGTTAGAAGCTAGGATTCCCGGTCTCAGTAAGTTACAACCCTGTCATTATTTATTTCACACATCATCTGGAATGCTGTATAATTAGAAAATATATGGTTCTGCACTGGAACGTCGATGTCATTTACGTGGGGAAAACCAGTGAATATGATGTCATTTCAATTGTAACGTTATTTTCATTACTAGGACTCGAGACAGGCAGATGCTCTATCACTACGTTAAAAACCTCTTTAGATGTGATAAAATTCAATTATTTTTTTGCTTTTCAGCCGTTAACGTTCCAATCCAATCACACATGCAAATAGTTGTGGCTTCATGGTGATGTTCTCGACTAACATGCAACCAACCTCTTTCACTCGATTTGAGGGTCATTGACATGGGATTACGGAACGTTTGTCGTGAGAAAAATATGCCAAGGTGTGTAGATTTCACAAGCGACCCAAAACTGAAAAAGCCCGGAATACACTTATTCCATGCTGTGAAGAAGTATGTTCCCTGGTAGCGGTTAGTGTTGTATTTATTTGACTACAGTAGTGTAACCATTTGTCGGGATTACCCCCGCGTCGGGAATTTTCGTAAACCGCATTTGTCTCTAATCACGGAAACTTTCAGTCAGTTTCACGGACATTTTTTGCAGAAGACACCTATCTGTCAAATGGAGAAAAATATTCCACATCGCCCTTGGTCATGTAAGGTTTTAATCAAAATTGTTAAAATACCTTCAAAATGGTGTATTTCAGCTATTCCCACTTTTGTCCACTCATAAACATCATTATTGAACAAGATTTACAAAGCATGGTTCTGTCAGTCTGCGTCACTGGATTCTTTAGCCATTTTGAGCAGTCAAGGTCATGTAAACACAGACTGGTAGCTGTCAAATTACCAGAATAGAGCTTCTCATTATACTGGGGGGGGGGGGGGGTGGGGGGGGGGGTCTTATATGAAAAACAATAAAAAAAACTAACACAGAATTATATTTGATTACACAGATGTAGATATAAACTCTGTGTTTTTAATAGAATGTATCGTTCTGTTGATTATAAAAATGCTCAGAATAATAGTCTACAGTTAGTAGATTGTTATTATCTTGTTGTTGGTATAAATCCTGCCTGTAGTGTGCACCATAATGAATATGGTAAAATAGCATGTACCACAAATGAAAATTAAACGTGATCTGAAAGCATCTTGCATTCTGATTATTAGCCTTGTGATAATATTATTGTCATTTATGACTGGCAAAGGAAATGGTGGAAAATTGTTTACTGTACACTCCTCTGATAATTTAGATAACCATGTTTTACTCTGATCCGATGGTGCGCCACACTACAGGATGAGAATAACCCAACAACAAAAATCCAGAGTCTAAGGTCACAGTCTATTTTCTACAAGCGCCTGGATGATACGTTAACAAAATGGACAACATGGAAACAAGCGGGACTTTTAGATAAATCTGGTTTCACAGCACTGTTACGATAAGTTTATTGTTTGAAAAAGTTTTGAATAATTGTTTTTGTATGCTTATAGCTCCAGTAACTGGCCAACGAAGGCTTATTATCCAGAACCTAGGTATATCCACTGTACCCTAGTATGTAACTGTTATGTCAGGCCCGTAGCCGCCTCGTCTGAGATTTTGCCGATTTTTTTTTTATATATTTTTTTTATGATTTTTACACTCGATCGTTTTGCGGTATGTTTGAATTTCTGTGAAAAGTTGAGGCGAACTGTCAGCGCATGCGATCAACATCAATCATCTTGCGGTATTTTTTCTGTGAAGAGGTGAGGCGAAACGTCAGCACCTGCGATACACATCAATCGTCTTGCGGTATTTTGCTGTGAAGAGGTGAGGCGAAATATCAACGCCTGCACATCACGACTTACAGGACAACAACAATAAAAATAACACAAAGCTGTCTGCTAGAAGGCCGTCTAGTGTTTGTAAGTGCTATTTTGCATAAAGAACCCTGTCTTTTCCTATTATAAAAGCGTGGAACTGAAAATGATATGTCATTCCCCAATCAGACTTATAAATGTGGTTTGCCGGAGTGTTCCAGAAAGAAAACAAATGAACTATGGACACAGCGGACCATATGCCCAGGTTGTTGAATCATAACGGACCAGGAGCGATATGCTCAGGAAACCATGTTCAGTTAATGTTGCATGTCATGATCACCATCGTCGTCGGTATCTCCGGCATCGTCGTCTATGATAATAAATACAGAATATCAATGCCTGGTGGTGGGGGCATTGTTGCATGTACATAAAAAGTAAAAACGCATATAGTAGACCAAATTTTACACCGTAATTCCTGTGTATAACGTTTGTTACAGACACATGTATCAATGGGATGTTATCACATTAATTAGCGGCATTCTAATGATATCCGTTATGTATTTCAGCGGCCAATATGCATTTCGTACATGAATGGGTGTTTGGGATTCTGGAGCTATCATAACTGACGTGTTTGGCTACAGTCGGACCCGAGGTGAGATCATGTAGACCTAATACTACTCAGTATCGCGATGAGTTTGTCCGTTCGAATAATAATTAATTATTTTTTTAATTGCCTTACTATGTATTATTGGTAGCACAATATGACCACAAAAATCAACGAAAATATCATTACATTGTATATTATGTAGCCATTTTTAATAGGAATAATATACCAAAGTGAAACCAATGCAAACTGCAATGAAAATGCAAAACCCCACACAGATCATGGAGATTGCAAGTGCACAGCTGTAACCAGTCTTCAAACGACAATCATTCATTAATGGAACAGAACACGGTCTTCAAATACGCACAGATTTTGGTTATTGCGATGCCACACATTATGTGCCTGTGTACTTATGCCCTATATATGATTGTTCTATGTCGCATGAATGCTCTAACGATAAACTTAGCAGCTTTTCTCTGCTGACAACACATTATATAATGAAATTGTTCATCATCGTTTATGTTAACCATATTTGTGTGTGTGTGTGTGAAATATGTTATTTCGGATGTCATTGTACAATGGGCATCTATCATGAAATGCCACTCATCTTCTACACAGTAGGTCACACAGTCTACATATACGTTGATCAGGCGTCTCGCCAATGTATCTACCAGTTTATATACGGAGGAGTAGTATTCCACAATGGAACTGGGCCAATAGTGCACGTTCATGTCTGGCTAAATTTGCTATTAAATAGTCTTCATGCACAGGTTGGGATTTTAATGTTACATATGTCCGGAGTTTCGGCACACCCTGTATGTCATGGGACCACTGGCTAGAGTAATATGTCGATACAATGGACCTGGCTGTGTCAAGATTCACGCATGTTTTGTTTGTAAAAATATAGCTGGAAACGGGTCTAAAAAGCATGTGCGCGTGACGTAATATACCGTTTTTCTCTCTCGATTTTTGATGGTTTGGAACATCAATCGCCTTTCAGATTTATTTCCTATACTAGAAATGTCAATCTCAACACTTAACTGGAGCTTATTGTGACTGATTAACATGATATTACTCGCATATTTTATAGAATGTTCAAACTTTCAGGGTCGGAGCCAGTTACCATTGTGTTGTCACGGAAGCGATCTGAAGCTATTTTGGATCAGTATTATCGACTAGCAAGTAATAATAATGTTTCTAAAAATGTATCGTAAATATTAGTGTACAATAAAACTGGAATAAGTCACTAGTCCAGCGTGTGTGTTTATATATGTAGTTTGTGGAGGTAAATATTTAGAAAATTAATATTTTATCCGCCGTATGCGATTTCAGGGCATTATATTTAATGCCGTATCCGGTGGTGTCGGGAAATCGCGTCTATGACGATCTAAATGTCAAAATATTCTTGGGGGAGAACCCCCAAACCCCCCTGCGTTACCGCCTCGTCTCATTTTTAGGTCTGGCCACAGGGGGTCAGCTCTGTGCTTGGAAAGTGTATAGTAGCCTACCCTTCTTACATTTCCCTAAATACAGCAAAAAAAATTGACCTCCGTTATACAATACATAGAATATATTGTATAACAGAGGTCAATTTTTGTTTTTGCTGTATTTAGGGAAGTGTAACAAGGGTACAGTTCTTTAGGGTATAGCGGATCGGTGTAGATTTGTATCAACATATTTTTTTATAATGTACATTTAAAATAAATAAAATATTACCATTAGGAAGTGATCTATCCCCCACACAATGACATGTTTACTTTGATATAGCAGTTTCCTTGCCGTGCGTATAGCTTCAAGAAACACAATGACGTAACCGGAAGTTTACACCAGTTAAAGCGAAAGTAGGTTGCTCCAGAGTAATTTCACTAAAAATGTATAAACAGTTAGTTTGGAAAAAACAAACTCTGTGAATAATATGATGTACAATCATGTCCTCTATAACTGCAAAGAAGCTTGGTTCATAAATCACGCCATGTCACTGAACACAGACGTCAATAATAACGCAACTGATTCCGGTAGTAGTGGATCGCCGATTTTGCGTATTTGCGGGGATCGTCTCAAACAAAATATGACCTGAAAACACTATAGCAAATGTATTTTTTAAAGCTATAAATGTTTTTTTGGAATTTTATATCTACCAAATAAAGTAAAATGTAACTTATTTTTTGCATTTTTATTATTTTTTTACATTTTTCAAATCGGGATTTTTTTCATCCCGATCGTAAGAATCGGGTTTTGAGTCTCTAATCGGGAGACTCTCGATCAAATCGGGAGACTTGGCATGTCTGAATGTAATATACATGTAAGCATGTTTCCAAGTCATTTAACCCCAACGCTATCCGTTACTGACTAATTCAATGCGTTAGGTAAACAAGGAATTATGCGAGGAAAACCTTGAAATAAATTAAAAAGGTAACCCAATTTTGGAAAGAAGACACTTTTTCCTGTCTATTGGTACCAGGTACTTGTCCAAACGTTATATTTTAAAGACATATGCAGCAATAATCTGCTTAGCGATCCGCTATACCCTAAATAACTGTACTTACTATATACACTTTCCAAGCACAGAGCTGACCCCCTGTGGCTACGGCCCTGTATGCAATGCCTAATGGTTATCAGGCTACCATTTTGCCAACTAGTTACAATAAATACAAATTAGTTTAACATAGACGTATACGTATTATCATTTATTTAATGGTAAATACATGTGTATGTCCCTGAATTGTATTACCAAATCAAAGTATTTTCGAGTGTGACGACCCGCCATAATTTGTAAATAAGCATGAGTTTTACACCTTCCAAAAAAGAGAGGTAATTGAAGGGTATGACTAAAGTGCGTATTGGAGATTTTTGGGCGCATTGGATATTTCGCGGCGCATTGGAGTTTTATATGTTATATATCTTCTTAATAAAAGCATTACATTTATTTGTTTCTTCTTATATATAAAATACTGTTACATATCTATAATATATATTTAATTCAAGGTGAATGCGCATGTGTAAAGTGGATTTTGTATCAATATTAGAAAAATAATATGAAATAGGCAATATACCTATGACGGGCGACGTTAGTATATGAAACTAAATTTACCAATTGATAGCTTTACCATGATGTTAGTATGCTATAAACGGTACCGTAGTATATTGTATTATTATTATTATTATAATTAGATGGTGTCATTGTCGCACTTCTCTTATTTGAACCAGTGATACATACATACTACATACATACATACTACATACATCATACATACATACTACATTATACATACATACATACATACACGCACGCAGCACGCACGCACACGCACAGCACCGGCCACCGACGGACCGGCCGGACCGGACGGACAGGACCAGTACAGACAGACAGACAGACAGACAGACAGACAGACAGACAGACAGACAGACAGACAGACAGACAGACAGACAGACAGACAGACAGACAGACAGACAGACAGACAGAGCAGACAGACAGACAGACAGACACAGACAGACAGACAGACAGACAGACAGCAGACAGACAGACAGACAGACAGAGACACAGACATGACAGACAGACAGACAGACGGACAGACAGACAGACAGACAGACAGACAGACAGACAGACAGACACAGACAGACAGACATACAGACAGACAGACAGACAGACAGACAGACAGACAGACAGACAGACAGACAGACAGACAGACAGACAGACAGACAGACAGACAGACAGACAGACAGACAGACAGACAGACAGACAGACAGACAGACAGACAGACAGACAGACAGAGCAGACAGACAGACGACAGACAGACAGACAGACAGACAGACAGACAGACAGACAGACAGACAGACAGACAGACAGACAGACAGACAGACAGACAGACAGACTATGGACCATGCCACCGGACATTACGGACCATTAGTTTGGACAAAACGGACCATATATACAATTTAAACATAATATACCAACTTTTAGTGGACACATATTGGCTTGATATGTGCATAGTTTCTGTCGTAGTGAATCTTTTTTTTTACCAGCAAATGGCTACGTTTAAACCTGCAATTATTGGGTAAAGTATTGGTTTTATTGTAGATGTCCACTCAGTAGGCACAAACTGTTCTTCACGGAAATTAAATAAGTATATACTTGTGTCACTATTCCACCAGTTTACGAGTGCCCGCTATACAGATATAATCTTTGTTACTGTGTCCTCGGAAACAGTGCATGGGTTCAACTCCCAGATGTAAATGATACTAGTCTGATGCATTCTATAATGTAGCAGACTCTCACTTCTTGTAAATAGTTTTAATTTGGCAAAGTCTGTCTTTGATTCTTTTTATTTCAGAGTAGATATATTGTGTTATTAATACACTTTTTTTTTTAAATTCTGTGCTCTTGATCAAAGCATTTTTCAACCACACCTGTCATAATGCTCTGTTTGGGGCGAGAACAGTACCGGTAGATATATAGATATATTTGACTTGCGGACGATTTGGTAAGCGGACGATTGGACCTGATACCAATTTAGCCACCAAAATACCATAATAACATAACATTCAAGGTGAATGCGCAGGAGCAAAGTGGATTTTGCATCAATATTAGAAAAATACCTACCGAAAATATAATATGGTCGCGGTGCATTGGATATTTCGGGGCGAGTTTTATATGTTATATATCTTCTAATTAAAAGCATAAAATTAATTTTTACTTGTTGTATATAATATACTGTTAATACATATCTATAATATATATTTAAGTCAATAAGCCCCATTTTCCTGTCACAGCTACATAGTAGTTTAAATATAAAAGTATTAGCAGCTTTGCGAATGTTTTAGCGCATTGCAATCTTCTATTTAATATCTATTTGCTAATTATGTTGATAACTTGACTAATTTATTACAAATTTTAACCACTGGCCATAAGTATATCTAAATTCACCAGAGTGAAATAATTATCTGACAACCGATAGATGATAAGTAGCATTTAAATTACGAAATTATTAGTTGTAATATGTATGTTATTAAACATTGAAAATGAAACTCACAACTTATACATTTCGCAGCGAAATTGTAGAAACCTCTGAGTGTACATGTATTTGCAAATTAAGATTAAGATATATATGTAGATGTTTTTGTGATATATTCGGGCCATAACTAACCAAGAGGTCTGTTATATGTTAATTGCCACCGTGTGGAGAGGACACTTTATCAGTAATTATTCAGGTATCAATGGTTACCGATGTGTTGAGCGGATATACATACACGCACTTAATCAATCCACCAATAGACATTACGTCTTGTTTTCTCGAATTTTTCAATTTTTTTTGGTCTGCCATATTTCACCGTGGATCTAATTATCGGATATATTTGTGTATCTGGAAGTGAAAACGTCAACAGTGTAACGCCTGCGGTCAAGCTTGAGGATTAGCGACGGGTACCAATAACCCGAATTACACAATTTGCACGCGGCAAACATGTGTATTGTGTTTTGCCATACACAAGTTTGACGCGTGCCGGTGGTGTAATTTAGTTTACGATTAGATGCTCGACTAGCACCTAAATTATACGTAAAATACATATTTCATTTTCATTATACATTTATTATTCATAAATGATATTGAACCCAAGAACATTAGCCACACTACCGTTAGTTATGTATGTGTGTCCGTTTAAGAGGAGATTGACAGAACTATTATTATACCCCCACTACGAAGTAGGCCAATGGTCAAAAAATTTAATAAACTGCCGTTTATAAAGCGATCCAGTTCACGTAATATGTAGTCCCGGAACAAGTACAATAGAACCTGCCTACACCAGACAACCATGGAAATCGCTGTCAATTTGGCATACGATACATTTAAGTTAAGGCATGTTTGTGGGTTACACTTGTAAATTTCGGAGACAGTGAAACACATTTACAATATTTAAAACGTGATGTATTGATGTCCGGTTTAGATAGATCCGACTGAGTATTGCACTAAAACCCACACAGCATTTGATTGATTGAAGGTATTTCAGGTTTATCATATGCGCATTCCCTGCCCAAGTCATAACCACATGTACAAGAAAGTAATGCTGTTGATGCGTATATTTAGAAGATATATGCCATTTAAAACTCAATTTCTCGATATACTAGTTTATATTCTTTGCAAAAAATAAAATCTACGTTACACATACGCATATGGCATGATTTGACTATATATTGTACATATGTATATGTAGAGTGTGTCAACAAGAAAAACTACATGAATACATGCCTTTATTTAGAAGATATAAGCCATATAAAAGTCTATCTCGCCCAGCGTATTTCCATTGCGCAACCGCCGTATTATATTTTTAATATCAGTGATATTTTATATTAGTGATACAATATCCACATTACATGCATATGCGCACATAGACATCAATATATATTATAAATATGGAACAATATATTATATACAGCAAGAATTTTATGTTTTTATTTAGAATATATTTAACATATAAAACTCCAATGCGCCAAAATATATCCAATGCGCCGCGGTCTTATTATATTTTCGGTAGGCATTTTTATAATATTGATACAAACTCCACTTTACACGTGCGCATTTACATTGACTTAAATATGTATTATACATATATAACAGTATATTATATACAAGAAGAAAACAATAAATTTAATGCTTTTATTAAGAAGATATCTAACATAAAAACTCCAATACGCCCCGAAATCTCCAATGCGCCGCGGCCTTATTATATTTTCGGTAGGCATTTTTCTAATATTGATACAAACTCTACGTTAAACGTGCGCATTTACCTTGACTTAAATATATATTATACATATATAACAGTATAGTATATACAAGAAGAAAACAATAAATTTAATGCTTTTATTAAGAAGATATCTAACATAAAAACTCCAATGCGCCCCGAAATCTCCAATGTGCCGTGGCCATATTATATTTTCGGTATGTATTTTTTCTAATATTGATACAAACTCCATTTTACACAAGCGCATTCACCTTGACTTAAATATATATTATACATATGCAACAGTATATTATATATAAGAAGAATCAAATAAGTTTAATGCTTTTATTAAGAAGATATTTAACATAAAAACTCCAATGCGCCCCGAAATCTCCAATGCGCCGTGGCCATTAATTATTATATTTTCGGTATGTATTTTTTTATAATATTGATACAAACTCCATTTTACACATGCGTATTCACCTTGACTTAAATATATATTATACATATGTAACAGTATATTATATATAAGAAGAAACAAATACATTTAATGCTTTTATTAAGAAGATATATAACATAAAACTCCAATACGCCGCGAAATCTCCAATGCGCCCAATGCGCCCAATGCGCCCAAGAATCTCCAATGCGCACAATGTCCCCTTTGCGCGATTAAGATACCGGTGTGCCTAATTGGTGCAATGACGGGAAATGGCGCAATGACGGAGAATGACGGAGAATGACGCGCAATGACAGAGAATGACGGAGATAGGGGCGCAATGACCGAGAAAGTTGGCTAATGAACTCATTTATCGACGCAATTGCGGAAAATTAAGGGAGAATGGTGGATAATAGTTATATTGTTTTGTGTTAATTTTAAATCGCAGGTATACGGTTGTCATTGATGGAAAATGACAGGTGCAAAGATTTGGTGGCTGTTTTTTAAGGGATACTTGGGCGCAATGACGGAGAAGCATGAATAATGACCACATTTATCGACGCAGTTGTGGAAAATGTGGGGAGAGTCGTGCACGATAGTTATATTTGTTGTGATGATGATGGAAAATGACGGGTATACGTAGTTGCCAGAATGGCAGCCCAATCAGTATTGTATTGGGTTGCAAAAGCTCATTGCATTTTTCAGTAATTATTTTTATTAGAAGTTATTTTTTCAAAAGCCTACTATTTACATGGATATACATATCAAAGCATGTAATGTTGATGAAAATGTATTTAATATATGTTAATGCAATATTTTTTACTTTTTTATGACACGATATGTTCGTAGATGATTTTCTCATGAATTAGGTCAAGGATAATTACATGAATTTGGTATATATCGACAAAATTTGTCAAAAATATTATTATGATATTGTTAATCTCATACATACATATTACTGTGTTATTTGGATTTATGATTACAACATATGCCGCAATTCTCTGACATTTAAAGCGGGAATGTGAAACGAACTTTGTTGTGTAAAGTTGGGATTATCCAAGTTAAAAAAACTGTTTCTTTACAATTATTTCACCAATTGATTGGTTGATTGGGAATGGCTAGAGGACGTTCACGAAAGGCGCGGTTTCCATGTGGAGGCTGTCGAACAGACTGCGAGACGGATTGCCTTCTTTGCGAGGTATGTAGTAGTTCGTGTTTTCTATAAATTCGAAGACAATGACATGTGAACCTTGACCGTGTCACAATGTCGTACAGTGTATACTCATCAAACAAGTTCATGTATGTTATATCGTCAGCTTCCGCCTTTGTTAATTATTTATAATATTCTTGACTGATATAAGAATTTCATTTGGAATAAAAATATGTGTTTTTTTTTCTCTCGAAAAGGTCAAGTATCAAAGGTTATTGATTAGTTATATCGAACATATGTTAGTCCATATTTTAAGTCACAGCATACCAGTATGAAATAAAGAAGTATCAACATTAATTAGTAAATGTGTCTTCCGACCCCCCACCCCCCCCCCCCCCCCCCCCCCCCATGTGGATGTAATTCCATAACCCTGATTTTCCCATGCGCCGGCCAATCAGTCTTCTCGCCACAGGGTGTCCGTCATCCACAATCTGGACGATGCGCGCGTGCCGCTTTAATCCTGATTCTCACACTTTATGTTGGTTTAATCATGTTGACGGTAGACTTAATTAATTGCGGGTCATTTTAACGTCTTAAACAACAGTTTAAAATAATTTACTTTAATGTTACAAACACCTAATTAGGTAATAAATGATTTATGACTAGTTTTTTGTAAATGAATTCAGCGTATGTGAAAGCTCAACTTGTTTTGTAAATGAAGTCCCACGTTGGCAAATACGACAGAGCACATGTCGATTTTAGTTTTATCTACATGTATGCTCTATATTTACCGCCAACTTTCTACGGTACACATTTTACACAAGCTACATGTACTATAATGCATATTTCTGTAATACATAAAATGTAATTGTCACAACATTGCTACGCTGTTTGATCACTGGAATATACCGGGTGATCCAAAATATCTGTTACATCTTTCAAATTTAATAACAATTTTATTAGACAAGGTACATACATTTTTCTAACTGAATATCAGAACAGAGGCATGTAAAAATTGCTGTGCGAGTACGATACTACGATGACGATAGTACGATAGCACGATGACGATAGTACGATAAACAGTGTTCCGTTAAGGCCATCGTAATATCGCCATCGGGTCGATAATACGAGATCACGATACCACGATGACGATAGTACGATACTACGATGACGATAGTTTGTGTATCTCGGAGACGGTTATGTAATCTCAGTAGGGAGCCCAATACATAGATTAGTGATATGATAAGTGTCCAGTTGAGGGCCAATACAACTTGTGGTTATACCTGTGATCGCAAATGTTACTTTAGGTATGAGATGCGCCACGACATAAAGTACCTTCGTACGGCGTTCCGTTAAGGCCATCGTAATATCGCTATCGGGTCGATACTACGATAGTACGATGCTACGATACTACGATACTACGGTACTACGGTACTACGATACTACGATACTACGATACTACGATACTACGATGACGATAGTACGATACTATATCTTGACTGATATAAGAATTTCATTTGGAATACAAATATATGTGTTTTTTTTCTCTCAAAAAGGTCAAGTATCAAAGGTCATTGATTAGTTATATCGAACATCTGTTAGTCCATATTTTAAGTCACAGCATACAAGTATGAAATAAAGAAGTATCAACATAGGCATAGGACCGTCACACCACAATGTGACGGGATCTGACTTTTATGCACCGACGCGCACCGTGTAGTGCACTATTAATCATGAATCGACCATACGCTGCTTCTCGATTAGTTACTTTGTCATTGTGTGCATACCTTCATGAAATATATTTACAAAACTTGCACATGTCCAACCTTATACATGATACATGTTTATACAATTCATAAAACCGCCACACTTTCATCTTATGGTGTGGATGGTAACAGGGACATATACATGTAATACAGAGATTAGCAGGTTATATTTGTAGTAGCAAATTTCGGGTGACACCCTTGCTTGTAGCAAGAACTACTCCTACAACTTGTATATTTAAAGAAAGTTGCTGGTGCCATTTTAAGTCTTAAGACTTTTATTGATACGGTATAGAAACTTATTTAACGCTATTTCAAGCTACGACGGATGGAGCATGCGATGCGTAATTTAACGATCGGGGTTCATCTTTACCGGAATGCCGACCTACCTGGTTTGGCCCTCTTGTACCGTTTTGGCCCCCTGGTACTTTAGAGCTAAATCATGCTATGCTCCATTAAGTAGTAATACGCTTAAAGCTAATCATGTTACTTTGGGGCAATAGCTAAGTGACTTTGGTGTGGCATGGACTTGGCACCAGGTTAGGATATTCTGATTTCACGACTCAATACATGTATTATATAGCTTCTGTAAATATTGAGTTCTGATTTTGGGAATTTCCCTCATTATGGACAGGTTGAATGCAGGATAGTCCATCCTGTTGACCCGGCCTTACATGACCCTGGCTGTTCATAGGCCGTTGAACACCTATAAACAATCAATCAATCGTTTTATGGTCCTTAAATTATGTTCACGAGTATTTAAGCCACGCACCATATGGTTTCGTACATTCGAAGGTACATGTGCATACTTTAATGAAATATTTTTTTTGATGATATCATTTCTGTAGATGACATCGAAAGTTGACGAAATTTGCTGGAATTCTATTCCGGAAAATTGCACTCGACTTTCATCAACTTCCAAAACCACTTACAGAATTTATCACAGTTTCTATAAATAATTGTTTCATTAAACTACGCACATCATACTTACAAAATCATATCTCCTAGATACCCATGAAAATATGTTAGGGACCATATAAAGTCTCTGTGTGTTTTTTTATTTATAAATATGTATCTTGTACATTTCAATACAGTTCAATACATTTAGTACTGGCACAACTTACATTTATTATCAAAAAAAGAGAGACTTGAACGATACTTATATTTCTCATAAAACGTGTTGAACAAGATTCAATAAACATAGTATTATCTGTTATGTGGTCTTTCTCTTGATTTGTTCCAAATACACCCCACAATTCATATCTCAATTAAAAAAATGAGACACGCCATGTGATTTTATACATTCAGGCATCTGCGTAATTTCACAAACTACGTTTACAACTGTTACCTTCTTTTCCATAAATGAGGTAAATAATTAAATATATTCCGCATGTGCTATGCAATTTGTGCCAAGTACAAGTTCTGATGCCATTTGTGAAAAATATCACGTTTTCTGTACATATTGTTTATGGAAGTACGCTGATGCCCGAAGGTGAAAAATGATATGGCGTGTCTCAAATAGATTGTGATTGTGAGTGGAGAAATAGGGCCTAAGGCAAATCTCTAAATATGGATTGAATGTTGCGATTCTTTCCGATTGTCAATATATCAGGCACCAATTACACCAACTACACAAGACAAATCGGGTGTACAAGATAGATATATTGATTGAATATTGACATATTAACAGCTAATGCCATTCAATATACAACACTTTCGCCTCATTTTCCACAATTACGTCGATAAATTAGTTCATTAGCCAACTTTCTCGGTCATTGCGCAATGACGGAGAATGACGGAGGATGACGGAGAATGTGGCGCAATGGCCGAGAAAGATGGATAATGACCAAATATAACTATTATGCACGACTCTCCTCACATCTTCCACACTTGCGTCGATCAATTTGGTAATTATTCATGCTTTTCCGTCATTGCGCCCACCAAATCCTTGCACATGCCATTTTCCAACAATGATAACAGTCTACCTGTGATTGTAAAACAATAGCGCAACAACATAACGATTATGCATCACACACCCCTCCACAATTGCGTCGATAAATGAGTTCATTAGCCAACTTTCTCGGTCATTGCGCCCCTATCTCCGTCATTCTCCGTCATTGCGCGTCATTCTCCGTCATTCTCCGTCATTGCGCCGTTTCCCGTCATTGCCCAATAAATGGTATCCACACGGTTATTTTACTTTATCTTCAACTATTATGACGGTGAACGTATGCCCTCGGAGAGAGGGGGTATAGCAGTATATATAAAGACAAGAGAGAGAGAGAGAGAGAGAGAGAGAGAGAGAGAGAGAGAGAGAGCGCGAGACAGCGAGAGAGCGAAGGAGACGGAGGAAGAGAGTGGGAGTGTCTAGAAATGTCAAGAAATCATGGCATATTCCCTGATGTGCGTGTTTGTAGACTAGTCTACACCCATACAGTATAGTACTACACTAGTCTACACTTATAGCAAATGGTATTGTAAACACAGGGTTACATAAGGTACAGACATATGAAATGTCTACATTGGGTACAAACATACAAAACAGTCTACATGAGGTGTCATCATACTAACTTGGTTCAGTGGCACAGAATAGTCTACATCATCTACATTAGGTACGTACGATGGGTTACATGGGGCACAATGACATTTAATAGTCTACCGTATATACAATAGGGTACACTAGGGTAGGATAGGTTACATGGGGTACAAGCGCACACAATAGTATACAGCATCTATATTATGGTGCACTATGTTACATATGGTACAAGGGTACATCATCCACAATATGGTACAATGGGTTACATAGGATATAAGGGCAAACATAGTCTACAGCATCTATATTATGGCAAAATTGGTTACATATGGTACAATGGTACAACATAATCTACAGCATCTACAATATCATACGCTTTGTTACATAGGGTACACTAGGGTAGGATATGCTATAGCGCGCACGCACGCACGCACGCACGCACGCAAGCACACACGCACAATATGCAAATAGTAGACACATATTGATGCAGCATATGTATATTTACGTCACTACACAGGTGTGTAGAAGCCAAATTATACATGTCAAACACAAACAAAATGTGCTTATTATTTTCTAGCTAAAGCATATGGTGCCATTTCCTTGCTGGCAGCATCTGTATAAAGACTTATTGAGCAAATGTGTATGGTTTACTGGTGTAAGCAGCTATTGGTTTATTATTAATTTTTTTATTAGATTTCCATAAACTTTACATGGGGCCACAAGAATGGTACAACAACCTTAATGCTATCCAATAGACAGACATTGATGTGAAATCGACATATTTAGCTGCCATCTTGGATTTTGGTAAACATTTATCCAAGCAAGTTTTGCTATTGTCATGAACATTTAATGTGTACATATTTTAGTTTGTAATGCTGTTTTGAAGTGGTAATTGATGTAATACAATCGACACGATGATTAATTAACGGAGATTGCGATTGTTAGTGGCCATTTTGGATATATTTACACTGTCCTTATATTCATAATGGAAACGCCCATTCATCGTATTACATTTATATCATAGTACATTGCATTGCATTCACGTACACCGCGCGACGTTGTTGCATCGTCAGTAAAGTTTGTTTGACGTCATAAAAATATATGACGTTCATCGTCGTTGCCAAGAACGTCCCGCTATTGACGACAACGTTGCTGTTCTATGAATTGCGACAAAATGACGTAAAACAATAAGATTCCTAATTTTAACTCCGTATTTTGTTATTTACATTTCTGTTTAAAGCTTAAACAGACCAACTGTTTTTCATACGACAGTAAACGCAACGGCTCATGGTTTTATTCCTTAAATATTCTCAAGCAATACATATTTATTGAAGTATCATAAGCTTGTATTTCACTTCTAAAATATAATTCAATACGAATAAGCTAATAATTGCAATTGGTGAATTAAAATAGATTTATATATGGTTTAGTGTGGTGGGGTAAGGTAGTGGTGTATTGGTGGCCATCTTGGATTTTGGCGGCAAATTTGGATACAAATCTCAAGTTTGATAGCATGTAAATCAAAAATACCGGTTGCAATATGTTCAGTACGTTTCACAATGTGTATATGCGACTTTGCGGCAATTTACTTTGATATTGGCAAAACAGCCCTTTTATGAGCAGCAACTTTTTGCTGTTGGGGGTGGTGGGGGTCCACTTATAGGGGCATACACGTGAGCGTGATCGTTGGACATCATATTAATTTTTGCATCTTTACATACCAGAAACGTTGCTGATAATGTCCTGTAAGCTGTGAAATATGTAATTACATTGACACTTACCTGCTGTTGTCCAGCGACGCCATCTAGGCGACACGTATGTACCCTTTCTGCACCATATTACGGAAACGCTCTACCATATCACAATACCGACAGTGACTCTGACTGAAATATATATGGCGGTAAATTATGCTGCATTTTCATTGGCTACCTATGTCGTGGGAACAACATATGTAGCTAACTCGTGGTAACGAGATGCTATCTCATGGGAACGAAATAGCTAGCTAGTGGTAACGAGATCCTATCTCATGCGAACCAGATCCTATCTCTTGTAAACGACATAGCTAACTCGTGGTAACGAGATGCTATCTCGAGAAAAAAAAATGGTGCATAACCTTGTTTGATTGGCTGACTATGTCGTGGGAATGAGATAGCTAACTCCTATCTCGTGGGAAACAAGCTGTTATCTTGAGGGAACGAGATGCTATCTCGTAGGAACTACATAGTTAACTCGCGGTAACAACATACCTAACTCGTGGGAACGAAATGCTATGTTGTGGGAACGAAATAGAAGAAAATTGCGCATGTCCAGTTTAAGCTGCAGTAAGTTTAATATCATTCTTCACCGTCAATACAAAATAAATGCCTACCGCCCACTCTATTTAATTCCAAAACTTAAACATTACGAGAATCTCACATAAGTATGCCCCCCGCAAAGAGTTGTGTGTGTGTGTGTGTGTGTGTGTGTGTGTGTGGGGGGGTGTTATACTGGAGTCAGGTTGTCCGTCCGTCCGTCCGTCACTAAACTTAACATCAGAGAAATATTGTTATAACTTCTATTTCGTTCATCTAAAGTGCTTAATATTTCTCACATGCATTCCTGTAAGGCTTTATTACCATGCTGTGCCAAATCCACGACCGTCCAAACCTCGCTGATCCCAAGGTCAAGGTCAAATACTTAGTCTCTTTACAAAACTTAACATCAAAGAAATATTGTTATAACTTCTATTTCCTTCATCTAAAATGCTTAATATTTCACACATGCATTCCTGTAAGGCTCTACTAACATGCTGTGCCAAATCCACGACCGTCCACCCCCTGCTGATCCAAAGGTTAAGGTCAAATACTTAGTCTCTTTACAAAACTTAACATCAGAGAAATGTTGTTATAACTTCTATTTCCTTCATCTAAAATGCTTAATATTTGACACATGCATTCATGTAAGGCTCTACTACCATGCTGTGCCAAATACACGCCCGTCCAACCCCCGCTGATCCCAAGGTCAAGGTCAAATACTTGGTCTCTTTACAAAACATAACATCATAGAAATATTGTTATAGCTTCCATTTCCTTCATCTAAAATGCTTAATATTTCACACATGCAATCCTGTAAAGCTGTACTACTATGCTGTGTCAAATACTCGACCGTCCAACCCCCGCTGATCCCAAGCTCAAGGTCAAATACTTAGTCTCTTTACAAAACATAACATCAGAGAAATATTGTTATAACTTCTATTTCCTTCATCTAAAATGCTTATATTTCACACATTCTTCTGTAAGTCTATATATATCACACCATGCTATGCCAACTTCAGGACCGTCCAACCCCCGCTGATCCCAAGGTCAATGTCAAATACTTGGTCTCTTTACAAAACTTAGCATCAGAGAAATAAGTTACAACTTCTATTTCCTTCATTGAAAATTCTTAATATTTCACTCGTGCATTCCTCTAAGGTTATACTATCATGCTGTCACAAATCTACGACCGTCCAACCTCCGCTGATCCCAAGGTCAAGGTCACATTCTTAGTATCTTTACAAAACTTAACATCAGAGAAATATGTTATAGCTTCTATTTCTTTCATCGAACATTCTTAATATTTGATGCATGCATTCCTCTAATGCTCTACTATTATGCTGTGACAAATCCCCGCTGATCTCGAGGTCAAGGTCAAATACTTAGTCTCTTTACAAAACTTAACATCAAAGAAATCGGTTATAACTTATATTTCCTTGTTCGGATCTGCTTCAAATTTCACACACGCATTGCTCCAATAGACCTCTACCACCCTGTGACAAATTCACGTTCGTGCAGCCCCCGCTAAGCCCAGAGTCAAGGTTACAAGCCCACACACTTGGATTAATTTTTTTACATATTTAGGGGTACCTGGGGCCCACGCGGGGGGTATTCCGTAAGCGTCGCTTACTGACCAATCTAGTTAATTTAATTCTCTATGGCAATTAAACAGAGTAAACCTTGATGCAAGTGTCATTCAGTTATGGACTCACTGGTACATATGGTAGACCATGACCAGACTGCATATAAGCATCGACATAATGGCAGTGTAAACCCTTACAGGAATCTGTCATCCATCGAACGAACGGCAAATAGTGTAGATCCAAATCAGATGGCATATATTAATGAAAAGAATGACAGTGTACCCTAACAAGAATATATGATTCTTTAAATGAATGACAAATAGTGTAGACCCAGATCATCAGGCAGTGTGAATACACACTCTCATCTCGGGCTACACTGGTCCCAAATTGTGTATGCTAAATTTATCATGACCAATGCATTCTATGGCTTCCCCATTATATTTCGGATTATGGCATAGGTGAAATGTGACTGTCTACAGAAATTGAGTCTATGCCATTGGTGACCAGTCTAGCTCCTGATTTAATAGCACACCCCTCCTGCAGTGTGAAAAGGATGCATTGTTTGTTAAAAGCATGTTGGGTTGATACAATGGTAAATGGTGTAAACCCTAATCAAACTATGTGAATGAGTTGAATGAGAGTTGCTGCAAAAGCAAACATTCCATTTTCCCAGTAAGGCACAAAATGTGCCCATTCACCAACGTCATGGGTCCTATTGTGTTGTATATTGTCGCTGACCACACAGTGAAATGTGTTCACCTGACATTTGACTGGGGATTACCTGTCCACGTGACCAACACAATGTAGGCCTAGGTATCTCACAGTCAATTGGCGATTGACAGAAGACCGGTAAGTACATGTATAAAGGAATAAACTAAACTGTAGATGTATTAACCATTTCACACCTAAGTAACTGGAATTTATTTTGATATGTTAGTTTTGCAACCAATTCAACCGTCACAAAATGATTTTCAGACTAGTCCATTTATGAAAAGGGTGTGTTTTTGTTTCTAAAGCATATGCAAAATTACTTGCAAAAAGTGCAGATCCTGATGAGACGGCTCGTCACGAGCAGCTCATCTGGGTCTACACGTTTTACCAATACAAATATACAAGCATGTGGGGTTGAAAGGGTTAATCTAAAGTTTGTGGATGTGTGTATTTTCACAACACGACCATGTCCTTTCTTGCATACTTTTGCAAAAGTCGTCCGTCCGCCCATCCACCCGTCTATTTGTCCTTCTATTTTTCCTATAACACATTTGACGTATGAACCAGTAGATGGAAGCTTCGCGAGCGTGCGTTTGGTGCATGCGCGTGCGTGCGTGTGCGTGCGTGCATGTGTGTATGTGTGCCATCATTCATATTTTCATGCAATGTCCCACATATGCTCCCCGTGCCAATGTGAAGGTTCAATAACTTTGAAATGTATGGTTCAGGAGATTTTGTATTTCGGTTACGTAGATTAATTCTGCGTTAACTTATTTACCATATCAACGAATGGCCTGCAACTTCATGTACACAATAGTAGAGGGATATTGAGTGTTATACTCTCACCATACCCGTCCGTCTATCCATCCTATGTTTTATAAATTGGGACTTTATGCTCGGGATGTAGCTTCCTTGTGGTTTGTCAATGCGCAGAGCATTGCTATGCCCCACCACGATAGTGGACGGGGCATTTAGTGTTACCATTGTTCGTCCGTCCGTCCCGTCCGTAGGTGCACAAAGTTTATTTCGAGTTTTGATTCGGCCCCCGGGTCATGGATTATCTTCCCCTTTCGACTTAGAATTTGGTAATTTTGCCTTGTAGCTCGTAAAACTTTTAAACCGCACTAGCTACAGACTTGAAACTTGGTATGTAGCTTCCTTATGATGAGTAGATGCGCAAAGTTTATTTCTATTTTTGATTTGACTCCCGGGCCATGGATTATCTCCCCCTTTTCGACTAAGGATTACATTAATAGTTCAATACATCATACGTGTGGACAAATGCCATACATCCATGTTGCCCTTAATATGACATTGACCTTTTGACCATGACAACTTTGAACTTTTTCACACATTTATAAGGTTCGCCGGAGTTTCTGTTTGTTTCCACCTCTAATTATATTCGCATGTATAAGCACCAACCACTGGTTTCTTATAATATCAAAGGACGTCTAATCTGTAAGTCTGTTAATTATATATTTTTCTATTCCATATTAGGCCCATACGCAGGAATTAATTTAGGTGATTGCGTTATCGACGGCGCGAAGGGCCAAACATTTGTTTTGCACATCCACGCCACGGACATGGGGTGTTTTTTTCTTCAAAATTATGAAAATTACTTGCAAAAAGTGCAGATCCTGATGAGACGGCTCGTTACGAGCCGGTTCATCTGGATCTACACTTTTTTGGTAATACAGGCCTGTGGTGTTGATACGGTTACGGGGGTTGAGTACCCCTGCGTACGGGCCTCTTTATGTTTAGCTTTACCGCCAAACTTTTCTGTGAATATTTATAGATAATTCTAAGACAAATCTATAAATGTCCTTGTGGTGTCGCCAGATTATCACACATGTATGTTTTGTACGTGTTGTATGGCTGGAGAAGTACACACACCCTACCTGTACATACTTGGCAATGTTTCCTTCCCAATAGGTAATTACCAATTAGATAAATTCAAGCTAGTTAATATGCGTCTCGCAGAAATAAATCTGTGTTTAATTCCCGGGTATGGGGATGTTGAAAGTAGTATTTCCTGTACAGCCGATACAGGCAGATCTGTGGACCTCTATTATCACATGACAAATAATAGTTTGACTGTTGAAATCTTACCTCCACATATTTTGTGTTCAGTATAATTTGTTATTCACCTTACATACAACACAACGGGGAATTGCACATACAGGAAATTAGGTTTGAGGCGGCTTTCAGCTGCGCCGAATACCTATTGTTAGGTTTGAGGCGGCTTTCAGCTGCGCCGAAAACCTATTGTATTCGTTTTTTTTTTTTTTTTTTTTTTTTTTTATTCAGCCGTTCAGTCTACAGCCCAAACCGCTGGTCGGATCGACTTCAAATTTTGCATGCCGATTCGGATCAAGTGTGAGCAGAGACTCAGAGATTTTCAGAAATATCTTAATGCCACTTTCCACGAAACCGGAAGTGACGTCATATTTTCTATAACTTTCTATAACTTCCTTATTTTCCAACCGATTTCAAAAATTCAGTTCTCGGCTATCTGGTCAAATAAGAGAGCTATAGGCATTTGAAGTTGAAAAATGTACATACTTTTCAACGATTTTGCCGAATTTTTGCCGAATTTCGGCTGATAAGGGTGGTCTTTAAAAAACAAAAACGTTTTTCCAATTTGTACAGTATGTCAGCAACATAATTTCTTGCCAGTGTGATAGGGGAGTGTCAGGCGCATAAAAGATGATAATTTTCAGAGCTCTATCTCGACTACTTCCGGTTCTATTGGATGTCAAAGATGAAACGACTTTTTTTTCAAGTTATCAAAATAGAGCAAAACGGATGTACGTCAGCTACGTTATTTATCAATAGATTTCAAAATTTCTTGCTGCGGTCGATATTTCAGTCCTTTAGCTAAAACTTTCCCGCTTTGTGCCCGGCCTATGGTGAAAAACAAACGAAAACTTCACTGGCGGAATATTGCATATTTCCGTTTTATTAGGTGTATTTACAAATGGCGTAAACTGCCATTTAAGGGCGATAACTATCGAAAAATAATCATCCGCTGACTTACGGGCTCCCTCCATATACACCAAACCACTGGTCGGATCGACTTCAAATTTTTCATACCGATTCGGATCAAGTGTGAGCAGAGACTCACAGATTTTCAGATATCTTTTAATGCTACTTTCCACGAAAACGGAAGTGACGTCATACTTCCTATAACTTCCTTATTTTCCAACCGATTTCAAGAATTATTTTTGCATTGGAAAGCTGACAAAATTCTCTATCTCAGACTCACTGACAGTTTTCGGCTATCTGCTCAAATAAAAGATTTATATGCATTTGAATTTGAAAAATGTACATACTTTTCAACGATTTTGCCGAATTTCGGCTCATAACGGGTGGTCTTTACAAACGTTTTCCAATTTGTACAGTACTGTCAGCAACATAATTTCTTGCCAGGGTGATAGGGGAGTGTCAGCCGCATGAAAGATGATAATTTTCACAGCTATATCTGGACTACTTACGGCTCTATTCGATGTCAAAGATGAACGTATTTTTTCAAGTTTTCAAAATAGAGCAAACGGATGTGACGTCAGCTTCGTTATTTATCATTCGATTTCAATTGTTTTTGCTGTAGTCGATATTTCAGTCCTTTAGCTAAAACTTTGGCTGAGGATCGAACCCGGTATCCCTCGCTCCGAGTCCATCGCTCTACCTCTAAGCCAACCGGCCCCACATCGGTGTGATGATGCGAACACAATAATGTTGGACTGTTCATTCTAAAACTTCAGAAATTCTTTTTGTAACCGATAGTTTACACCTTGGGCTAAAGCTTAGTTACACATGAAATCAATGTTTGAGGCTCAAACCGTTGATGCAGCTCAAGCTGCTCTAGTATTCCTTTTTTAGGTTTGAGGAATTTGATTCCTCAAACCTTTTGTTTTCGTTGGTTTTTTTTTTCTTTTTTTTCTTTTTATTCAGCCGTCGAGACTACAGCCCAAACCGCTGGTCGGATCGACTTCAAATTTTGCATACCGATTCGCATCAACAGTGAGACGAGAATAACTCAATTTTCAGAATTCTCATGACGTCACTTTTTACGAAACCGGAAGTGACGTCATATATCATATAGTTCCCTATAACTTCCTTATTTTCCAACCGATTTCAAAAATTCTTTTTGAATTGTAAAGCTTCTAGAATTCTCTATCTTCGCTTCGCTGACAATGTTTGGCTATCTGCTCAAAATGAGAGGAGCTATAGACATGCAAAATGAGAGAGCTAATGAAATTGAGAAAAATGAAAAAAATCAACAATTTCAGATTTTTATTTTATTTTTAAAACGGGTGGTCTTTGAAAAACAGTTTCCAATTTGTACAGTAATCTCAGCAACATAATTTTTTTGACAGCGTCACGCGGGACATTCATCCGCACAGAGATGATATCTTTAGAGCTTTAATGGCTTGAATAGTTCTGATCTATTGTCTTTCAAACTTGGCGTCTTTCATCCAATTGATTTTTTTTTGGTTCCAATAAAACTATTACGATCAAATTGAAATGTTCATAACTTTTTTATTTATCTAACCGATTTCAAATATTTTTTTCATTAAAAAGCCAACAAAATTCTCTATCTCCATTTTGCTGTAGTTTTTTGCTCATGTGCATTGCTAAGTTTTTAAAAAAAATTGAAATGGTCATAACTTCCTTATTATTCAACCGATTTCAAATATTTTTTTGGCATTAAAAAGCCAATAAAATTCTCTATCTCCGCATCGCTGGTAGCTTTAGCTATCTGCTCAAATGAGAGAGCTACATGCATTTGAAGTTGTTTTTTTCAATTTTTCAAATTTTAAATGTTCATAACTTTGTATTATCTAACCGATTTCAAATATTTTTTTTCCATTAAAAAGCCAACAAAATTCTCTATCTCCACTTCGCTGGTAGTTTTTGGCTATCTGCCCAAATGAGAGAGTTGTAGTCATTTGAAGTTTGGTTCTTTCATTTTTTTATTTTCTTTGTTGTTCAACATAATCATGATAATTATACCGATGAAAGCCGAAACAGGCCGAATGCCTGTGGCTGCGGCTAAATCCTTTGATCTTAGCAACGTGTTAAGTTCATGAGGTCACTGTCTAGAGTTGGATGGCACACTTCGCGTGTTAACTCTATGCGACCACTGACCAGCGTTTGTTAAAGGTACATGCCCACGCAGTAGGCACAAAATGTTCTTTATAGGAATTAAATAAGTGTATAATTAGTCACTATTCCACCAGTTCTAAACATTACGAGTGCCCGCTATACAAATATAATAATTTATTAATTATCAATTTACTGTTAGCGACGCGCGGCGGTAACAGTCTATTTTGATAATGTGCGTGGACGACGACTTTCACATCACGGCTTGCGGTGCGCATGCGCAGTATACTACGCGCGCCAGTCGGCTTCCCAATATGTAAACAGAATATCAACATGTCGAAACGTCCAGGACGGAAATTGTATGAAACGGCGTCGGCCAAAAAAAAGGCGAAATGTCTGAGGGACAGGCAGTACAGAGAGAGAGATATAGTGGTTAATATTGGCGACCAAATCACCAAATGGAACGAGTTTACGTGGAGATTTAGATTTGGACTCGAACTTAAACAATTTTCATTTTATATACGAACTGACATGCTGTGAGTGCTTTAGAATCGTCTCAACTTCAATGTCAGACTAGGGGGTTAACGGTACATTTCGTAGAACGTTTATATAATAATGAAAAATGCTTAGGATAGTCAAGCGATTCTGAAAATACAAAACTTTATTTTTTCAATTTCATTGGAATTGCATCAATTTTTTTTGAGTTTCATATGTTTTCGTCATTGGCAATGTCTTCTAATCACTTTGCCAGTGTACGTTTGTCAGTACATCAAGCCTCAAACCGTTGATGCAGCTTCAGCTGCTCTAGTTATTATTATTTTTTTTATTTTATTCAGCCGTTCAGTCTACAGCCCAAACCGCTGGTCGGATCGACTTCAAATTTTGCATGCCGATTCGGATCAAGTGTCAGCAGAGACTCAGAGATTTTGAGAAATCTCTTAATGCTACTTTCCACGAAACCGGAAGTGACGTCATACTTTCTATAACTTCCTTATTTTCCAACCGATTACAAAAATTCTTTTTGCATTGGAAAGCTGACACAATTCTCTATCTCGATCTCGTTGACAGTTCTCGGCTATCTGGTCAAATAAGAGAGCTATAGGCATTTGAAGTTGAAAAATGTACATATTTTTCAACGATTTTGCCGATTTTTGGCCGAATTTCGGCTGATAACAGGTGGTCTTTACAAACGTTTTCCAATTTGTACAGTAATGTCAGCAACATAATTTTTTGCCAGTGTGATAGGGGAGTGTCAGGCGCATAAAAGATGATAATTTTCAGAGCTCTATCTTGACTACTTCCGGTTCTATTGGATGTCAAAGATGAACGTCTTTTTTTCAGTTTTCAAAATAGAGCAAACGGATGTGACGTCAGCTTTCGTTATTTATTCAATAGATTTCAAAATTTCTTGCTGCGGTCGATATTTCAGTCCTTTAGCTAAAACTTTCCCGCTTTGTGCCAGGCCCATGGTGAAAAACAAACGAAAACTTCACTGGCGGAATATTGCACATATTTAATTTTATTAGGTGTATTTACAAATGGCGTGAACTGCAATATAAGGGCGATAACTATCGAAAAATAAGCATCCGCTGACTTACGGGCTCCCTCCATCTACACCAAACAGCTGGTCGGATCGACTTCAAATTTTGCATGCCGATTCGGATCAAGTGTGAGCAGAGACTCAGAGATTTTCAGATATCTTTTAATGCTACTTTCCACGAAAACGGAAGTGACGTCATACTTCCTATAACTTCCTTATTTTCCAACCGATTTCAAGAATTCTTTTTGCATTGGAAAGCTGACAAAATTATCTATCTCAGATTCGCTGACAGTTTTCGGCTATCTGCTCAAATAAAAGAGCTATATGCATTTGGAGTTGAAAAATGTACATACTTTTCAACGCTATATCTTGACTACTTACGGCTCTATTCGATGTCAAAGATGAACGTATTTTTTCAAGTTTTCAAAATAGAGCAAACGGATGTGACGTCAGCTTCGTTATTTATCATTCGATTTCAATTGTTTTTGCTGTAGTCGATATTTCAGTCCTTTAGCTAAAAGTTTGGCTGAGGATCGAACCCGGTATCCCTCGCTCCGAGTACATCGCTCTACCTCTAAGCTAACCGGCCCCACATCGGTGTGATGATGCGAACACAATAATGTTGGACTGTTCATTCTAAAACTTCAGAAATTCTTTTTGCAACCGATAGTTTACACCTTGTGCTAAAGCTTAGTTACACATGAAATCAATGTTTGAGACTCAAACCGTTGATGCAGCTCAAGCTGCTCTAGTTAGTTATTGTCTTCCGTTGCTCAGTGAAGTTGATAGTAAAGTTCTCGACTCAAATCTGTGTTTAATGCTGTTCAATACTAGACCTCTTTCCTAATATTTGCAAACAGTGTAGATCATGATGAGCCGAGTTGAAATGAGCCGTCCCATTTTTTTCAATTGTTTTTTATTTAAAAAATGGGCCCCTTTTCTGCATAATGGAACAAGTCTCATACTTATCATAACAATAGCTAATGTCAGCTACTTAGGGCTGAACAGGTTACTTGTGAAAGGTCGTAGCAGCCTATTAAAAATAGCAGTATGGACAAGCTTGTAGAAATATAATATCGCATCCCCACTAATCTTCGGTTTGTCAAATTATATGTGTATTAACAGTGTAGTTTATCATGGACCTGCACAGCCGGATGGATGGATGAATGGATTGACGCATGCACGCACGCACAACGTGTGATACATGTAATAGTAATAGGAAAGTCATTTAATTTAGCAAATTATCTTCTCTGTGTATGACAGTCGATTATAGTATAGCTCTATAGGTCTAGTAAAATAAAATACAAAGTCTTTGGAATTTGATCAAATCCAATAGCGCGTATTGTTGATAATATAAATTACATTACGTAAAGCAAAAAAAACACAACACGTACTATAATGCCCGACGCATCATATCAGACGTAGTCCCTTTAAGTGTCCGATAGGACAATTTACATTAGATATCCCTTTCCAATAACCAACCAATTTCACACACAAATACATTAAACATATTAACATAAATCCCCTGAACTATACTACTGTCCAATATTTTATGTGTCGGTCTACATGATAAATAAAACAAATACATGTTTTGGTGTGAGTTAACCTAGCATGGGATGAAATTGATGGAAAGATTTGATATCATCACAGAATCATCACACACATTCAATTGATGGCAGTTACTTCCCTTTATAAATATACTTTTACGGCACAAATGTTTCAATTTATATTATTTTCGGCATATAATGCATGGAATAAAACATTTCAGTTTATACACACACAAGGTATGATGTTGTATATACATATTTATAAACACCTTACATCGGAATAAACACGCTATACACGCCGTTGAGTGTCAAAATAGCCAGTCTGCTGTGGTGTACATTAGGTTTCTGACTGCAGAGGTAACTAAAGTTGAAAATATTAACTTGGTACACGTAGTGGAAGCATGATTGTCGTTAACAAAAGTTTTGTTTAAATTGTTTGTTAAAAGCAAACTCTCGCTTGATTCATGATTTAGATCGATTAAGCTTTCAGAAAAAATAGGGTGGCAATTTTTTCAAGTTCAAAATGGCCGCCAAATTAAAAATGGCGGCCATAACACCAATATGCAAATTTTAAACAATATTCTTTGGATATTTTACGCATTCAAACTTGGTTTTGTTACTTTACCATATTATAAAGTGATTATGACATTAATAAATGTCATTCAAATTGATACGTGGCAAAATAGGGCTTATTACATGTTTATCCAGTTTAAATTTAAATTACACACACAATCGGCGTAATATTTCAGCAAAATACTTTCATATGCCCAAAAACAACAACGACGAAATTGGGTATTTACGCATTGACTAGCATATCAAATCAATTTATTAAATATTCTAGAACATGTTATTGCTTTTGACCATTGAATGCATCAAAACTTGTTCTGATGTCCGGTTCTATCCAAATGCCCGAGTGCATATAATTTGCAAACCGAGAATTCCCAGTACAAACGACAACATGGGCCTGTGACTAAAAACCTTTCTGACTAGATCTACATCATTGAATATTAGTTTGGTTGGGTGTGACATAGCTTTGCTCAGTTTCGGCCAATTAGATTGCATAAACGTAATCATAAACGTGACATTGGCCCGATCTTATTAGGCGAGCGGCCAGACAGAGAAAAGTGTCTTAATTAAGGAGTTTAATAGCAGCCCTCTACACACACCCAAATCATATGGTCACCATGTTATTTAAAAAAAAAACGCCTATAAAGTTGTATATTGTCTACAGTGCGTTCGTAGCAAGTTTGATACCCGTATATATCCGTTATCTATTTTCGCACGTTTTCTGATGGAGAGACGAGAAGTAAGCGCCTATACCAGTTATATCTGGAGATAAGCTGATCAAAATCAGAGAAGAGCGAGGACTACTTCAGAGATTCGTCGTCGTTTCAAGAAGTCGTCCGGAACTTGATTTAAAGGATTGTATAGGTTCATATGAATTCGGCATAGTTCCACGATCGTTGTTCGCTCCAGACGGGTCATTCTTATTGGCCTATGACAAGTCGAAGGTCGTTCATCAGATTGAGAAACTTCTCATCAAAGACACAGACTACACACGACCAACCAGGTGATAGCAATGCATCGGCTACTCAAATAAATGTCCAGGCAGATTCGATCGATAGTAATTTGACAGATGCTGAAAGTGAACGCACAGATGTGAATTATAATACCGGAATGTCGACTTCAAAACACAGGGTAATATTGATTGATGGCATGGCTCTTGTGAATTCAATGTCCAAAGGAGAAATGAACATGTGTAACGACCTTGCACAAGTATTCATAAATATGCTTGGCAATATAGCAGAAGGTTATGATGTATTGAGGTTGGTATATGATAGATATGTAAAGAACTCACTGAAAGCACAAATGAGAAAGAAGAGAACCAAAGGACAGTCTACGACGCATGTCGGCGATAATACATCCATTAGAAACATTGCATTGAGGGATTTTCTAGCAAACACTAACACCAAAGCAGAGATGACAGAGTATCTAGCTAACAAGTGCCTCAATCACAGCTACAGTCCAGATAACAGACTAAAGCAATTTATTATAACAGCGGGAACGGAAAGCAAATGAAACAATGATGTGCCTACCTCATTGACCAGTCGCAGTCGGAAGAAGCAGACACATTGCTTTTACTGCACGCCATGACCATTGACAATACGGCAGAACTGGTAATTGATTCTCCAGACACTGATGTATTCGTGTTACTGATACAAATGTATCCAGACCTGCCGTTGGCAACATCCTTTCTCACAGGAAGGGGTCCTCAGAGGAGAAGCATTGCCGTACATCCTGTTTACAATATCTTAGGGCAAAAACGTTCATCAGCAATAGTAGGTTTCCATGCATTCACAGGATCTGATGTGTCTGGCAGATTTACCGGTATATCCAAAGAGATATGTGTTAAAATCTTCATGTCGTGCGACGATCAGATTCTGGACGCATTGGCCACACTTGGAGTCGTAGACTCATCGCCAGAAATATTATCCCACCTGGAACGATTTGTGTGTCTCCTGTATCGATCGACAACCTACACCAAAGTAAACGAGCTTCGTTGTTATCTGTATTCAAACCGTGCTGCTGAAGGAGAGAGTTCGCTAGCATTACACGTTCGTCGGGCCCATCACATTGCAATGATTTGGAGAAAAGCTGGCGAAAGCAACCCAAGCCTTCCATCTGCCACTGAATGTGGTTGGAACTTTTATGAAGCTACTTCGATATTCGTACCTGTTTGGTGTCTGAATCCGCCAGCCCCTGATGCCATAATGAAGTTGATTAAATGTGACTGCAAACGTGGCTGCAGACACAAATTAAGTTGTCGGAGAAACACTATTCCATGTACTGAACTATGCGGGTGTGTTGATTATGGCTGCAATAATACAGTTACTATTGACACACAGTTCGTGAGTGACCACGATGATGACAGTTTGTTTGTGTATTCGTGTTTAACGGCCTATCAACAGCTAAGGTCATGTAAGGCCGGGCAAACGTGTTCGATCCCATTTTAACCTGCTGCATTGGAGGGGGGGGGGGGGGGGGGGGAGTGATTTCCAAAATCAGAATGGAATATTTACATCGAGAACTCCCGCCTGCCACCCACCGATGATGATAGTTATGATTAAAGACACTGTCAGCGATCCGGGTGACAAACTTGTGACATATTTAGGTTAGTTGATATTATTTGATATGTCGCCAATTTAGAAGCAAAGTGACCTGCGTTTATATGACCATACAATGCGCATATGTCCATTTGTTGATCAAGCGACTATATGAATGTACAGGTAAAGCAAATACAATGGCTCACATGAAATTACAAATATCTCACAAGTTTGTACTGCATACAATGTGCGTCTATTTTGCATAACAGTAAATCCAGACTCTATACATGTATGTGACAGAAATATGTCATGCAATACACGGTTAGCCGAGTTACATGTGTGATTATCTAACTTTTCTGAGCATCTAAGAAATAAGTTGTAAAAGAAAAACTAAAAGATTAATGAGACAGTATTTTTTGTATCACAATATTTATGTCGATGTAATGTATTTTCTTTTAAAAAATCGGTGTTTTTTATAGGTGAAACACTGCTCTTATTTGTTTCAAGCGGCCATTTTGAAACTAAAAATGGTCTGATTATAGTTTAAAATGAGTATTATACTGTTTACTGGTCAATATGTATAAGTATGTATGTTAATTGTGCTAAATAAATAAGTTTGAACCGAAACTATAGTATATATATGTATTATTATAAGTCTCCATTTACATTATTGGCGGCCATCTTGAATTTGGACGCCATATTGGATTTGAAAAATTGCCACCCTATTTTTTCTAAATATTCATATTATAAACAACTAAAAACAAGTGAAAGTTTGCTTTTAACAAGAAATTTAAACGAAAATTACATTCTAGCTCCCACTAACGGGTGGGCTTAGAATGAATAGTCATACTTCCGCTCTCGCTACAGTATGAAAGCGGTGCTCTATAAATACGTTAGCAACTTTCTTGGTTTGCGACGCGATTCGAGATGCGGCATTTGGAACACGATTATGATCGAACTAGTATACAAACGGTCCTGAAATTATCTCTACAAGTACAATAAATCATTATTTTCTGACCTGCGCATATCAAAACAGCATGGTATGGCGATGTTGTGCTTTCAACGCGGGTTTTAAAAACGACCATCATATTTTCTGTGTGTTCTCCATATTGTTTCCATTTCCCGATTAATTCGGATATCCCCACATGTGAAACATTCAAATCTGGACCCAATCACGTGTTTAGTGGGCGGGGCTATAGCGACATACACATGACGTCATCCTACAACTTTTACTACGAACCCACCGGAAATAGTAAATAGTAAGCGCGTTTGCTTCGGTTCGGGTGTCAGTAATACGTCAAATTCGGCTTCAATAACTTCCTTTATTGTTTTGTCAATCACACTTAATTTTGAATTCAAGCTTTTTCTTCTAAAACCTTTGCCTTTGGTTGTAAATTGCTTGTCACAATAAACACATGTTGTGGCGGCCATTGTTTCGCGCGATATGTCAGCATTCCAAATATGGCCACCGCTACCATATATGGAAACTAGAGTAATCATGTGATACCAAGAGAGATCACGTGACTAAAGATGGCGGCGGATGGAAACGGCTGCAATGTCCAGACAATACTTTTGCGAATAAAGTCAAATATATAAACAAATAAACATATTTTTGGGCTGATTTTGCGAAATTGTTTATTTATATACATATACATATATGTGTAGATTATTTTTGTCACTTATCGATGTTTATGGGGAAGTATATTTTGCTAACGTGAATAATGAATAGAGCATTGTAGCGGTAATAGCCGATTACCGCTACGCATATTGTAGCTAGGGTGGGCTGTGTATTAAATTCATGAAAGTAGGGAAGAAAATGCAAATTTCCGATTTATTGACGTCATCCGACGCGGTATTATGACGTCATCGCGTGATACAAACTGATCAAAATTATAGTTTTAAAGAGATGAGGTGTTGTATTTAGCAACATGGGTAAAATTGATAAAGTTTTGAGAAAATATAATTTTGCCAAAATGCTTCTTCTGATGATGATGACATTTCGGATGACATTTCTGGGCCTTACCACACCTACAGGGGTCATTCCAGTTATCCGGACAATCAGTGTATCGGACAAATAAAAATACCTGTTAATTAAGCGCATTCGTTTGATCAGAATTTGCAACAAATACATATAAGTCACGCAGGTGCTTGCTGTTTCCATGCCAGTGTGAAGAATATATTGACAAGGTAAACATTTTAGTAAGATTTGCTGAAACTATTCCTCAACTCTGTCCACAAGCTGTTTACAACGTCAAAAGTCTCGCGGGGCTTACAATCGAGTGCACCCATTTAATACGTCATTTCAGAGTTGTACTATAAATACAATAAATTCTATAAATACGTTGTTATCCAAGAAGCTGAATGGTGATTGTTTCTTCTGCAGAACTATATACACAACGCAGTGGTTTACAGGCGATAAAATTATGATTTCATGTTGAGAATACAAGTTATAAGACGATTATATGTTTGTCCGGATAACTGATTGTTGATGTTACTTTTGGGACAATCTTACGACTGATGATCTGACCCAATTTTAAGTGAGAAAGATGGCACATTTTGCTAAACAGTTTGCATGCGTTGAGAAAGCAAGAACTGATGATTGTTCTGTGAAAAGTTTATGCCCGTAGCTGCTACATGTATTTTAAGAAAAATATTGTAAACAAAAATGCCATTGTTGTCCGATAATCTGGAGGATCCCTGTACTGTCATTTCGGCTGATGCGCAATTCACATCAAATTTAGCCTTGTGTACGTCATAATGAAATGATTAATTGCTACACTGTGGTACAATTTTATCACATTCCAATTTAATATGGCATTGACCGTTTGATCTTCACAACTGTGCTTATGAATACTTATCACTTTGGGTTAATTAAGTTTGCCAGAAAATCGGTCCACTATTTCAGAAATTAGAAAATAATACCCATGTGAGATCCCCATAAATTATGTGAAGATGTCGATGGGGATTTAACATGGGGGAAATTGTTTTTTCGTAATAAAATAAATATTTGACCAAATTTCACAAAATAAAAAAAAAGGTTCGTTCTTAAATATTGATACAATTTAATATGATAAACAAAAATATAGTTTTAGCATTGTTTATATAGCTGTAAAATTTGGGCAGGTTTTGTGAAACAGACAGAAGACAACTTCATGATTATCCCGCCGCGGCTAAGCCCACGGTCAAGGTGACATACTTGGTGTGTTCGTAACCTTAACGCGCGGATAAATGTCTTATGATTTCTGTTTCCTTGCACTCAGCGGCTTAATATTTCACACAGTCATTGATGTAATGGTCCTCTACCACCCTGTGACAAATCCACGATCGTCCCACCCCCGCTAAGCCCAGGGTCCAGGTCACATACTTGGTGCATTCGAAACTTAATGCTAAATGTCTTATACTTTCTGTTTCCTTGTATGGATCTGGTTGATATTTCACACAAACATTGATTTAATGGTCTACCGTCCTGTGACAAATTCACGATCGTCCCAACCCCGCTAAGCCCAAGGTCAAGGTCACATACTGGATGCGTTTGAAACTTGGGTAAGTGTCTTATAATATCTCCTTCCTTGCATGGATCTGATTTATATTTCACACACCCGGTATTGCTAAGATGGTCAGCTTTCATGCTGTGACAAATCCACGCTTTCTCTGGGCATATGTGTTTTCAAGTGGGTGGCAGGTGGGAGAATGCGATGGGTAATTTAACGATGGGGGTTCATCCTGACACCCGGTCAGGTTATTCTAATTTCAGGGCTGAATATATTTGTTCTCGATGTAAATATTCCGTTCTGATTGAGGAATTTTCCCCCGTATGCAGCAGGTTAAAATTGGATCGAGCCCGTTTGCCCGGCCTTACATGACCTTAGCTGTTGATAGGCCGTTAAACACCAATAAACAAACAAACTGTGTTTTCAAATGTGCCTAGTTTTCTGTGGCTGCCAGCGGGGGCATTCCTGTGCCAACAGGCCACATTTCTAGTTCGGGTGCAATAATGACAACTCTTGCTTCACTAATGTTTGAGTTATCTGATTTTGTTTTTTCCACACATTGATTTCACAATTTTGCCTTGTAACTTTTTAACAGTAACATTATTAAATTCATACTTGGTATGTCGCTTCCTAAAGTATCTAGATGCGCAAAGTGAATTTCCATTTTTAGCTTACCTGCATTAAGTGCAGAAGAGCTTATGTCATACCCCAGGCGTCGTCGACGTCGGCGTCCACAAACTTAACGTTGGGGTAAATGTCTTATAACTTCTGTTTCCTTTGATGGAACACCTTGTTATTTCATACATGCATTCCTCAGATGACCCTCTATCATGCCCACCACCTAGCCCTTACCCCAAGGTCAAGGTCACAAACTTAGCACATTCATAAACTTAACATTGGGGTAAATGTCTTATAACATCTCTTTCCTTTCATGGAACGCCTTGCTATTTCATACATGCATGCATCTGATGATACCATATCGTGCTATAGCAAATCCATGACCCACCGCCCATCCCTTACCACAAGGTCACAAACTTAGCACATTCATAAACTTAACGTTAAGTAAATGTCTTATAACATGTTTCCTTTCATGGAATACCCTGTTATTTCATACATGCATTCCTCAGGTTACCCTCTATCATGCTGTAGCACATCCACGACCCACCACTCAACCCTTGCCCCAAGGTCAAGGTCACAATCTCAGCATGTTCATAAACTTAACGTTGGGGTAAATGTTGTGTAATTTCTGTTTATTTACAGGGAACGCCTTCATATTTCGTACATGCATTCATCTGATGATACTATATCGTACTATGGCAAATCCATGAGACCCCACCCCTTTCCCCAAGGTCAAGATCACAAACTAAGCACATTCATAATCTTAACGTTGGTGTAAATGTCTGATAACGTCTGTTTCCTTTCATGGAACGCCTTGATATTTCATACATGCATTCATCTGATGATACTCTATCATGCTATAGCAAATTCATGACCCACCGCCCATCCCTTACCCCAAGGTCAAGGTCACAAACTTAGCACGTTCATAAACTTAACGTTGGGGTAAATGTGTTACTACATCTGTTTCCTTTCATGGAATGCGTTGATATTTCATACATGCATTCCTCAGATGACCCTCTATCATGCTGTAGCAAATACACGACCCACCACCCAACCCTTACCCCAAGGTCAAGGTCACAAACTTAGCATGTTCATAAACTTAACGTTGGGGTAAATGTTGTGTAACTTATGTTTATTTACAGGGAACGCCTTCATATTCCATACATGCATTCATCTGATGATACTCTATCGTGCTATAGCAAATCCATGACCCCACCCCGACCACTTTCCGCAAGGTGAAGATCACAGACTTAGCATATTCATAAACTTAACGTTGGGGTAAATGTCTTATAACATCCGTTTCCTTTCATGGAACGCCTTGATATTTCATACATGCATGCATCTGATGATACCCTATCGTGCTATAGCAAATCCACAACCCACCACCAGACCCTTACACCAAGGTCACAAACTTCGCATGTTCATGAACTTAACATTGGGGTAAATGTTGTGTAACTTCTGTTTCTTTACATGGAACACTTTGTTATTTCATACATGCATTCATCTGATGATCCTCTATTGTGCTACAGCAAATCCATGACACACCCCTTTCCCAAAGATCAACATCATAAACTTAAAGTTGGAGTAAATGTATTTTTATAACTTTGTTTCTTTACAGGGAACCCTTGGTATTTCATGCATGCATTCATCTGATGATACTCTATCGTGCTATAGCAAATCCATGACCCACCCCTCACCCCTCTCCCCAAGGTCAAGGTCACAAACTTAGCACATTCATAAACTTAACGTTGGGGTAAATGTCTTATAACATCTGTTTCCTTTGATGGAACGCCTTGATATTTCATACATGCATTCCTCAGATGACCCTCTATCACGCTGTAACAAACCCACAACCCACCACCCAACCCTTACCCCAAGGTCAAGGTCACAAACTTAGCATGTTCATAAACTTAATGTTGGGGTAAATGTTGTGTAACTTATGTTTCTTTACAGGGAACGCCTTGATATTTCATACATGCATTCATCTGATGATTCTCTATTGTGTTACAGCATGACCCACCCACCCCACCCCTTTCCGCAAGGTCACGGTCACAAACTTAGCACATTCATACATGCATTCCTCATGTGAATAGCTATCATGCTGTAGAAAATCACCAACTTAGTGCGTTCATAAACTTAATGTTGGGGTAAATTGATATTTCATACATGCAGTCCTCTTAATATGCTATATCATGCTATAGCAAATCCACGAACCACCTTCCACCACTGACCCCAATGTCAAGGTCCACCGCACACCCCTTAACCCAAGGTCAAGTTATATAATATTCATGTTTTTTTATACAACTGTGCCAAGTTTGAGTGAATGGGCCTTGTAACTTGTAAAAGTTTTATACCATAATAACTGGTGGCTACTCATACTTGGCATGTAGCTTCCTACTGGAGTGTACTTACGCAAAAGGAATTTCGATTTTTTATTTGACACCAGGCGATATATTATCTCCCTCTTTTGGGTTTATACTTTTCTAAAGTTTGCCTCGTTTAATAACAAAGCCGTTTGTGGGGCATCCATGTTCTGTGAATTCATTGGACATATAATATTGCAATTTAGCCTGGCTTATTACCAAAGCCGTTGGGTCAGCATCCGCGTTCTATGTACATATTTGCAGAATTCCTACGCATTTCCGCACTTCACCCGATTAATTTAAGATCAAAAGACATTATCATGCTATTCTCTATATCATTATTGTTCTCAGAGCCCAACATCATGGGTATAGCCTCCGGAATAGATCATTCATATTCATCAATTTCCAGGCTCTAGTCATAACGTTTATTACGGTGATGGCAATTTTGAAAAACGGAAACCATATTTCCTGTGGCACAGTTTTATGGTCCACACATTTATTTTTTCGGGTGAGCATGTCGTACCGCTTTGTTCGGCGTCTGCCGTCCGAGTTTTACTTTAAAGTTTTTCAAATTGCTATATCTCTGTGACTGCTTGGGATATCAATTTGAAACTTCATAAACATTGCATACCATACCCATGCTGCCCAGGAGCCCAAGGTTAAGGGCAAATCACTTTGTTTACAGCTTAATTTAACGTTTTTCAAATTGCTATATGTCTGTGACCGCTTGTGATATCAGCTTGAAACTTTATATACACATCCATATTTTCATTGTATACCCTACCTATGCTACCCAATAGTCAAATGACCTAGATTTTTTGTTTTTTATTTTCATTGCTGCCCAGGAGCCCAAGGTCAAGGTCAAATGACTTTCCGTTTAAGTTTTACGTTAACGTTTTTCGAATTTCTATATGTCTGTGACCGCTTGGGATATCAACTTGAAACTTCATATACACATTGATCACCATCCATATTTTCATTGCATACCATACCCATGCTGCCCAGGAGCCCAAGGTCAAATTACCTTCTGTTAAAGTTTTACGTTAACAAATTTCAAATTGCTATATCTCTGTGACTGCTTGCGATATCAACTTGAAACTTCATATACACATCCATATTTTCATTGTATATTCTACCTATGCTGCCCAGTAGCCGTAGATCAAGGTCAAATAACTTAGAATTTGTTTTCAAAGCTTACGTTAACTTTTTTATACGCCCGTATCACGCAATAACTAGATTTCTACTTGACGGATTGTAACCGAATTTGGCATACATGTTTATCCCGGCAAGCCGAAGGAGCCTATTGATTTATAAAAAAATTCCCACGACTTATCTCCCCTTGGTGGCCATTTTTATTATTGTTCGCACTCTGTATCCTTGTCCACGCAATAACTCAAGTTCTACTTCACCGCTCGTAACCAAATTCGGTGTACATGTTTATCACGGCAAGACGAAGAAACCTATTGATATTGAAAATTTGATATAATTTCTGTTTCCTTTCACCAAACATTTTGATATTTCACACATGCCTTTCTTTAATGATTCTCTATCATGTTGTGACAAATCAATGACGCTCAGACCCCCAAAGTCAAGGTCACAGTCTTAGTGCTTGCACAAACTTAACGTCGGGAGAAATTTGTTATAATTTATGTTTCCTTTCAACAAACGTTTTGATATTTCACACATGCCTTTCTCTAGTGATTCTCTATCCTGCTGTAACAAATCCATGATGCTCAGACCCCCGCTAACCCCAAGGTCAAGGTCACAGTCTTTGTGCTTTCATAAACCATACGTTGGAGGAAAGTTGTTATTATTTCTGTTTCCTTTCAACGTTTTGATATTTCGCACATGCCTTTCTGTAATGTTTCTCTATCATGCTGTAACAAATCCACTATGCTCAGTCCCCTGCTAACCCCACGGTAAAGGTCTGTCTTAGTTGTTTCTTAAGCTTAACGTTGGGGGGAATTTGTTAATTTATGTTTCCAAACGTTTTAAATTCTAATTTTGTTTCAGTAGACGTATACAGAACCCTGATGATTACAGACAGAAGACAGGCGTGTAAAGTACAGGTATACTAGTTTAGTAGGTGTTGGTGTTTGGGCCAGTAGGTGTAGTTGTAATAGATGTAGCTAAGTGTAATAGGTTTAGCTTTAGGTGTAATATGTGTAGGTGTAATATGTGTAATAGATGTAGCTAAGTGTAATAGGTTTAGGTTTAGGTGTAATATGTGAAGGTAAGTGTAGTAGGTTTAGGTTTAGGTGTAATATGTGTAGGTGTAATAGGTGTAGATGTAATAGATGTAGATAAGTGTAGTAGGTTTAGGTTTAGGTGTAGCATGTGCATGTGCATGTGGTGGTGGTGGTGGTGGTGGTGGTGGTGGTGGTGGTGGTGGTGGTGGTGGTGGTGGTTGTGGTGGTAGTGGTGGTATTGGTAGTGATGGTGTTGCATGTATCCATTATTCATGATGAGTTTCAGAATAGTGAAGACTGCGACAAGGACATGATGAAGACAGAAGACGAGGGCGCAGTAATTGACAGTGTAAGCAGCGACGAGGGCCGTGGTAAGAGTGAGTGATAATGGTAAGATCAGTGATTGGTTGAGGTAATTCCTTCTTATTTCATTTTAAAATGTATTGCATGTATTGTAATCCATGTGACTTTTCTTTACTTTGGTGTGTAGGTGATGTTGGGGACAGTAATGACGAGGACCGTGGTACGAGTGAGTGATAATGGTAATATCGGTGATTGGTTGAGGTAATTCCTTCTTATTTCATTTTAAAATGTATTGCATGTATTGTAATCCATGTGACTTTTCTTTACATTGGTGTGTAGGTGATGTGGGGGACACTAAAGACGAGGGCCGTGGTACGAGGGTGCGGTAATGGTAAGGTCGGTGATGCGTTAAGGTAATTTTTGTCTTAATGTAGTTTAAAATGTATTTTGTGTAATGCATTCCATGTGTCTATTATTTTGATTAGCTTGTGTCGTTGAGGATAGTAATGATGAGGATGTGTAGATATAGAAGGTATATGTGTAATATGATAGGTGTAGTAGGTGTAATGGGTGTATGCATACTAGATGTATTAGGTGTACTAGGTGTAATATGTGTAGTGTGACATGGGTGATGAAGGTGTGGACAATAATGATGTTGGCGATGATGTGGGTGATGATGATGTGGGTGCTGAGTGTGATAGTGGGTGATGACATGAGCGATGATGTGGGCGAAGATGTGAGTGATGGTGTAGGTGATGGCATGAGCGATGATGTGGGCGAAGATGTGAGTGATGGTGTAGGTGATGGCATGGGCGATGATGTGGGTGATGCTGTGGGCGATGGTGTAGGTGATGTGGGTGATCATGTGAGTGATGCAGGTGATGATGTGGGTGATGACGTTGGTGATGATTGAGGTGCTGATGGATGGTTAAGTGGTTGATGACGGCGTGAGGAAGTGGTTGATGACGGCGTGTGGATGGCGAAGTGGTTGATGACGGCGTGGGGATGGTGAAGTGGTTGATGACGGCGCGAGGGTGGTGAATTGGTTGATGACGGCGCGAGGGTGGTGAATTGGTTGACGGCGCGGTGATGGTGAAGTGATTGATGACGGCGCGGGGATGGTGAAGTGGTTGATGACGGCGTGGGGATGGTGAAGTGGTTGATGACGGCGCGGGGATGGTGAAGTGGTTGCTGACGGCGCGGGAATGGTGGAGTCGGATGTTGAAGTGGTTGAGGATGGCGCGGGGATGGTGAAGTGGTCGATGTCTGCGCAGGGATGGTGAAGTGGTCGATGTCTGCGCGGGGATGGTGAAGTGGTTAATGACGGCGCGAGGATGGTGAAGTTGTTGATGACGGCGGTATGATGGTGAAGTGATTGATGACGGCGTGGGGATGGTGAAGTGGTTGATGACGGCGCGGGGATGGTGAAGTGGTTGATGAAGGCGCGGGGATGGTGGAGTGGGGATGTTTAAGTGGTTGATGACGGCGCGGGGATGGTGAAGTGGTCGATGTCTGCGCGGGGATGGTGAAGTTGTTAATGATGCTGCGAGGATGGTGAAGTTGTTGATGACGGCGGTATGATGGTGAAGTGGTTAATAACGGCGCGAGGGTGGTGAATTGGTTGACGGCGCGGTGATGGTGAAGTGATTGATGACGGCGTGGGGATGGTGAAGTGGTTGATGACGGCGCGGGGATGGTGAAGTGGTTGATGACGGCGCGGGGATGGTGGAGTGGTCGATGTCTGCGCGGGGATGGTGAAGTGGTCGATGACTGCGCGGGGATGGTGAAGTGGTTAATGACGGCGCGAGGATGGTGAAGTTGTTGATGACGGCGGTATGATGGTGAATTGATTGATGACGGCGCGGGGATGGTGAAGTGTTTGATGACGGCGCGGGGATGGTGAAGTGGTTGATGACGGCGTGAGGATGGTGAAGTGGTTGATGACGGCGCGGGGATGGTGAAATGGTTGATGAAGGCGCGGGGATGGTGGAGTGGGGATGTTTAAGTGGTTGATGACGGCGCGGGGATGGTGAAGTGGTCGATGTCTGCGCGGGGACGGTGAAGTTGTTAGTGATGGCGCGAGGATGGTGAAGTTGTTGATGACGGCGGTATGATGGTGAAGTGGTTAATAATGGCGCGAGGGTGGTGAAGTGGTTGACGACGGCACGGAGATGGTGATAATGGTAAGGTCAGTGATGCGTTAAGGTAATTTATTCTTGTTTCATTTTAAAATGTTATTTTTTTTGTTGAGGATAATAGTGGCGTGGGCGATGGTGATGTGAGGGATGATGCGGGGATGGTGACGTAGGCGATGATGGGGCGGGTATGGTGAAGTGGGCGATGGTGAAGTGGGCTATGATGGCACGTGGATGGTGATAATGGTAAGGTCGGTGATGCGTTAAGGTAATTTATTCTTGTTTCATTTTAAAATGTTATTTTTTTTGTTGAGGATAATAGTGGCGTGGGCGATGGTGATGTGAGGGATGACGCGGGGATGGTGACGTAGGCGATGATGTCGCGGGGATGATGAAGTGGGCGATGGTGAAGTGGGCTATGATGGCACGGGATGGTGTAATGGTAAGGTCGGTGATGCGTTTAATTGTAATTTATTCTTGATTCATTTTAAAATGTTATTTTGTTTGTTGAGGATAATAGTTGCGTGGGCGATGGTGACGCGAGGGATGATGCGGGATGGTGACGTAGGCGATGATGGCGCGGGGATGATGAAGTGGGCGATGGTGAAGTGGGCTATGATGGCACGGGGATGGTGATAATGGTAAGGTCGGTGATGCGTTAAGGTAATTTATTCTTGATTCATTTTAAAATGTTATTTTGTGTGTTGAGGATAATAGTTGCGTGGGCGATGGTGACGCGAGGGATGATGCGGGATGGTGACGTAGGCGATGATGGCGCGGGGATGATGAAGTGGGCGATGTTGAAGTGGGCTATGATGGCACGTGGATGGTGATAATGGTAAGGTCGGTGATGCGTTAAGGTAATTTATTCTTGCTTCATTTTAAAATGTTATTTTTTTTGTTGAGGATAATAGTGGCGTGGGCGATGGTGATGTGAGGGATGACGCGGGGATGGTGACGTAGGCGATGATGTCGCGGGGATGATGAAGTAGGCGATGGTGAAGTGGGCTATGATGGCACGGGGATGGTGATAATGGTAAGGTCGGTGTTGCGTTAAGGTAATTTATTCTTGATTCATTTTAAAATGTTATTTTGTATGTTGAGGATAATAGTTGCGTGGGCGATGGTGACGCGAGGGATGATGCGGGATGGTGACGTAGGCGATGATGGCGCGGGGATGATGAAGTGGGCGATGGTGAAGTGGGCTATGATGGCACGGGGATGGTGATAATGGTAAGGTCGGTGATGCGTTAGGGTAATTTATTTTTATTTCATTTTAAAATGTTATTTTGTTTTTTGTTGAGGATAATTGTGGCATGGGCGATGGTCACGTGACGTGAGGGATGACGAGGGATGGTGACGTAGGCGATGATGGCGCGGGCGGGGATGATGAAGTGGGCGATGGTGAAGTGGGCTATGACGGCATGGGAATGGTGATAATGGTAAGGTCGTTGATGCGCTAAGGTAATTTATTCTTGATTCATTTTAAAATGTTATTTTGTTTTTGTGGTGGATAATAGTGGCGTGGGCGATGGTGATGTGAGGGATGACGTGGGGATGGTGACGTAGACGATGATGGCGCGGGGATGATGAAGTGGGCGATGGTGAAGTGGGCTGTGACGGCATGGGGATGGTGATAATGGTAAGGTCGGTGATGCTGTAAGGTAATTTATTCTTGATTCATTTTAAAATGTTATTTTGTTTTTGTGGTGGATAATAGTGACGTGGGCGATGGTGATGTGGGCAATGGTGACATGAGGGATGACGCAGGGATGGTGAGGTGGTGATGTGGGCGATGCAATGACAGCGCGGGGATGGTGATGTGGGCGGTGATGGCGTGGGAGTGATGGTGATGTGGGCTGGGGGTAGGGTGATGCGTGGATGGTGATGGTGATGGGCGGGATGACAGCAGGGATGGTGATAATGGTAAGGTCAGTGATGCGTTAAGGTAATTTATTCTTGTTTCATTTTAAAATGTTATTTAGTTTTGTTAAGGATAAGTAATGATGATGTGATGATGAAGTGTTGTCGCGCGCAAGTGATTTCGCGGGCGGTTTTGTTGCGGGCTGTGTTGTCGCGGACGGTAATGACGCGGGTCGAGGAGATGTCGTGGGGAGAGGATAGTAACGGGCATGTACGTGTTAATGTGATAGTGAGCGTGGTGATATGGAGTGTGGTGATAGGAAGTGTGGTGATAGCGAGTGTAGTGGTGATGTGTGCAATGATAGCAGTGTAATGTAGTAGTATATAAGAGTCACAATGATACCACCACCCTATGGAAGCCACCGGCTACGCGCGGTGCCTCCCAACGCATGGTGGTATCATTGATGACTCTTATATACTACTCAGATTTTCCACCATTTTTCGGCAGGTATTTATGAGAAAATATTTGTCATCAACCGCGAGATCATATATTTATGACATGAGAAGATACACCCTATTGAAGATAAATATATATTTGTTATACTCGGTATAATGCCTACCATAAAGCAAATGAGAGAGCAAGCTAAGAGTTGGGGAATTTCCCTAAGAGGTTTGAGACTCAAGAAAGCTATATCAGATAGGATTAGTGACGCGCGAGCCATCATCTACGAGGAGAGGCTGCGGCGTGCGGTTTCGACCGGACGACTGCCCGCCGACCCCGAAAAACGCTCCGAGAAATTGGAGAACGAGACGACGGCCAGCCTGCGTGTCACTGCTTACGCGCAGCGTGTAAAAGAAGATCCCAGCGCACGCAGAAAAGCCCATTTCAAGGTGTACTACAATAAGATTTATCAAGAGATGGGGGGGGGAGCGGGAGCCGGGGGGGGCAGACCTCCTAAGAGTAGGAGAGATATCGCCAGAGCTTTGGTGGAGGAGGGTCCCAGGATTCTCGCTGAAGAAGCTGAAGTTAGGGAAACTGTTGATAGGGGTAGGAGGAAGATAGTATGGACTTTCGAGAGGGGGGTAGATGGGGAGATCGCTAATCGCATAATGAATAAAATTCGTCCAGAGATGACCACGGCGTGTTATCTGAGGTATTCGTGCTCTTATCGTATTAGGAACATAGAGACCGACGAAACGATGATATATCACAAACAATCAAAGGGCAGTCCGTGGATAAACGAGATTTCCAAAGCGAAGAGTTGGATAACCGATAGAGAGAAAGGTCGAATGGACGTCGACAAAGTTGATAGACCAAACACAAAATGGACCTTCGTTCGTTGGATATCGGTCGAGGTGAAGATGATCATCGACGCTCAAGAACTTCTCATGGGAGCTTGGAAAACTCCCAGGCTGGTTAAGACAGAAAAAGGGAATGTATTCCGTCGACACGTACGACGACTACTTATGTCTGTTTAGGTGCATAGCCATTCACCGTGGAGAGAGACCAGATAGATGTTGTGAGAATATCTCGGTCACGATAACGGACCGGATAGTAAGGGAATTCTTCTGGAAGATATTAAGAAGCTCGAAGAGCACTTCAAGATGGGCATTCGCGTTTACGAGCCCACCGACGACGGAGTGTGGTATCTCATGAAGGTTCCGGCAAATTACGACGTGGTTGGAGAGAAGATCATGACGATAGGAATGTTTGGAGGTCACTCTTTCCTCATAACGAACCTCCGCAAGATGACGAGCGAGTACGGATGCACCGGATGTCAACAACGGTTCACAAAGTCGTGTAACATGAACAGGCACGCGACCACCTGCATGGGTGGGAAGACCGTGTTGACATGTCCAGGTAAGATGGTAGAGAGACCGCAGTCTGCATACGATAAGGCGTTCTATCCCAAGGGGTCAGCGGGCGAGAGGTCGATTCAATGATTGAGCAGAGAAGAAGAGAAAGTGGGAAAGCACATACATCACGCGAGATGCGGTCACGGTGGAGAGAGGTGGGTGGCCGGCGATCCGGTCGATGGATATTGTCACTTGACCAAGACCGTGTTTCAGTTTCACGGATGTTACTGGCATGGGTGTCCGACACATTGCAGGAGAGGTCACGCGAGATCGCTGTACAGTAAGACGAAAATACAAGACGCCAAGATAAGGAAGGCGGGGTACGAGCTGGTGGTGATATAGGAGTGCGAGTGGTTGAATGAGAGGAATCCCCACTATCCACCACCACCGCACGAGGAGGCGACGACTCTATACCCTCATCAGATAGTATACGACTTCGAGGCGTATCTCGACAAGTCAAAAACCACGCGACCCACCAAAGACCTGACCTTCGAGGTCGAGCACGTTCCTATATCAGTGTCGTTGGGGGATACGATGCATAAAGGGATCACACACATATGCGAACGAGATCCCGACTCGCTAGTCGAGAAGTTCGTGACCGAGCTGCAGATGAGAGACAAGGCAATCAGGGAGGGGGTTAGGAAGAAGTATATGCGGCCGACATAGATATGTTATCGAAGTCTCAGCAAGCAAAGATTATCTCTTGGATTGACAAGTCCGGTGGTGGGGTTCAACTGTAGTAGGTACGACCTGAACCTCATCAAGCAGTACTTTGTAGAGAAGATTGGCGGCCACCGTGAATAAGGTGATGGTTGGAGAGAGAGCCAACACGACGATGTTTCTGTTTACCCCGGAGTTTAGATTTCTCGACATCATCCAGTATTTGGGACCCGGTACCACGTACGACCGGTGGGTTTAGGCGTACGATTGTAAAACGGTAAAGTCTCACTTTCCGTACGAGTGGTTCGATAGCGTGGACAAGCTCGACCATCCGGGGCTGCCAGACTATCCCGAGTGGTACTCGAAGTTGAAGGGTGAGTTCCTACTGTCGTTGTCAGAGTGGAAAGAGTGTAAGAAGGTATTCCGAGAAAATGGGATGAAGACGTTCAATGAATGGTTGCAACACTACAACGACTTAGATGTAGGACCGTTCCTGGAGGCTCTAACTAAAATGACTGAGTTCTACAGGGGGAGAGGTGTGGATATACTCAAGGATGCTGTGTCTCTGCCCGGTGTTTCCCTTCAGTACCTACTTCGTGGGACGATCGATGGGAAGGTGGACACGCCCGAGTTGTGGTCTCCGAAGTATGAAACTTACGAGATGATGAAGCAGGGATTGGTCGGTGGTCCGTCTATAGTGTTCTCCAGATACGCAGAGGCTGGCAGGTCGATGATCAGGGGTCAGGTCGGGAGGAGAAGATGTGCAAGGCGGTGCTGGGGTACGACGCCAATGCTCTGTATCTGTCTACTCTGTCGAAGGACATGCCGTGTGGGGAGGAGACGATATGGACGTGTGACGACCCGGAAAGACAGTCGTATATAGACCGTTTCGTGAGTGAGGTCAGGAGTGAAAAGTGGTTCGGATTTGCGGAGTTGGATATAGAGGTACCAGAAACGTTGAGAGACAAGTTCTCTGAAATGTCGCCGCTGTTCGTTAATCGAGAAGTCGACGAGACTGAGGTTCCGCAGCACATGAAGGACTACCTGGTCAGGGCGGGTGGAGGAAAATAGAGTCGAAGGGCAGAGAAAGCTCGTGGGGGCAATGTCTTGCCAAGAAGATGATCATATACTCCCCGCTGCTAAAGTGGTATCTGGAGCACGGTCTGGAAGTCAAGGCGGTGCATAGGGTGATAGACTACACGCCCGGCAAACCATTTCAATGGTTCGTTAAAGAGGTCACCGATGCCAGGACGGACGGGGGACGTCGACAAGAGCAAGGCGGTGTTGGCGGAGATATTCAAACTGGTTGGCAACGCGTGTTGTGGCAAGCTGATAGAGGCATAAGAGAGACACCTGAACACCACATATACAAGGATAGAAGACTGTCGACCGGGCACTGAGGTCGGCGTGGTTCGAAGACCTGGAGGAGATTGGGGAGGCTTACGAGATATCGAGCAGGAAGACTCGAGTGGTGATAAATAGACCGTTTCAATGTGGTATAGCGGTATACCAATTAGCTAAGCTACGGATGCTAGAGTTCTATTATGACTTCCTAGACAAATACGTGGATCGTGCCGATTTTGAACTTATACAAATGGACACTGACAGTATGTACTTCGCTCTGTCTGAGAAGACGCTGGCGGCGGTGGTGAGAAAGAATATGAAGAGAAAGTTCAATAAGGAGAAGACCGAGTGGTTGGCGTGGGATAAATGGAGCAACAGAACTCCGGGTCTGTTCAGGCTGGAATTCGAAGGGGATAGAGCCATCGCTCTGTGTAGTTAGTGTTACTACGTGAGTGGTGATGGAAAATCTAAGCACTCGGCCAAGGGGATGTCGAAGAGATCTAACGATCTGACTTGGGGAAAGTACAAGAGTGCTCTCGAAGGAGGTAGAGACATGGCGGAGAACAAGGGATTCTGAATGGTTAACGGGGTGATGAAGACGTACAAGCAGGAGAAGTTGGGGTTGTCGGCGTACTACGACAAGAGGAGAGTGATGGAAGATGGGTTACACACCGAGCCTATAGGATAAGTAAAAAAAAAAGAAGAGAAATCTGAAAGAATACTAATGACTCTGACGATCCGGGGGTAGCTGGGTGTCAGAAGGTACCATAAGAAGTTCTTCGCGAACAAAACCGCGAGATGGGCCATCATCCAAATAGTAGAGCACGGGCTCATCAGGTTTGGTAATATATTTATCTAGATGATATACATTGAGAGACCACACGGGATCCGTCGCGCGGCGGCTGCCACCTTCGAGCTCTCCCGGTTGATAGAGGTACCGAACGTCAACATCCGAGGGAAGTAGTTGCTCCTCTAAACCAACGGGTCGCCCTCTCGAGACGGCAGATGGCTTGCTCGTCACCTTTTTAGACTTGATGGCATCTACAGGCTTCTTACCTATCAATCTGGTAACCTCTCCGTTCAGTGCGAAGACCACGGCGGGCAGTCTGGCCACCCACTCGGTCGATCGCGAATGAGGGTCCCGCTGCGCAAGCATCAACTCTTTGGCATATTGGTGACCGAACAGTCCGAACAGCCAGGGTTCGATTGAAACGCTCCACGATCCCCTGGTCCCGGTGGATGTTGACGCGGCCGCGTCTGACAGAAACGTCGTGCTTAGCCAACAGCTGAGAGACCGCCCCCATGAACTCACTACCGGGATCGACCTGGAGAAGATTCGGCCATTTGAGAGGACACCTCTTATATATTTGGGAAAGAGCCTCGGCCACCTCCTTAGACTCTTTCGTAGCCAGTGGCTCAGCCCCCTTATAACGACTCGCTACGTCAACGATTGTCAGTGCGTACTTGTACGTTTTACGACCGACGCGATCGTGAGGGAGAAACAGGAGATCCGCTTGGTGAACTTGGTTAGGCACCGGCACGTCGAATTTCGGACGAGGAATACTGCGAGGCGGTGGTAAATAGATCTGCCAGATGGCCTGCCTCTTGAGCCATTCCTTGACATCGTTTTCTGAAACCTTGGTCGCCGCCGCGAGGTTCTTGATGGCCGCGAGTCCCTTCCAGTAGCCGCGGGGGCTGTAGTATGTGTTTGCTAGCTTGCGCGCTAGGCGAACCGATAGTTTGGTATCAAGTTTGCGCGTGTTCATCATATGCGAAGTATTCTAATATATCGGACAATCTCCAACATGCCCTCATCAGATCGTCCGGTAACTGCGTCGATAATAATAAACCTTTGTTGGGGGTTAAGTTTTTGCTACTGTTCCAATCCAATTCGGAGGAATCTAACATCCGCTTTGCGAAAAGGGAGGCCGATTTTTCGTCCTCGCGCCACGTCTCGAGAGAATCTCGGGCCAGACGAATCATACTCTTTGCACCAGGTAAACGGTGTTTAAGGGCTGTGTAGCCTACATCGATCATAGCAAAATAAAGTTCGTCAACTGACATCGTTCTATATATATATATATTTATAAAAAAAAAAAGTTTTAAAATAATTATTAATTAATTAATTTCGATTGGATATAGTAGGTGGTGAGACCCACCACACCCATTCCCACGACGATGAAAGCGATCTCGCGGTCTTTTTGGGGCTCTGACGGTACATAGAAATCTGAAAGTTGGGGCTCTCGATCCATTGGATCGAGACTTTTATGTGGATATGCCAGCGCGTACTCACGGTTGGCTTCTTCAACGTTCTGAAAAGTTTGCGCGGCGTGATTTTCGTGGCGAAGCTCTTCATTGACCCATTCAGATGGGCGGTTCGTTTTTTCGACCACGCTTCCTTTGCACTATTGAGTTGTTCTACAGCTAAATCGTGACGCTTGCGCTTCTCATCCACGTTCGAGCTTCTCAGTTTAGAGAATATAAAGTTGCTACCGCTGAACGCCAATGCGTTTACAAGTGCACCACCTACTATTACTGCGATTGAAGCCATTTATTTATTTCCATATATTAACAGGTATAATTCCAGCTTTAATTAGATAATCTCGGGTCCAAACTGCGGTCGCTACATCTAAGGTCGCGAGCCCTACGTCTCTCACAGTAAAGTCCAATTTTGGGGCGGGCCCTCCTAAGGCCATCTTTGATAGCCGTGCATACCCAATGCTGAAACCTGATATCACCACGGCGTGATAAAGCGCATTCACTATCATTTTACCATCTTTTTCAGCCATTGCTAATTATAATTATTGCATATAAAATGGATCGCTATCAATGTTTAAATGGGGTTTCGCAACTTCCTTACGAACTACAGTTGAATTTGGAGTTGGGTTTCTGATGTAGAAATAGTAAAGTACACCACCTATAGTGGCCCCGAATATCAGACCACCACCAATGACCCATGGGGTCCTCCAATCAGTTTCTTCAATCGGTGGTGTCTTTACACTCGGGAAAGAATGATCTGTATTTAGATGTTTTCCTTTCTTCATCCCCAATTGAGATTGAAGTTTAGTCTCTCGAAGCTCATCGAGTATTTTATTTTTCCGAACGACAGCCGACGCCCGCCCACCCGCCTGTCTTTTTGGGTTTTTATGTCGGGTTGGCGGTTCTTTGGGAGGATCAATTGGATTCAACATTGTTGGAGTAATCGGGGATTGTGGTTCCGTCACTCTCTCTGGTGTGTCTTGTGTTATCATTTTCAAAATTATATTTTGTATTAGGGTTTATAGTTAGTGGACATATATGTCCAAATTGACAATGTTTACCAGTGGTCAACAGTGTTGTCAGTGGAGCTAAGTACATTCCAAACTTGTGATAAATTGAACAGCAGGCCGTTCTAAGAGCGTGTCCTATAAAAGGGTCGCCCTCTAGATCGCGAATCAACCCCGCGGTGTTCGGTATAGGGAGAAGTATACTAACGGTGGTAGCGTACAAATCAATAACCGCAGATCCGAGAGTTTTTGTCATCTCCGCACCTAACCTAGATTCATATCGCGCATATATTTTATCAATTTCCTCATTTGACATCTTATCCACCTGACAAACTGAGAGGTGTTTACCTAGATAATGCTCAGATTTCCCCCTAGCAACCAAAGCAGCTAGCCGATCACGTCGCGATGCTTTTTCATTTTCTACAGTCGGTTCTCCTTCAGGTGTGTCACCAGTCGACATGATTGTATCTTCTTCATTGTTAATTAGCTGATCGAGAAGTTCGTCACGGTTCATTTTTCTCAAAATTATTAATTTTACTATTCTGACAAGTCTCATAAGTTTAATATATTGCCACCCGCACCAACCGATACTTATGATCACCATTATGTTAGCAATAAAACTCGCAGCGGAGCAGCAAATTGTTAACATAGTTAACCATTATTCACCATTTGTTCAACATTTAGTAGTAACATTCAGTAATATTCAGTAATAACTCAGTAACATTCAGTAATATTCAAGAATTACTAGTAACATTCAGTAATTACTAGTAACATTCAGTAATTACTAGTAACATTCAGTAATATTTAGTAACCATTCAGTAATTACTAGTAACATTCAGTAATTACTAGTAACATTCAGTAATTACTAGTAACATTCAGTAATTACTCAATAATTTCACCAATTAATCCCCATTTGTTAATTAATTATAAACTTTATAAGTAGTTGGTTGATCAGTCTTTAGCAGAAGTTTGGCGTGCTTAGTTTTTGAAAGTATCTGTCGAACCTCAAGCCGCTCCTCACGCGTTGGGATAACATCATTCTCTCGAAGACAGTCCTCGAATGAGTCTCGGTCCTTGCAGTGAAAGAGGGCGACCCATTTCGTTTGCTCGCGTAGATCCTTGAGGACGGCGTTGTACTTTTGAGTTGATATCCATACACTTTGTCTAGCATGGCGGCCAGAAAATGCGAGCTCGGAGAGCATGTCTTTCTTTTTAGTCATCACCGTTTTAGCTGAGCAATCATCAATCACGTATAGGGTGGGCTCACCCTGAAATATTTGGTATAAACCACGCAACCATTCATGAAGTCTATCACCAGGGTCAATAACGTATACCTCAGGATCGGACCATATCCAAGGGCGCCGCTGATAAGTATCGTTGTGCCGTACAGTGGGACATAGTATCACAATGTGACGAAAGGCATCGCGGTAGGACCCCTCTAGCAAATCTAAGATGAAAACCGTTTTCCCACATCCTGTCTGCCCACATATTATGGCAGAGTGGGCATCTCCAATCGTGAATTGGTATTGATTATTAATTAAATCGTTAGTTTTAGTATAAAGCTGAAACGTATCGACCATCTTCTATGTTGAGTTGTGCGTCTGTAATTATATATAAGTACACGTTCAATGAGCCGGCTCCATCTGTATCTTTGGTTATCTGGATCGTCACACCCTCACTAGCGTTCTCAACTTGGCGTCCACTACCATGTATTTGGTCATCATCACTGACTCGCATGTCTAACCTTAGGCCATATTTGGTAGTCATAAACTCCGCGAGGGAGACGTCCGAGAGCTGTAGGTCTTCAGCAACCGCGGCAACCTCCGGGTAGTGCTTATAGCCACCAGCAAACTGCTTTCTTACTTCATCCCACTGTTGGTGCGCGCGAAGACCCGCACTGTAGAGTTGATTGGGGACTCCCTCGATCGTCACCTCTACCTTCGTGATTTTGGGGTTATAGAATTTGTCGGTTTTTCTAGCCCCGAGCTCGAACCTACGCTCCTCAAACAGCATCAGTATACCTTTCATCGAGCGGGCGGGTACGTTGACGTTAATATTCCACAATGTGTCGCTTTTGTCTTTCGTCATCTTGCGGTGGCGAAGAACTCGGTCGTAAAGTATGTCAACGCGCCCGGCGTACTGGGTTCTGATTAATCGCGCGAGTTCGGGCATTGTAACCATGTCGTACTCCAACGACACATTGTCGATCGTATACTTCGATGTTATGTCAGTGGCTATGAGAACCCGGCCGTAGTCGTTGCAAGTTAGTTCGTATTCGAGGCGGTCCGCCAAAGCGCTCTGATAGTAGGGCATGTGACTCTCCAGCAACTCAAAGTCGAGCGGGATGTAGAATCGGTTGCCGTAAGCGGCCGCGACTGCGTTGTCACTCACGACGTTATCTACCTTATTACCAGCCCCTATTCTAAGTCTGGTAACGTTCTCATTTCTGCTGGTGTCAATACCTTGATATACACCGTTTTCCCTCTCTTGTGCCGTCTTCCACAGGTCCTGATAGCAATGGTAGACGTCGCTGTCATTGATCAACATCACCTCATTACCAGAAATCTTTATCATAGTCTTCTTAACGATGGCGCGACCTAGGTTCTGAACGACGGTTCGGTCCGCGTCCGTCGACACCAGCGAAATAGTGAAAACGAGGCGAACAGTCTCCGGCATAATGACGTCGTTAGCTCCGAGGTTGGGGAAGCGGACTAAGAGCTGCTGGTTCTGGTCGATAGTTGATGGGTTGTTCGTAATAACAACACTCTGTCTCACGCCTTTTGCCCCGAGGGGCTCACGCAGTCTGCGATATGGATTGAGTTTGCGACCGTATTGACTCGAAGACATAATTAATTTTAAGAAAATTAGTTAAACTATTAAACTCGTATGATTTTGTCTTTAATATAATGGCTGATTACGATGTTGACATGGATGAAATCGGTAGAGACGATTACGTTGATGAGGATGATGATAACGATAACGAAACGTCCTTCATATACTCGATAGGGAATCCACCCGGCGAGGAAATAGGTGGCGCTACCACCAACGTTGATCAAAGTCAGGAATTAGTTAAGGGAGCTGTATACGACTACTACAACAGTATGGGGAAAAAAGATCTGTTCCCATCTGTCGGTCGCGACTACTCCAAGTTCGAATTGGATCTGCGTGGTAGGTTGCGACTAAAAGCATCAAATATCGCAATCATCAATATGAAGACTGGAAAACCCCTAACACTGAACACCCTTGCTGGAAGGGAGGGTGGTGGTGCAATCATAAAGAGCGAACTAGGATTCACAGATTGGATGCGTGGTAAAAAAATTATACCGGCCAGCGCTGTAAAGGTCCTCAAGTCTACCGACGAAACGATGGCGAAGACAGCCGCAGCGATAGAAACTACTGAGCTCAGTGAGGTCCCTCGTGTAGCCACCGACGCTATTAACACGATGGAGCTCAACGAAAGTGAGATAGACGGAATATTCAGCAGGACAGATGACACACCGTTAACTCTTCGCGAACTCCGGGTACTCGATAAGGCTATGCAAACAGTCCGGGGCGAATTGGTCCATAACCTCGCCAAACTCACGGCGCTGGATGAACATATCGCGCTAGAAGAAAGAAAACTGGAGGAAGCCGGTGGCGATAGAGAATCTACCGAGCGAATCACCGAACGCCTGCGGTCGTTGCGGGACGAAAGAGCAGCTCGCTTGGAGGCTGCATCGGCTTGCCGTGAGGCTCTCCGCACACAAATAAGTCGGATCCGCGAAACAATCTCGAGGGTTCTGCACGAGGACACGACACTCGGTGAGCGTCTTTGCACTCTGTTCAGAGAGCAGGGCATCACGATAGCAAGCATCCTCACGGCTCTCGGTATGACTATATCTACTATAGTTCTAGTTTTAACTGGCGGTGCGGCACCACCACCCACGCCAGCACCCACACCACCACCCACGCCATCCGGTGCCAAGGAGTGGTTAAAAAAACAACTAAAAGCCCTCGCCAGTCTCCTGGCTAAATTAGCCGGAAAGGTGGCTGCCGCGCTGCCTGGGTTGATAGGAGGTATCGTTTCTTACTTGCTATCTATATTATCAAAAACCTTCGGATGGCTCGCCGAGAATGCTTGGGCTTTAATCGTGGCGATCGCTGGTCTCCTACTTTTAGCCTCCCGAGAGTTCCTAAATCCAAAGCACAAATAGTCCGAATGCCACGAGGGCGACGACGAGCCCTAATTTCTCCTCCTCGTGATTGGGGGAACTTGCTGCTGGTGGAACAACCGCGGAACTCGTTGGAACACTGGCTTTAAATGAACTTGATGGGGTGTCCAATTCGTGAATTGGGGGTGGTGGGGTGGGTGCTTGCGGTTTTATGAAATCTTTTTCAAATTTATTTGAATTTCCACTGTTGAACCCGACCATCTTGGGGGGGGGGGGGGGGGGGGAGTTTGATGATACCAGTGTTCACGTTACCGTTGTGGCCGATTTTTTGATTGGCGGTGGCGACTACGATCTAATTATTGTAACCGTCAACCGGGTCGTCTCGTAGTATCATATTACTCGGCGCCATATAAAGACCTATTCCAAATGCGTAGTCTACCGGGGTGCGGGCAGTCTGCAAAACGTCTTGATAATTCTGGATCGCCTTCTGGAGGTCCACCTTAGATGAGATGGCGTCCTCGACAAGTGCCAAGAACTGTTTTTGTGCGTCAAAGGCCGTTCCCGTACCCAGTATAGCGCTGCGCGTTTGCTTCTGTGAGGCGAGGATTGCCCATACGTATACGCGAATGGATTCGTTGAGGCGAATAACCCCACCCTGCGTAAATCCAGTGCTTTTATCTAACATAAATGTGGTCCACGCATTTCGCATCTGTGGAGTATCACCCAGGTCTAGGTATTCCACGTGGGCTACTTTAGTAGGTAGCCAATGACAATAACCGTCTTTACACGCAAGCCCTCCAAGCACTTCATCACCGAACGTCATCGTATTCAACTTATAATTATATTTAGTCCATGTTGCCATTTTTCTAACTGGTGGTGGGGTAGCCCCGCGAGCACTCCACAACCCTGAGACATATGAGGGGACTTTATCCAGATGCTCACCACTAACTAAGCCTTTAAGGTGAACTAACCCTAAACTGTTGGTTGGGGTGTATACTTTCTGTCTCCAGTCCGCGTCTTTTGGTACCCCAAATTCGTTACACTAATCTTTCGACGCCTTACGGTCGTATGAGCTGGAAATGGGATCCCAGCCGTCGTCTTGAGGTAGTGGAATACCTAGTTCTTTGAGAATCCTCCTAATGGTGTAATACACGTGAAAGTTGTAGACACTTCGGAGCATTACATTCTTGGATGTTAGATGGTCTTGATGTGAAACTCCACATCCAGCCGTTGCGCACCATACGGCGAAATGTAGCTGGTTCTGCCAGAAGTTCATATGGGAAAAATCCCATCTTAGTATTACATCTTGACTAGTAGTCTTTGGAACTACATATTTCTCAAACGTGTTAGGAAAATTGGTGGTAAAGCCACTTTTCGGTCTAACTGTTACAGTTGGGTGTATAAGGTGGTCAACAACGTCTTTTTGTGTGTATTTACCACCAACCGCGTACTTTGCATCAGAATTAAAGCTAAATGCGTTGGTATCCATTGAAAGACAATTAAAATAATTGATATGTTTGCTACTATCACTAATGTTCAAAAAGAGAGTTGGGTGGGCCTCAAATCAATCACCTTTACTGTTGGGTGGAAAAACGTTGGGGATGATGAAGGGTTTGGGTATATACATAATAGACGACAAACGAGTGTAAAGTTACCCCCCGGCTTTTGGAGTTCGAGAGCCCTCCAAACTTTTGTTGCGTCGGAGCTTGATGGTAGAGCCAACCTTATAATGTCTAAATTCACCGGACTCGCTACATTTATCACCAAACCTCAAAACCAGGTAACGATCTCTCCATCTTTAGCTGGGCGGCTCGGTTTTTTAAAAACATACTCCGACAATAAGGGTTGGTTTGCACCGGGTGAGTACATCGGTGACGAACCGGTGGACATCGTTTTCACAAAAACACTCGGGGTGTATCTGAATCAATTGAACACATCGTACAACACGTTAGACGGAGATCCTAGCACATTATTGAAAACTGTGCAAGCCAGCGACTGTTTCTATGGAGAGACTGTGACATTATACTTCCCACACCCTGATATGAAATTTTTAGAATCGGGACACATCCACGAATTGGAAATTTCTATTTTCGATGATCTAGCGAGAAAGTTATTCAACTATTACCCAATTTCGGTTGTTCTAGAAATAACTGATTAAACATAATATATATTTACACATATTAATTATGAGCATATACGGTCCAGGTATTTCCATCATAGAACGTGACGTTCCCGACGCGGACGATGAAGCTACAATGAGAAGGTTGGAGAGGGGGGTAGCACAGTGCCACACAGTTTTAACTAGGGCGGTTGCAAATACTGAAAAATTGCAAGCTCGAAACACCGTCATAACAGTTTGGGCCGAGGAGCGGGGTACACTTACCGAGGGGGCCTACGAATATTCATTCGGTGCCAACGCAAGCAACAGATACGGGGGGTACACCATGCCAGTGTCCGGGACTATTTTTCGAATGGCGGTCTGCTCGGTCAACTTTCGCGGTCACGCCTCTGGTGAAGTCCGAGTGAATATCGTCCTGAATGGTGTAGAACAGGATATTGGCATCACCAAACACGCGGGACAGAGGTCAGGGTTTACGATATTCGATGATGATTCTTCAATTAAAGCTCCGGCAGGTAGTGTTATTAACTTTGTTACAAAAATCGCTGACCAAGCAACTTCCTCCACTATTGTTACACTGTTAATAAAACTTGATTTATATGATGAATGACGAGAAACTATATCCACACTTACCTTCGGGGACGGCCGACCCGGCATCCTTTAGGATGACCAGAATCGTCGAGATACAACATATTCTACAAAATGAGGGAGAGGCGCGTACGTGTTACGCGAAGAAATATAGGCGGTTAGTTAATATATTAGAGGGGGTGAGCACCACGTTAGCCTCAGCATCTGTTATAAGTGGGGTGGGTAGTGTGTCTTAATTGTCGACAGTTGTAGCTACACCTGTCGCGGCTACTTTGAGTGGTGTAGCTGCGGGGGCGGGACTGCTTTGCATGACGATCAGACTCGTTGGTCGAAAATTAGAGGGTAAAAGTCGAAAACATGACCGAATAGCGGTTCTTGCGAGATCTAAGAAAAAACAGTATCGATGTTATCGTGTCTAAAGCGTTAGCTGACAATGATATATCAGATAGTGAGTTTAAGATGGTTGTCGAAGAAATGTCAAGGTATCAGGATTTAAAGGGTACGATCAGGAACAAGACCCAACCACAAATTCTCGCGGACGAAGATATAAAAAAAACTCGTTATGGAGGGGAGGCTCGACGAGAGAAAAAATCTCCTCGCCCGTCTCGGGACGTGATATGCTTATTAGCGTGTTTGAGACAGCAGGATATTCCTCCACCATACAGTCCAGCTGTTCCAACGGCCCCTCTATACGGAACATAAAAAAAAAAATAAAACTATTTTAGGGCCCCGTTACGACACCCACTGACCACCATACATTTATATAACCGCGTATCGACACCCACTGACCACCATACATTTCTATAACCGCTTATCGATATACTCTGCCTAAGAGCTACGTAATTTCGGAAACCAAATTCACACATAGGCTCACCTTACTTCGCTGGTTTCTCTCATTTCGTTTCGGAGAGGAATTGGCAATGGGGTTAAAGGTGACCCGTAAAACTAGACTGTGAGCCAACAGATGTGTGGGCTTAAGAAAGATCACAACACCCCAGTGGCTGGGTGCCGGCTAAGAAATCTGCCCAGTCGCTGGGGGTGTGTACACGAGTGGAGGCTTTTGTTTGTTTTTTCAATATTTTATAAAATTAGTTTGATCCTTGTACCTGTGACATATCAAAAATTACACATCAGATCTATTCTATCTTTCTAACTGACTTTCCGAGTTGAATTATTACTAAATTATAATACTTGCGAGCACGTAATCCCTTGTTAACCATTCGATGAGTAGCTTGAGTACCAGCACATGGTGGACATAGCAATGACTCGGATTTGGTCCCTACCCCACAATGCCGACATGGGCGAGGCGAAACGGAACCTCTTCGCATCCATGCACGGTGATGTTTGCAATATTCGTAAATACCAGTACGAAAACATCTCTCGTGACTACCTGTCTTCAACCACGCACAATTATTCTTCACTCCAACCATTGTTGTATATACTGAGTATAACATAGAGATTTCTTATCTTTAATAGGGTGTATTTTACTTTAATCGATTATTGTACAACACTACCTGGTGTTTTATCTTCAGGTTTATATTTAGTAACACCTTTCGTGGTCGTGTGGGTTAAGGAGCCACTCTATGGAGACGTGGGTTGTTTGCTCTAGGAAATATATGATCTCGCGGTTGATGACAAATATTTTCTCATAAATACCTGCCGAAAAATGGTGGAAAATCTGAGTAGTATATAAGAGTCATCAATGATACCACCATGCGTTGGGAGGCACCGCGCATAGCCGGTGGCTTCCATAGGGTGGTGGTATCATTGTGACTCTTATATACTACTAATGTAGTATGTGTGATGATAGCATTTGTGATGGTGGTGTGAACGGTAGCAATTATGGCGCAATGTTGATGGTACTTGCAGCAATGGAACAAGCGGTGATGTCAATTGCAGGGATGTCACAAACGGTGGTAGATATTGACTTTATGACACTAGTGGTGCTAGCAATTGCTGATATGGCGCAAGCGATGATGGCCATTGTGGTAATGGAGGGATCAGTGCTGACCAACAAATCATACTTCTAGAATACATCAAAATTGCCAACAAGAATGACAAAGACAATACTCTACTGTGGGTACTACACCAGATTTGTGGAAGCTTTACGCCCTCAGACACTTCCCCCAAGCTGATATTCATGGCAGACATGATCCAGGATGTTAATACCATTTCTTGCCCGTATGATCAAGAATTGCAAAAATACAGCAACAGTTTACCATTTCGTGTCGGTATTCTAGAATAGCAACAGTTTACCATTTATTGTCGGTATTCCAGAATGGCAATGCAATTTATTGTCTGTATTCCAGAATGGCAATGCAACAGTTTACCATATCTTGTGGATATTCCAGAATGGCAATGCCACAGTTTACCATTTCTTGTCGGTATTCCAGAATGGCGATATGGCGATGCAACAGTTTATTACTTCTGCTCTATATGATAAAAACGGCAACATTACAGTTTACAATGTCTTGTCCGTATTCCCGAATGTCAATACGACAGGTTATCATTTCTTGTTCGCATTGTATTCTACTCCATTTGCTGTACGTATTTCAGAATGGAAATATGAACGTTTACCATTTCTTGTCTGTATTCCAGAATGGCAATACGACAGTTACTATTTCTTATCCATATGATCTAGAATGGCAATACGACAGTTAACCATTTCTTATCCATATGATCCATATGATCTAGAATGGCAATACGACAGTTAACCATTTCTTGTCCATATGATCTAGAATGGCAATACTACAGTTAACCATGTCTTGTCCGTATGATCTGGAATGGCAGTACGACAGTTAACCATGTCTTGTCCATATGATCTAGAATGGCAATACGACAGTTAACCATGTCTTGTCCGTATGATCTAGAATGGCAATACGACAGTTAACCATTTCTTGTCCATATGATTTAGAATGGCAAGACAGTTAACCATGTCTTGTCCGTATGATCTTGAATGGCAATACGACAATTAACTATGTCTTGTCCATATTATCTAGAATGGCAATACGACAGTTAACTATGTCTTGTCCATATTATCTACAATGGCAATACGACAGCTAACCATGTCTTGTCCATATTCCATATTTGAGAAATGACAGTTTCTTGTCCATCTTCCTGATTGGAAAACACGTGACAGTTTACCGTTTCTTGTTCAAATGTCAGATTTGAGAGATCGACAGTTTACCACTTCTTGCCCATATTCCAGGTTGAAAAGTATGGCAATTTACCTATTTTGTCTATATTTGTATATTATATCAGTTGACCATTTCTTGTACATATTCCAGATGGGAAAGTTTGACAGTTTATGGTTTCTTGTTTATATTGCAACTCGTAAAATAACGGACAATTGATGGTGTCTTGCTCATATTCCAGGTTGGAAGATATGACAGTTTATGGTTTCTTGTCTATATTTCAGATTGGAAAATTTGACTGTTAACAGTTTCTTGTCCATATTCCAGGATGCAAAGTATGACAGTTTTCGGTTTCTGGTACATGTTTGAAATTTGAAAGTATGTTATTCCAGGATAGAAAATATGACAGTTTATGGTTTCTTGTCACTATTCCAGGATAAAGAAAGTATGAGACTTTATGGTTTCTCATCTCTATTCCAGTATGGACAGTCTGACAGTTAATGTTCTCTTGTCTATATTTCAGGATATAAAGCATTACCAATCGCATGATTTGATAGTTAATGCTTTCTTGTCCATACTGTCTCTAGGATCGGAAAACACGAATATACGTGTTTCATTGGCTTCACATTTTGTATGTTTGCGGCGGCTGCCATTTTATTTTGTATATGGTGTGTGAAGTTAGGTTTATGTCTTGGGGAAAGTTGATGATTGTCCTGACTATTTCTAAACCAGACCCAATCAACATCTTCATTATAATAACGTTTTTCATTGTTACTTGTTTTATTGTGTTTATTGTCGTTTTAAAGGTACATGCCCACTCCGGAGACACAACATGTTATGTATATCAGTTACATCATCTGAGACATCTGGCAAAATAAACATTAATTCACCATTACCCCACGCATTGATTGGCAGTATTATACATTTTATATCGGATGTAAATGTCCACACTGATATCGGGGGGTCAACGGACATTATTATTTATTATCTGTATTTATTGTTTGATGTGCAATGATCATACTTTATAATCTCTCGAAAATATTTAATTAGATACCACTGCGCGTCACTATCAGTAAAATAAACAAGAACTTCACTGTACACAAGAAACAAGAAAACAAAGAAATGTGGAAGAAACAATGGGGTCAAGACATTTTACTAAGTGGAAACATCTCCAATAGCACAGGTATTGGTATTCTACTGAATCTAACATCGACATACGAAATACTCGAACATACAGAAATAATACAGGGACGCCTACAGTTATTAAAAATTAAAGTAGTCGATACAACAATAGTACTATTAAATTTATATGAACCAAATGAAGATGACGTAACTTTGTGTCAAGAATAGAACAATTCATTTTAGAGAATAATAGTGAAAGTATGGTTTTAGGAGGGGATTTCAACAATGTACTAAATGTTGAAACCGATAAACTAAATGGAAATACAGATAGATATAAAAAATGTTCGGAAAAAATAAACGATATTATCAACAACAATGAATTATATGATATATTCAGAGTCAGGCATCCGGACAAAAAACGATTCACGTGGCATTCTAATCACAAACCACCTATATTTTGCAGACTAGACTATTTTCTTATAACAGCTAATATGCTAAATATGGTCACCGAATGTGACATAATTTCCGGATTTCTTTCAGATCTTACTTTAACTCTGAATGTATGCGAAACGGTTAGAGGAACCGGCTATTTTAAATTAAATAATAGTTTACTACTACAAACAGAATGTAAACAAAATATAAAAGATACAATACACGAAACTGCTACCATCAATAATGGATGTAACCCAAACACTATGTGGGAACTAATAAAAGGTTCAGTACGAAATGAAGCAATTAAATACTGAAGTACATTGAAAAAGAAACAAACACAGGAAGAAACTAAAATAGAAAAAGAAATTCAACAATTGGAATGACAAATAAATGAAAACCCAACCAATCAAGATGTAGCAGACAAACTTAATTTGGAGAAAAGTAAACTTGATAACATAACTGAAGAAAAAACAAAGGGAATACGTTTAAGATCAAAAGCTGAATGGGTGGAAGGTGCTGAAAAAAATACAAAATATTTCTCGAACATGGAGAAAAAACGATCAGAAGAACGAACAATTAAACAGCTAAACATACAGAATAACATCGAAACAAACCATGCAAATATCTTGAATCATGTTAAAGATTATTACGAAGGGTTATATAGCGAGGACTTAAATTTAGATAATGACGATAACAGTTTCTTAAACACGACAGAACATAAACTAAATGATGCTAAACAACAATAATGTGATGGTATAATAAATGAATACGAATGTCAATTAGCCTTAAAGGAAATGAAAAACATGAAAAGTCCTGGATCCGATGGTTTAACAGCAGAATTTTATAAACTTTACTGGAGTGATATAAAGGATTATTATATAAAGTCGATAAATTACTCACATGAAAATGGAACTCTAACGGAACTTCAAAAACAAGGCATAATTACTCTACAACCAAAAAAATATAAAAATACGTTCTTTATTGAAAACTGGAGACAAATATCACTTTTAAACGTTGACTATGCAATTGAAACAAAAGTAATAGCTAACAGAATCAAGAAAGTATTAAACACCCTAATAAATGTTAACCAGACAGGGTTCATTAAAGGAAGATATATTGGAGAAAATGTACGAACCCTTATGGAAATAATTGATGACACAAATGAAAACAATAAAACAGGAATGATATTTTTTGCAAACTTCCAAAAAGCTTTCGATAGTCTAAGCCATAAATTTATAATTAAATGTCTACAGCATCTCAACTTTGGCAACTCACTAATTCAATAGATAACTCTATTTTACAAAGACGCTAAAAGTTGTATCACAAATAACGGTCATCTATCCAATTTCATTAACGTTAAAAAGGGCGTCAGACAAGGCTGTCCTTTATCAGCATATATTTTCATACTATGCATAGAACTATTGTCACGTAAAATTAACAGTAACACAAATATTAAAGGTCAAACTCTTGGTGGGGAGGAAATAAAACAAACACTTTTTGCAGATGATGCAAGCTTTTCACTTGATGGCACCGAACAATCGTTCAAAGAACTTGTTAGAACTCTAGAACAATTTTCAAATATATCTGGGTTAAAATTAAACAAAGGAAAATGTGAAAATTTCTTTGGGATGGAAAATCTGATAAAATATGTAGAAAAACAATTATTCAAAACTACGAAAATTGTGGATTACAAATGATAAATATTCAAGCTTTTTTGCATTCATTAAAAGCATCTTGGATAAAAAGATTAAAGGGATCACAGAATCAATGGAAAACAGCTTATAACAATGAATTGAACAAGTATGGTGGTGATTTATTGTTCAAATGTAATTTTAATCAAGTTGATGCAAAACAGATCATAAAAAGGTATACATTTTTAGGTGAGATTATTACATGGTGGAGTAAAATTAACTTTAAACATATACACCCTGTCATATATCAAATGAAATATTATGGCATAATACCAACATCAAACAAAGCAATACATTATTTTATAAAGATTGGCACGATAAAGGTATAATGTTTATAACAAAAAATTACGATTACAGAACAAAAAACTTCTATACATTTCATGAACTAAAGAATTTGTACAATTTAAGCAATGGAGATTTCCTAAAGTACTATACATTTATAGGTAATATTAAAGTTGCATGGAAAGAAACACTTAAAACAGAAAATATTGACACTGGCACACCTGAATATCTAATTTCGAAACTTTAAAAAAATAAAATGGCCAATAAGATGTTATATGACATACAAATCGATACAATGCGATTAACTATATTAAAACACACTGTCAAATGGGAAAATGAATTAAATATTCAAATATATTAAATGGAAGAAAATATTTATCTCACCTATCAAAAATACTATAAGCACAAAACTAAGAGCATTCCAGTACAAATAAATACCTAATGAGAATAATACCAAATAACTCCTTCCTATTTGTATGTAACTTGAAACCATCAAACTTGTGTGAATTTTGTAATATGAACGTAGATTCAAATAAACATATGTTTTGGGAATGTCAAACTATCTAAACATTTTGGTCGGAAATAGATGAATTATTGAAATTGAAACTAAATTACAATGCACATCTAAATTACGAACACATCATTTTGTAATATTAACGTAGTATCTAAACAAAGGTCGGTTCTAATTAATTTCATTATCCTTCTAGCAAAATATTGTATATTCAAATGTAAATGTTGCTCAACACTGCCAACACTAAACTCATTCAATATGTATCTACATAAAACAATCTTAATTGAAGAGACAATTGCGACAATGAAAGATAAACTGTTGCAATCTAATACAAAATGGAATGATTTTCACTTCAACTAACAAAACGTATACCACACATAGATATATATATATACTAGTAATGCCAAAAACGTTCTCTCTTTTTTTGTGTTGCATTAACCAAGACCCAAACCCCCGCACCCATTTATACCCACAACACCCATACACATTATCATATAAAAACTCGTTGTTACATGTCACATATACTAAGACAAAGAAAATGTTTTTACCTCTATCAATTGTTCAATCATTTTGTACACATAAATTGTAAAATTGTGTATGCACATGTATGTATTATATGTAACAAAGAGAATACAAAATTGAAATACAAAAAAACCCAAAAACATTACCAAATGATTATATCTGTATAGCAGGCACTCGTAATTTTTAGAACTTAGAACTGGTCGAATAGTGACACGATTATACACTTACTTAATTCCTATAAAGAACATATTGTGCCTAATGAGTGGGCATGTACCTTTAATGTCTAATAACGCTTAATGTAATAATTTATTAACTTGTTAATGTCTAATAAGAACATATTAGACATTACAAGTTAGTAGTATTATTAACTGTTAATGTCTAATATAATTGTTTATCTTTCGGAACTTTAGGCCTACTGAATGCACCTGTGTATTGCTGTACTGCTTGACCTTGAACATCGAGTTAAAGTTTAGGCGATCGGTCTGGACAGCATTTGTTCGTGTTTTTGTCTGCCGGCCGGCGGTACCTCAACCCGCCTGATATAGGTATGTCCATATATCCGTCTGTTCGCATTTCACATGTCCGCCGGCCGGCAGCATCTCCCACCACCTCCCATAAATCCGCCTCCCACCTCCACCTCCTATATTTTCGCGTTTTTGTCTGTCGGCTGGCGGTACCTACCTCCGCATAATATGTCCATATATATGTCTGTTCGCGTGTCCTCCCATACATCTGACCACATGTTAGCACATGTTCGCGTTTTTGTCTGCCGTCCGGCGGTACCTCCACCAGCCTGATATAGGTATTTCCATATATCCGTCTGTTCGCGTTTCACGTGTCCACCGGCCGGCAGTATGTCCCTCCACCTCCCATACATCTGACTTCGCGTGTTTGTCTGCCGGCCGGCGGTACCTCAAACCGCCTGATATAGGTATGTCCATATATCTGTCTGTTCGCCTTTCACATGTCCGCCGGCCGACAGTAAATTCCTGCCACCTCCCATAAATCCACCTCCACCTCCCATATTTTCGCGTTTTTGTATGTCGGTCGGCAGTAACTACCTCCGCATAATATGTCCATATATCCATCTGTTCGCGTTACGCGTATCTCCCTCCACCTCCCATACATCTGACCACATGTTAGCGTTTTTGTCTGCCGGCCGGCAGTACCTCCACCAGCCCTATATAGGTATGTCCATATATCCATCAGCTTTTCTGTTCGCGTTCCACGTGGCCACCGGCCGGCAGTATGACCCTCCACCACCCATACATCTGACCACATGTTCGCGTTTTTGTCTGCCAGCCGACAGTACCTCCACCAGCCCTATATAGGTATGTCCATATATCCATCTGTTCGCGTTTCACGTGTCCACCAGCCGGCAGTATGTCACTCCACCTCCCATACATCTGACCACATGTTTGCGTTTTTGTCTGCCGGCCGGCGGTACCTCCACCAGCCTGATATAGGTATGTCCATATATCCATCTGCTCGCGTTTCACATGTCCACCGGCCGCCAGTATGTCCTTCCACCTCCCATACATCTGACCACATGTTCGCGTTTTTGTCTGCCGGCCGGCGGTACCTCAACCCGCCTGATATAGGTCTTTCCATATTTCCGTCTGTTCGCGATTCACGTCTGTCGGCTGGCCGGCGTTATCACCCTCCACCTCAGATACATCTGTCGACACGTTAAAGTTTTGTTTATGTTGACGTTGTCTAGGTGTATCTCCATAAGTGTTTTTATTATTTGTTAAGTATGTATTTCAGCTTTCTTGATGACCGATTTTAAGATTCTGATTATTTATAAACCAGCCACGATCAACATCAGTCATTATAATATAATGTTTATGGTTACTAATTTTAATGTCCAGTACATTTTTAGTATCTAATAACTTTTTAATGTAATACTGTAATATATGATATATGTATTAGTGGTCGCTGCATGGTCTGAAATATATTTGCCTATTTGCCACGATTGTGGTGTTTCTGCATTTATCATATTTAGTAGTTTACCCATGTATGCCATCTTGCATTGTACGTATATTATAACATAGTCATGTATGTATGCTCATGAGGCAGTTGCATCAATGCAATAAACTATTCTGTAATAACTTTTAATGTCTAATAATAACATAATTATACATTAAAAGTTACTACATTTGTATTATTATTAACTTTTAATGTCTAATAAGTGTTTATCTTTCGGAACTTTCGGCCTACTAAATGCACCTGTGTATTGTTGTACATCGCGTCCCAGACGATTCACTGTACTACTTGACCTTGAACATTAGCATTGAGCTTAGAGGGTAGGCGTCCGGTCTGGACAGCATTTGTTCACCCAGTTATATCCCCTTGAAACTGTTTTTCTTTTTTGTAAGATTTTCATGCGATAACATTTCCTTTCATCAGTTTACTTCAAATTTCTTATATGCCTTTTATTTGCCCAAATGCAACATAGTGATGAACCGATTGAGTTTGAAAATAAGTTCAGTCCTTTTTGACCACCCCGTTATCTTTTCTTGAAACATAAAGTAGTTGTATATGTCTAGTAATGTTTCTATTTACCAATTTACGTCGACTTTCACTTATATAACGTTATCTATAGAGAGTACATAATATATTCAACACAACGTACCTTTTATTTGTTGTAGTCTTCATCTTTGTGTGATAATTTTTCGGGTATTTATCATTTAACGACATTTTTTGTTTAATTTTATGACATAACCTCTGACAAAGCAGGGCAAAGATCAAGCAGTACTGTAATCTATGTGACGATCGCACATGTAAGCATGGGCTGCACGAAAACCGTGAAACAACCCTGCCTGGATATCGACCAAGTGATGCGCGTGCAGTGGATAAGGTGGCCGCACCAATTGTTCCTGATATGCAGCCGGTCTCAAGCCCGGACTAAAAGGCGAGAGTTTTACGATAACAAAAATTACAGCATTGTGCAACAAATTTTATTTCACTACACATGGCGCTAAAACACTATGTTTTTACAACGATTACAAAACCAGCGAGGACACGTATACCAAAGCTGTCGTTGGCACAGATGGAGGCATAATGGTGATCCTCATGTGAGAGGAAGCTGAAGAACCCGGAGGAAACGTCGATCTGGCGACTACCATACCATCTCACATACTGCTCCGGTCGAGGATCGAACTTGCATTGGTGAGAAGCACTCGTTACCAATTCTGAATTGTGCTAAGCGGACATGGCGTTATCGAATACAAATGTACAAACAAATATTTATTTATTAAAATATTGGCCCTAAGGGCCAGCGAGTATGAGACACTGCAATCTCGGCATCAGAAAGGAGGGCAATTAATACCCGTTTTAAAAACCCAGTTTACACAGTTTTACTACGAAAGTAAACATATATTCTTAATTTAATATGCACCGACCAACGTATGTTGTTACCGCTCATTTGAACTGTCTCAACGTGACGGCTCAAATTAGTAATTACAATACAGCAGAACCTCTCTAAACTGGAGAACCTGAGGACATCCCAGGGTGTCCGGTTTAGAAAGGTTCCGCTGTGAAACATGAATATAACTACAGCAAGACACGCATGGGTGCTTTGTGATCATGAACAGACATTATGTCATCGGAGATAAATGGAAACTAAATGTAGCATAATTAAGCATAAGTAACTTGTCTCTGTGTTCGGTTTGGAGAGCTTTGATTGTGCATACTTTTGAACTTGTTTCAATTGTTCATCCTCCACATAGGGGTATTCGGCAAGCAACGGGTCGACTATGAGCTGCCTGCTTACCAGCCGGATATATATCCAGAATCTTTATATAAAACTGGGAAATAGAAATCTTAAATCAAGAAAGGTTGTACATGTGGCTGTAACTTGAGAAATGGGGCTTATGGGTTGTATGACCATTGTACGAGATCCGGATCAAATGATTAGCATGATAACGATTATATTGCTCGTTAGAAGCTTGAATGGTGTTTCATGGATTGAATTGTGAAATGTGCGACTCTGCATCTACACAGGTCGCATCGGATCCATTTCGTCAGTCAGTCACAAATGAAACACGACATGTGATTTTGTACCTTCGGACATCTTCGTAATTTCATGAAATACGTTTACAAAATTTACAATACTTTTCATAAATAAAGTCAAAAGTTGACAAAATGTTCAGAGTACATGTGGAATATAGGAATTATATTCTGCGTGTACTCTGAAAATTCTCTGTCCACTTTTGACGCCATTTACGGAAACTATTGTAAATTTTGTAGCCGTATTTTATGAAATTACGCAGAAGTCCAAAGGTGCAAAGTCACATGGCGTGTCTCGAGTGTGTTTGTTTATTCCAGTTATCGATGTATTTGAACAGATCCTGTTTCATCTGAGAGTGGTCACTTCCATGTTATATCACTGGTACTGCACTCCGCGCCCGCGTCTAAAAACACACCGGTTTCCTGACGAGATCCCATTCAGCTCTACTAAGATATATCGCATCAACGCATTCTTCATCTAAATTTGTGGTGGTTACTAGATGAAAATTTATGCAGTATATCTTGCATGTTGTTGAATGGGCATTCGTCAAGAATCCGGCACTTATTTAGACGTGAAACATTTTACGCCGGCGCGGAGTGCAGTACCAGTGACCTACACATTTATGTCGCCGTCATCATGGGAGCTCATGTTGACCTTGTAACAAATATAGTCTACCAATGACGTTCGTCTGAAAACAATAACAGCGTTGAAACATCCAATATAACGTAATAGTTTCCGAAATAATTATATTCCCACCGAACGCACTCGGGGCCCGTTTCACTAAACTTTGTACAATAACAATGCTCGTACAATGATTTTTATATTGTTACCAAGTACATTATTTTTTTGTCACACCCACTTGCGGACAGCGCGGTATAGTAGGCACATTGGCTGATGTACGAGCGTTCGGTTACAGATTTTGGTTAAAGTGTTTAGGTATCCTCTCAAAGCTCGATTAATACTATAAAATTCCTCGGCGGGCACGACATGTGGGCCGTGGCCATCTAGTGTATACTAACACTACCATTTACTACTAACATGTAAGTCATTAATATGAACAAATCCACCAATGGTTTCACAAATCCACTGTTAATGTGAATTTTGTTGGGAGTTTTAGGTTTGCACTTACGAACTTGTTCGTCGTACGAAGTTTAGTGAATAAAGCCCCCGATGTTAGGACGTACAAAATGGCAATTGGCACTTCATGATAATTCCTCGTTTCTTCGATATTTTTGACCGTGTGTTAAAGGCCATCTTGTGCATGAAGCCTTTTACCGGTCTACTAGTAAAGTATAATAGTTTATTAGGTCGAAACGCACAATTCCAGATCTCGGACCATTTTAACCCGAATCCTCTGTCTATAATGCAGGGCGACATACAGACACAAAATTTGGGTTATGACGGAAAGAACTGTTTTTGAATATTATACAATAGTCTGGAGATTAGGCACAACTAAAAACAGCATTGCAGCCAGAGGATTAATTTCATTCCATATGGCAAATTAGCACCCTTCTTCCATTGATCCCATCAATTGGTGATGAAAATATCGATGATGACAAATGGTTTAAGTGATTTAGCGTTTACCATCCCAGCTAATATGATCTAGAGACGGGCGAGGAATCTGTTTACCATCCCAGCTAATATCATCTGTTTCTGTTTCAAGTCTCATCCGAAGAAATCAGACGGATGAACATATTAATCCTAAATTGATTTCCATCATACTGGTCCTTCGGATTGGACGTGATTTAGGGGCACGTGTGTATATAAGTCTTTTTCATGCTTCAGGTGGGAGCTTGAACTCGCAACCTTCAGTATTGAAGTCCAATCTACTATCCACTTGCTCATCAAGCCATTCCTGGCGTCCGTCCATGATTCTTGCCCACCTGATGTCGAGAAATGTGAGCTCCTTGCCATTCTGCCGGAAAGTGCTGGAGTTCCGCAATATAACGGTTTTATTTGTAACAGTATTATTATAAATAATTAAAAATATACATTCGTCTAATGTTTTATTTTTACGTGTCAATCAACACTAATAACGTGTTATCTATATACTCTTTACATGTGTGGACATATTTTGTCCGTTAGTGTTATCAGTAATTGCAAAATAACTTACAATGCTGAATTAACCCTTTGAACCCGAAAGCGCGCTATAGTGGTTTATGCAAACGGTGCAGATCCAGATGAGCTGGCTTGTAACAAGCCGTCTCCTCAGGATCTGCACATATTTTGAAGAACAAGAAATACCCCCTTTTCATAAATGGGATAGTCTGAAAACCATTTTGTGACGGTTTGATTGGTTGCAAAATTAACATGTCAAAATCCATTCCAGTTACTTAGGGGTGAAAGGGTTAAATATTGCCGTATGTTGTTTATTTTTCTATTTTTCTCGCCAACAACATGGTTTAATGGCACTACAGAATCATTTCAACGGAAATAAATTATGAAATTTGGTCAAACCATGTTTTTTAATGACAAAGATGGCAAAATATACAACACCAGCAGACGACAATGTTTTATTCCCGCATTCTAAGGGTTATTAACTTTTACAATGCTGAATGATATTTTGTCATCTGCTTGTAGTGTTCTAATTTCCATTGTTATGGCCCCGTCTCGGTAGAGCCGGAGGCATGCCGTGTTCGGACTGCGTCCGTCCATCAGTGTGTCGGGCACATTAAGAAGTTCGCCGCAGTTTCTCAATTATGTCAAAACTTCTATATCCCTTGAAGGACAAATGCCACACACACATGCTGCCCTTAATATGACATTGACTTGTTGACCATTTGAACTTTCGCAATTCTGTCATAACATCTTTATCCCGTGATAGATTACTTCAATATTTCAATACATCATACTTGCGGGAGAATGCCACACATCCATGCTGTTCTTAATATGACCTGGACCTTTCGACCTTGACAACTTTTTTCAAATTAACATTTATTATTAACCCTTGGACCACTATCTTAATTTTGTTGTTGTCTGCTGTTTATTTTCTGTTTTCCATTTTTATCATCAAAAACATGCTTTAGCAGCACTTTACAACATGCTTTTACAGCACTTCAGAATCATTTCAATTGGAAATGATTCTGAAGTGATGTCAAACCATGTTTTTATTGATAAATAAGGCAAGATATAAAAGCAACAGCTGACGGCAATTGTTGTGAGTAGCGGTCTAAGGGTTAACTTTGCCACAGTTTCTTCCATCTGCCACGGGGTGCATTCGTGCGCTGACAGGCCACATTGTCATTTTTCCTCATAAAAAAAACATGGTTTACGAGCACTTTAGAATAATGTTCAGTGGAAATGATTCTAAAGGGCTGTCTGTCAATCCATGTTTTTATTGAGAAAGAAGACAAAATCTAAAACAACTGCAGATCACGGACCATCTGCTGAAAAAATGGTACGTCGGGGATTGGTGGTCAGTTTTATTATATTAAACCAGATACTAGAAACACAAATATTCATGTTTCTAGTATCAGGTTACGTAGGGTAAACCAGGATAGAGACATTATTTGCTTCTAACAAGTAATGCAGGAGCTACAAACGAGGAGCTACACTGGTCTCAATTTACAGAAGCTCAATGAGTTTCCATTTGATACGAGATTTATGAAACGAGTCGCACATACTTTATGCACTGAGCCTCTGGCGAGGTACCTACAATTGCGGACGAGTTTCATAAATCTCATATTAAAGGGAAACAAGTTTGAGATTATGTTTATCACATGACTTCAGCCTCCAAAGAGCAGAAAACTTGGAGATATCCAACACATTTCAAATGCGCCCCTGGTGTTACACGTGTGTCATAACACATTACATTTTATGAAATGGGTTGAAACACAGCATAACAAGGATTTCATGTCCTAAATAATTTTATGGGACGCCAGCTGATAAAAGCTACCTTGCAACATTTGCAAACAGCATTGTCACAGATCAGCATGTGCATCCACGCAGTCTGATCAGGGCCTACGCTGTTTGCCAGTCAGTCACTGAAGACGGCATTATGATGAGGTACAATACAACGTCTCTACAACAGCCACTCTGGGGAGACGAAAACTGACCATAGTAGGCAGGTTAAATATAGAGGCAATTGTCCATTTGGGATACACAATCGACTGTTTCAGAGTGGGTTGTTGTAGAGAGGTGAACAGTTGGGGAGGTTTGACTGTATATATGGATGGGCCGCCAGCTCAGAAAAAAGTACATTACAACGTTTGCGGCCAGCGTAGTACCAGATCAGCCTGCACATCCGCAGAGTCTTCTTGGGGGGCCTACGCTGTTGACAATTCAGTCACTGAAGTAGGTTGCCTGCAGCCAGTAAAATAATTACAGTGGAACCTCTCTTAACTGGACACATTGGAGGTTCACAGGGTGTCCGGCTTGGAGATGTGCCACTATACGTCAGGCAGATGAGCATTCCAAGACATGCATGTGAACTTTGTGATCACGAACATCATTATATCGGGGAAAGTGCCAATTCAATCCATCAAAATTAAGCATACAAATGTTTACTTGGTGTCCATATTTGAGAGGTTCTACTGTATATGCTAATAATTCCGTGTGCATATTAAGTTAATCCTTTACATGCTGAAGTCACACCACGGAAAATTCTAAACATTTTTTTTATTTCGTGCCAGAAGCATGTCGTGACCACCATTTGAACTGTTTCCACCAGACGGTTCAAACGAGTGGTCACAACATATACTTTGGATGAGAAACTAGAAAAATATTGTGGAAAAATCATTGATTTTTCCGATCCAAGTTTTCCGATCCAAGATGTCCGAGAACAGATAAAGCCTCATGTCAAAATGAGTGTTCACAACATATACTTTGGATGAGAAACAAAAAACAAATGTAGGAAACATTGATTTGTTTTCCGCATGTAAAGGGTTACCCTGTGTGTTTTAGCTGATGCTGCACTCTAAGATGTTGTCTGATCCCGGAGACAGCCTGAGGAAAGAAGGAGATAATATCTGGTCCATGCTTTCCAAGATGGCCAAAAAGGTAAAGTAACATTCAGGGCGGCCAGCTGACAAAAGCATTTGTGGTATATTAGGTACTGATCATTTTGTGCATACTTCAATTACAGGGTCAAATCATTTTTGGAAGTTTACGTATTTACTGAATGGCGAACAGCATGGGCCCTGATCAGACTGCGCGTATGCACAGGTTTGGGGCTATGCTGGTCAATTGGATGCATTTTCTCAGCTGGGGTACCAAATGTGAAGCTGACTTCAACAAAATGAGACTTTGCGGAAATCAGTATGGACCCTGTGCCACCGGCTCCTGAAAGGAACCGTACGACATTTGCCATCAGTGTATCCCCAGATATGACCGTGTGTCAGCTTGACTGGCCACATATGCCATAAGCTCTATTTATGACAGTCACACATCAGGACTTAGACTTCCCAGAAATATCATAAGCCCATTTCTCGGTCACAAATGTTGTAAACCTCATTAGCCGTTTTTTTTTAAAAATAAATCCCGGCTATTGGATTGGTTGGTGAAAGCCAGTTGGGCGGGCGGCGGCGTCCACAATGTTAAGTTTTCGTGTTTAGGTCCATTTATCTGTTACTGTACCACATGGAACCACCATACCTTGACCTATTTGTTCTGTGATATGACTAACACATTTGCAGACAGCACATCAGACAGCACAGATGTTCACTCATATCTTGTACTAATACATGTAGACCAGCCTGCAACTGCATGTAGGTTTTCTCATACACTGGCTTCTTTTGCCATCTTAACCCACTGACAGTTGTCACTTTGAAGGGATGGTTTGTGGAATAGGGGTTAGAACACATGACTTCCAGTCCGGAGGTTGTGGGCTCAAACCTCGCCTTAAGCATGAGCCTTTAAACTGTGGTCCCATCTCTATATGACCTTAGCTGTTGCTGGAACGTTAAACATATTCACTTTCACCTTTTTTATCACTTTCACTAGTGGTCATAATAATATTACCGGTAATAGCCAATTATTTGTTATACAATTGTCTATGCCTTGAATAAAACCCGACCATCGTGGCTTTGCCTCATCTCTTGTTTTACAGTCATAGCTCAGAAGCCATATATGCCAAAAAGCACCATTTTACAATCACACATCAGGGGCTACACTAGCCACAAATGCCATAAACCCCAATTTTACAATCACACGTCAGGAGCTGAACTAGCCACACATGCCATAAGCCCCATGTTTAGTCGCAGTGACATATTCATCTAAATATCCACCCTTCAGCCATTACCGCTGGCCGAGGTGTTGAGACAGAAGAAAGCGAAATCCCCCACGTGGAGGGATATACCGACATCACCACCAGCCATCATTAAACAGTGAGTTCTGTTTATTCGGTACATTTGATTCACTGGCTGTGATGTGTGCATCAATAGAAGGGGTTAGTGGAAGAAGGGGGCGAAGTCCATCCCCTTCAAATATTTTTATTCCACTTTGCCTAAGATGCATTTGAGCCTTCTGATTAAGACTGTTCCAATTCGAGGTAAACTGGTATAACCATTTGTTCAATATTGAATAGAAAATAAATGATTTGAGTATATCAGTAGATAGTTGTTTCAACCCAAACCATCCTCCAGAATAAAACGTTACTTCTATATAGAATACCATGCTAGTGTCTTTGATATCATGTTTATCAGACGCGGATCGATGGTAGGAATTCCTCGGCGAGCCTTGTATATACACCTCTACGCAGTATAATCAGTATAGCCCCAGTTCAGCGCATCCACACAGTCACAGTTCATGTAACAAAAGAGCCAACAATAAAAACTTACCTGAGGGCCAAACCAGGCAAATCGCGAGTAGTGCACTAACAGTGATAACAATGTTCGTACGATGATTTTTATACTGTTACACATTACTTGTTGTCGCACCGCTTGTGGATAGCGCGATATAGTCGGCACATTGGCTTACGTATGTACATACGTGAATTCGGTTACAGATTTTGGTTAAAGGTTTTGGTTAAAGTTTTTCGGTATACCATCAAAGCTCGTTTAGTACTATCAGATTCCTCGGCGGGCACGAAATGCAGGCCGCGGCCATCTAGTGTATACTAACACTATCATCTACTACCGACATGTAAGTCATTAATATGAACAAATCCACCAAAGGTTTCACAAATCGGCTGTTAATGTGAATTTTATTGTGAGTTTTAGGTTTGCACTTACGAACTTGTAGTCGTACGAAGTCTAGTGAAACAAGCCCCACCCCCTGGCAATCGGAACATCATGATAATTCCGCATTTCTTCAATGTTTTTGACCGTGTATTAGAGGCCATCTTGTGCATGAAGTCTGATACTGGTCTAAAGTCAAATAGTTGATTATGTCGAAATGCACAACTCTGGATCGCGGACCATTTTAACCCGACTCCTCTGTCTATAATGCAGGGCGACATACATACAGAAACTATGGGTTATGACAAAAATAACTTTTATTTTCGAGTATTATACAATAGTCTGGAGATTAGGCACAACTAAAACAGCCAGAGGAGTAATTTCATTCCATGTGGCAAATTAGCACCCTTCTTCCATTGACCCCTTCAATTGGTGATGAAAATATCGATGTAGTATAGAATAGTATCGAGCCTGGAGATTAGTACTCCTTTGGCGCTCGGCTGAAAATTTCGACCTACCCCTACCCAGAGTAGAACTTTATGAAATATATCTATTCTTACAGGAAATTCATCGTAGAATTCGAATCTGCGTGTTAAAATTGCGAAAACCGCGGCCGAATATGTTTTTTTCGCTGGTTTCTATGGTAACCAATATTTTTTTCCAGAAAATTCAAAATATATATTTAAACATCTACGTGTTGCAAAACAACATATAAAGTTGTATATTTGGTAAACTGTCTTCATTTTACACGCACACATATTTTGGAATCGAACAATAATATAAAATTGCATGTTCGTAGACGGTAACCATGGAAACGTGGGTTTCTAGCCAATCGGGAAGATTAGCGTTTGCAACGGGCTGTACCTTGGTATTTATGAACAATTAACGTCAGTTGTAATGTTATACATTTCGACACACATAATACTGACGAAAACTAACACTTCTATACTTTAAAATGCAATAATAATCACATTATACGTAGTTTGGTTGGTCTAATTATCTAAACTATACGCGAATGCTGAGCAGTGCAAATTATCATATAATTAGAAAAAAATGTAATTGCCGTGTATAATTATAATCGTTGCCCGAATGTCATAATATATAGAGAACCCTCGTACAAAGAAAAATATGTACACATACATGTTCGACTGTCTGTCGACAATTTTAACATTTTCAAGATGGCCGCCAAATCTAACGAACTATTGCTGAGCAGATAAAATAATCATAGAATCGAGAACAAATGTTGTGTATTTGACCGATGCAACGAACGGGATATTATACACACGATCATACGAACGCATGGGACTATACACTGTATGTGCATACATGTTCGACTACCTGTCGATATGTTTTTACTTTTTATTTTTCAAGATGGCCGCCAAATTTAACAAACAAATGCTGAGAAGATCAAATATTCACAAAATCATAAACAGATGGTGTGTACATAACCGATAAATAACTATAACAATGGAACAGGACGACGATCTCAACAGCAGAAATCAGTACACGATACAAACTACATTATTTCGTGTTTCGTTTGCAAGATCTATCCACCTTCAAGTGGGCTCACTTTCATCATCCGAATCCGAATCACCTATTGTAACAGCAGTCGTTCTGTTTGTGCACTCATGTTGGCACCGACAGATGTCAATGCATTGAAGGCCCACGGAATGGCACTGACACTTGCTGCTATTACAGTTGCCATCCTTACAATACAAATATGTCAGGTCCCTCAAGAATACTGGCGCTGGTGGATTTGCGAAGTAAACTGGCACCAGGATTCCATTTTCATCTTTCTTCCATCCATTTCCGACTGGATCAGGAACCTCAGGATCTGGAATATGGCTTTGGCACCAGACTATTGTCTGAACTCGTGCACGCATTACATGGTGCTTGAATGCATCTTCTGTCGGTGGAAGTTGCGTTGCTGATTTGTCCGTGGATGTAGCGATCGCCAATCGGATTTCATCCATACTGTCATACGGTTTTCCACTTGTCTTATTGTTGAAGCCGCCAAACAGCATCATAGTATACCTTCACGCGACTGGTAAACATTCATCTATAGATTCTGATAAGCCCACCTTGGACAATTCCCGTAGCTTGTCGGCACTTTTCACCAGTTTGTTGAACGAGGTTCGTTTCCCAACTTTGTATATTGAGCTGTTTGTGTCGCATCCAGTCAAGGCTGCAATGCAGGTAAGCGGACTTACGGTTTGGCCTATCTGTTGGGCAATCGAGTGGATTGGAACAAACCTGTTTCTGAAAGCATGCTCGTTCTATGCCCTGTATGCATATATATTTCTGTGTCCGCGAAACGTGTATAGTAGTAATACAGAAGGATGACGAGCACATCTGTATCGTCAGTACGGATCAGAATACGGCCATGCGTTTGAGCATATGTGTGGCATGCAGCACCTTTCGGGTATCTGCCTCTTCCTGACTCGAAAACAAGTTTGATAAGCATTCCGTACTTCCTTCGTCACAGACTGTACTTCTCGTCCGTTCCGAAAACCACCGGCAAGTACAATGGATAGCTGCTGTTTCAGATGGCCTGGTGCATTCACAGCTACGTATCACACACAAAAGGCTGCCAACGATGCTTTGTTTTCAGAGTTACTCAGAAAACGGCGGTAATTTGGAACTGTGCGACCGCCACTCACCATATAGGCAGGTACATCGCTGTTGGCCGTGCGACGCTGACGTTCAGCTTCTTTGAGAGAACTGGCTTTATCATACCGGTCAAAGACGACAGTGACCGATGTAATCGACTTGTCCCGGGTAAAATGTGACATGATATGTTTCAAAACGACTGCGCCTAGTTGGTCAAATGTTTTGAAGTGTCCTTCGTTCAGCGACTGCAGCAGTGCCATCGCATCGATGATATATGCCGTGTTGCTGTCAGTATCAGCTTGCTGAACTGGAAACTCGTTGATCTCATCAACGAAAGATTCAGATTTCTTCGTCAACTCTGCCTTGTTTGTTTTGCGCATGGTGCCGTCGTCGTGAAATAGGGCAGGTGGAACCGAAGCCAATTCATGTTTCAAGACATCATTCATTTCAATGTCTCTATGATTCGCTACTGCCAGCAGTCGTCTGAACAGAACTTCGTGTCTAGCATCAGTTTCGATGTTTTGCTTGTGTTAGCAAATGGTTTTCGCAATATTCGAGAAGGTCTTAACTTACCTTACTGGCGAGGGATTGGTTCCCAGAATTTCACAGTACGTTCCTTCGAGATTCTTTCCGATACGAAGTTTATAACAACTGCCTCTTGACTAGCAACTCGGAATTCATTCATCGACTTTTCTATGTCCGCAGACGCAACTTGCCCTGTGGCAATGTTTACCAGACGTTCTGATACCGTGTTTAAGTCGAACGGATTTTGGTACTGTGTAGTGACTAGATCAACTACCTTATCAACATCTGCTTCATCCCTTTCCTTTCGGCTTTTGCCCAATTCCTCGTGTTGACTAGCACCTTGGTTCTTGGATACAGTCTCTCTGAACTGTCCACAAAATTCACCTAGAATGTGACGAGTTACCAGCCACCGAGTCAATGCTCCCTTTCTACGAGTAAATCCAATGATTCCCCCTGATCCTTTTGCTTCTTTATTTATTGTTTGTTCAAGTGCCTGATCAGTTGGAAACTGCATTGAAGGCGTGCCGGATCGCCGTCTGACAACAAAGCCACCGTTCTCAAGATGTTCATATGCTTGTGGGTTGGTGGTCTTTAGAGCGAGCATATCGGCGATATACACGGGCGTGAACCGTGCGTAGTTTGTTCGTCCTGCCGCCCAAAACCAGTGAACACTCTCCGTTACTGATAACATGTGGAGATCAAAATCGCCGTCTCTTTCTGCTCTCAAAAGCCGTAGTAACAGAAATGCAGCATCAAGGAAGTTCATCCAGTACCTGAATGTTGAACTTTGCGCTTCTCCATGTGTTCGGAACTCGCTTATGAGGTCAAGTGTATCTTGAAATTCGGCCTCTAGGGTTTCTCGAATCTCCTTTGCGGTCTCCACATCCTTCTCCTTGATTGCATCACGGAGTTTCTCCATGTGATGTCCTATCTGGGGCTGTGGTTCTTTGTCTTTCTCTGTTGTCACCCAATCGATAAAGGCATCAAAGAAGCATCGGCACATTGCGTCTAGGATGACCTTCATGCCCCTTACTCCTCTTGTCAGTTGTGCTCTGTTAGCATCTGTCTGGCGGTAACGTCAGAATAAACATCCGACTCTGTCAGTAAGCTGAGAAGGCCTCATCTCCAAACAGCTTTCCAATGGAAGCGAGAAATGCCATTGTATGATGCATACCCCCTAGTCTGAGTGTTACCTTACCTTCCAAACACGCTGGCTTTGTCCACAATATTTCTCTAGCTTTGGAATAGATGGCTAGATCAGCTGTCACTATGATGTGGTTTTGTCCAAGTTCCGCTGCCAGTCGGACAAGCTGATTGAGTGCTGTGAAAAATTGTGGAGTTGTCTGACGGCGGTGCGTCTATGAAAGGTAAGTACCTGACGGTCGTTATAGGTACAGAGGCCTTTGTAGTCACTGAATTATATCCTGACCATGCAGGGATATTATCAAGACCAGCCATATATGATCTACAAAGAGCCCAAGACAGGTCGGAAACCACAGCTTTACGGATATGGTCGTTGTCCCCATCAATGTAAAAGTTGGCAGCATTGGCAACTGTGTCTGGAGCTGGACGCGTTGGTGGCTTTTGAAAATATGTTACGCTTGACATGTCGGTGCCATAATCACCTCTCCGAGAGCCGGGGTATCTCAACATCCGATATCTGTCTGTCTTGGTCACACCTCTGATATACAACCATGGCCAAATGGGTTGTTTCTTTGCCGTCTAAGGTGTGTTCATTTGTGTCAAAGTTATCAATTGCTGCATGAACTGTTCCCATGTTGTCGTCAGTGTTGGTAGTGTGTATACCGAATGGGACGAAAGGTACACCTTCTTGTGATAGCTGTTGTTTTGCTGCGGATGTTATGAATCGCAAAACTTCTTCATAAGAAACACTGTATCCCAATGTATACAGCGTTCTCACCAACTTGGAACTGCCAAAGTCATGGTATGCCGTTAAAGCTAACCCCAGGTTAATTGGTGTTAGTATGGCGCTTGCTTTGTGAAATTACGTTGTGGCATGTGCTAAAACCTGTATATTGTCACGTCTGTGAACTTCATCACCCGTGCCAGTGGCTGTATCGAATGCTTTCGCATTTACTAGCCAGATGATAAAATGTACAGTGGTCCTGGCACGAGTTGGCTGCAAGCGTCAATGCTTAAATCCTGCAATCGGTACGCTTGTGTAGTGGACTGAATGTCTTTAATGGCTCGCCGAAGGATACATGCGGCCCCATATAATACTGCCTGTCTGTGAGATACGCCCCTTGTATGTCTAACTTCGATCCTTGTATTCGTTGGATTCGTCAAGTTCAGATTTCAATTTAGAAGCTTTGTGAAGTACAGCACCAACTGATACTGCACTGGAACATACAAGATCCGATTGTCCCTTTCTCTGGAAGAACGATATATCTTCACCAAATTGTTTCTCCAGCCTTGTTTAAGTTTCCATGATTTATATACATTGGCGAGTTCATCTGGAACTCCAGCTCTACCCAGAAATTGTATGTATTTAATATTTAGATCAGATAATGTGACTACTGACTTTGTCTCGGAGAGTTGTTTGTTTGGTTTCGTTTAAAAGCATCTGAAATGCTTCTTCGTAAAGAACTGGCTCGTCGACCTTGTCTTCATGAGGTACCATAAAACTTACATTGCGTTTGCTGATGTAATGTCCATAACATGAACGGTGATATTTCGCATCATATGCAAATAGGTCACCATATGCCTGCATGCGGGAAATGACAACTTGATCATTTCTCAACGTGGCGGCATTCACTGTTTTCTGCCTTGTTGATTCGCCTGTCCCAGTGCTTACACCAGATAATGGCTCTTTTCTGTTACCAATTTTCTTGGCACTGCACAAATGAAACAGTTCTCTCTGATATTAAAACCCGATTGGCTGTCTCTGGTCGACCTTCGAAGCTCTGGTGACATCGGCGATTCGCTTCTGCTTGACGAGACATCATCACTTTTAGGCGCTGTGTCACTGCTGTAAAATTTGTTTGTTTGTGTATGTAGCCCGACACCCTATGATACGTACGTTTACCTGATGTGAAAGTATATCCTGGCGATGCGGCCTTAATAAGTCATTTACTCGATCATGTTTAGCCTCTGCTATGTCTAACAATGTCTCTAGACCTGTTACTGTTGGAATTTGCACGATATCCTTGTGTGACGCCTCTGGAATAGACTTTAGACATATTATGCATATGCTTCTATCAGTTTCAAGCGTTTTGCCTCTGGTTCACCTAAATCCATAATTGATTTGGAAGATGCGTACACACCAAACTTAATTCGGTTCTCGTTCGATGCTTATGTACAACAACACGTCGGTTTGTATATACCGTAATTTGTCGTAATAATTGGGGCGATATTACTCTGTGTCTTTGCAGACTGAGCAGAGGACGATCAGCATCCGTTACCACATATATTAACACCGCCGTGATTTATATATGAAAGTGCAAATACGAATCATGCATTCACGGCCGTGTTAATTAAAGTTTCATTTAAAGAGTAGAAAATCACAGCGGTGTTACTTAAAGTTACATACAAAGAGCAAAAAATCACGGCGGTGCTGAATATAGTGACATTTAAAGAGCCCGAAGGGAGGTAACAATCACTTGTACGCAGATTATGTGCTATTTGTGTTCGGAACATCTCAAATCCAAAATGTTAAGAGTTTGTAGATGGACAAACGAACGGACGGGTGAAAGACTGCTCGGAAATAAGAGGCAACAACTATAAACAATGTATCAATGTACTATTCGACATAGTTTAGACCCCACCCACCCACACACAGAGACACGACGGGGATTGGTCCATGTGAGTGGTTGCTATGGTTACATGATCGTTTTACGGACAACATTTATATACTAGTATAATATTAAATTATATTCTTATGTGTACGTAGTATTTCATCGATATTAACCTAATAATACCAGTGTCATAATACAAACAATACGTGCATGCATGTATTGAATTTTTCAATAAAATGTGGTTACCTTGGCAACATCCAAAAATACGTATTTCGCCAAGGTTTACTGAAATTCAACACATGGGTTCGTATTCTATGATGATTTTTTACATACTAGTAGCTTCATTACACCAACTTGTATGATGGAGATTTGTCTGCACGAAAATAAATGTTGAAAATACTACTTTCAAATACGGCGAGACTGACTTAGTTACCATGGTAACAGAAATATACGTTTGAATGATAGAATATTTAGGTAAATATGAACATTTACACCATGTTTGTAAAATATATTGACTAAATCATATTTAAGCAAGTATAAAGGCTGAAAATCGTAGGCTAAATAAGAAAGTTATTTTCGGATGAAAAACGCAGTTGCCATGGAAATCAGCAAAAAAACAATATTCGGCCGCGGTTTTCGCAATTTTAACATGCAGATTCGATTTCTACGATGAATTTCCTATAAGAATATGTATGTTACATAAAGTTCTACTCTGGGTAGGGGTAACTCCTTAAATAAGCGTCGTACAGAGGCCCGTCTAATACAGTATAGACACAACTAAAAACAGCATTGCAGCCAGAGGAGTAATTTCATTCCATATGACAAATAAGCAACCTTCTTCCATTGATCCCATCAATTGGTGATGAAAATATCGATGATGACAAATGATTTAAGTGATTTAGAGTTTACCATCCCAGCTAATATTATATAGAGACGGGCGAGGCATCTGTTTATCATCCCAGCTAATATCATATAGAGACTGGCGAGGCATCTGTTTACCATCCCAGCTAATATCATATAGAGATGGGCGAGGCATCTGTTTACCATCCCAGCTAATATAATATAGAGACGGGCGAGGCATCTGTTTACCATCCCAGTGGGTGGCAGGTGGGTGCAAGCGATGGGTAATTTAACGATCGGGGTTCATCCTTACCGGAATTCCGACTGGAGACCTGGTTTGGCCCTCACATACGTCTTTGGCATTTTGTATGTGACAGTTGAATCTGGTTATACCCCTTATGTGAGTATTACGATTATTCGTAATCCTATTTTAGGGAAAGGGGCCAAGTGCCTTTGGTGTGGTATGGACCTGCCACCAGGTCAGGTTATTCTAATTTCAGGGCTGAATATATTGTTTCTCGATGTAAATATTCAGTTCTGATTTTGGAATCCCCCCCCCCCCAATGCAGCAGGTTAAAACGGGATCGAACCCGTTTACCCGGCATTACATGACCATAGCTGTTGATAGGCCGTAAAACACCAATAAACAAACCAAACTGTTTACCATCCCAGCTAATATCATATAGAGATGGGCGAGGCATCAGTTTACCATCCCAGCTAATATAATATAGAGACGGGCGAGGCATCTGTTTACCATCCCAGCTAATATCATATAGAGATGGGCGAGGCATCTGTTTACCATCCCAGCTAATATGATAGAGACGGGCGAGGCATCTGTTTACCATCCCAGCTAATATCATATAGAGATGGGCGAGGCATCTGTTTACCATCCCAGCTAATATAACATCGAGACGGGCGAGGCATCTGTTTACCATTCCAGCTAATATCATATAGAGACGGGCGAGGCATTGTTTACCATCCCAGCTAATATGATATAGAGACAGGTGAGGCATCTGCTTACCCCAGCTAATATGATATAGAGACGGGCGAGGCATCTATTTACCATCCCAGCTATATGCTATGAGACGGGTAGGCATGTTTACCATCCCAGCTAATATGATAGAGAGACAGGGCTAGGCATCTGTTTACCATCCCAGCTAATATCATATAGAGACGCGAGGCATCTGTTTACCATAATATCATATAGAGACGGCGAGGATCGTTTACCATCCCAGCTAATATCATATAGAGACGGGCGAGGCAATTGTTTCCCATCCCAGCTAATATCATATAGAGACGGGCGAGGCATCAGTTTCTGTTTGAAGTCTCATCCGAAGAAATCCGAGGGATGAAAATGTTAATCGTAAATTGATTTCCATCATACTGGTCCTTCGGATTGGACGTGATTTAGGGACACGTGTGTCTATGAGTCTTTGTCATGCTTCAGGTGGGAGCTTGAACTCGCAACCTTCGGTATAGAAGTTCAATCTACTATCCACTTGCTCATCAAGCCATTCCTTGAGTCAGTCCGTGACTCTTGCCCACCTGATGTCAAGAAATGTGAGCTCCTTGCCATTCTGCCGGAAAATGCTGGATTTCCGCAACATAACGGTTTTAGTTGTAACAGTATCATTATAAATAATTAAAAATATACATTTTTCTAATGTTTTATTTGTATCTGTCAATCAACACTAATAATGTGTTGTCTATAGACTCTTTTCATGTGTAGACGTATTTTGTCCGTCAGTGTTATCAGTAATTGCAAAATAACTTACAATGCTGAATTAACCCTTTGAACCCGAAAGCCCGCTATAGCGGTTTATGCAAAAGGTGCAAATCCAGATGAGCCGGCTCGTAACAAGCCGTCTCATCAGGATCTGCACATATTTTGAAGAACAAGAAATACCCCCTTTTCATAAATGGGCTAGTTTGAAAACCATTGTGTGACGGTTTGATTAGTTGCAAAATTAACATATCAAAATTCATGCCAGTTACTTAGAGGTGAAAGGGTTAAATATTGCCGTTTCTTGTTTATTTTCTATTTTTCTCACCAAAAACATGGTTTAATGGCACTACAGAATAATTTCAATGGAAATAAATTATGAAATTCTGTCGAACCATGTTTTTTATTGACAAAGAAGGCAAAATACATGTATACAACACCAGCAGACGACAATGTTTTCTTCCCGCATTCTAAGGGTTATTAATTTTTATGACAATGCTGAATGACATTTTGTCATCTGCTTGTAGTGTTCTAATTTCCATTGGTATGGCCCCGTCTCGGTAGAGCCGGAGGCATGTAGTGTTTGGACTGCGTCCGTCCGTCAGTATGTCAGGTACATTAAAAAGTTCACCGGAGTTTCTCAAGTATGTCAAATCTTATATATCCCTTGAAGTATTGCTTACATATTTCAACACAGCATAGTTGTGGACCAATGCCACACATACATGCTGCCCTTAATATGAACTTGACCTGTTGACCATTTGACCTTCACAACTTTCGCAATTCTGTCATAACTTCTTTATCCCGTGATAGATTACTTCAATATTTCAATACATCATACTTGCGGGATAATGCCACACATCCATGCTGTTCTTAATATGACCTTGACCTTTTGACCTTGACAACTTGTTCACACATTAAGAAATTTACAGGAGTTTCTCAATTATGTCATATCTTCTATTGAAGGATCACTATTGTTCTCAAATTAACATTTATTATTAACCCTTAGACCGGTATCTTAATTATTTTGTCATCTGCTGTTTATTTTCTGTTTTCCATTTTTACCATCAAAAACATGCTTTAGCAGCACTTTATAATACTTAACAACATGCTTTTACAGAACTTCAGAATCATTTCCATTGGAGTAGTAGTAAGGGAGTCAAAATGATACCACCTACCGTGATATCATTTATAACCCTCTATAATACCCCCACCACCCCCGAAAATCAAAAAATTGGTTAACGAGGAAAATTGGGTCTCCCGACAGCAAATTTATGAATTTTTAGGAGAAAATAATTTTGAAAAGAGGGAGTCCCACTTATATTGGTAATTGACTTTTGAAAGTATATATTGGTGTCATAAATACATCATGTTTTTTTTCACGTCCAATTGAACAGAAAAAACAAGTACCAATATTATTAGAGAAAATGGATAATACAATACAATTTG